>WBMZ01003368.1:0-13695 GCA_013400975.1 Atrichornis clamosus | reverse complement strand
CCCCCCCGCCCCACTACCCCGGCATCCTCCAAAGTGTCTGTCACCTCCGAGTTACATAATGTCGCTGTAGGAAGAGGCTGACACATAGGGACAGCCCTTTCCTAAAGCAGCTCAGCCTTACTAACGCCTGGAATGCCAACGCCTGGGTGGGATGGATGGAGAGAAAACCCTCACGGCCGTTTACAAACCTCGAAGTCATAGAATGAGGGAATCCTTAAGGTTGGAAAAGCCCTCTAAGATCCCCGAGTCCAACCCTTAAACCAGCACTGCCAGGTCCAGTCTTGTAATTTATCACCAGGAATTCATCACCAATTATTATTTCATTTTATTGCTTTATTTTCCCATGAAAATTATTTTAGTTTTACTCTGCTGAGCAGTTTGCAGATGAAGCCCGTCAAGGTGTGTGGGGGGGCGGGGTTATTTTCAGTCTGGTGGGTTCGTTCTCCTCACGGAGAGACTCCTCAGCTCCCGGCAAAGCCTTTAATAATTCAGCGCAGGAAATGCGTGCGTATATATAGCAGGGAAGGTAACGCACAGCGTGTACCTACAGGAGGACAAATATGGAAACCTGGTGTGAATTATTCATGAGGTGTGATCAAATAGAGGATTTTCCTAGACAAAGCACTCTTCGCTGTTTTCCTGTTTATTACAGCCTGAGTACATCCAAACCTCCTTTCACTCGGGCTGTGTCAGATAACCTTTAATGCATTTGCTGAAATTTCTTATTTACCTCTCAAGCTGTCAGCAAGAAGTAAGGGCTTGATAGAAAAATCTGACAAGCCTTTTTTTTTTTTCCTTTGTGGCCTTCCAAGAATTGGGAGATGGAGTAAAGACTTCTGATGCTCTTTCTGAGGAAGGTGTTTTGCCTGTTCAGTCTCTGACAGGAGAATAAACTCCTGGTGCTACGGACTGATTCATGCTCCCACTCCGCAGCACGGCGTACTTTGGGTCTCGCTGTTGCATAGTAGGCAGAGGCTATTTTTAACCAGAGCAAGGTTATGAAACCTTAGACCCAGCTGGGTGAAAATAATCTGGTCTGAACTGGAAAGCACAGCTTTATGTGGCTGGGAACACGCGTGGGACTGTCCCCTGGAGGGTCCTGGTGGGATGATCCTGGCTCCCCTTGGCTCCGTCAGCCCCGGAATTGGGAAGTGTTGTCATCGGGAGGCTGTCACAGCCGCACAGGGGAAACCACTTAAGTAAATATGCAAAGAATTAAAATAGTTAAATGAACGAGCAATGATTCAGTGTAGATAGTGTGGTGATTATTAAATAACCCAGAGGTGTTACTGGAATCACCACTGCTGTTAGACATCAGATTTCTGGGATAGCTAAGCAGGAAGCTCGGCTCCGCACCACTTCTTGGTGATTCTCACACCAAAGCCTCTTTGCCCACAATAAACAGCAGCGTGCAAATAAACACCAACCCCAGCAACACCCCCAGCTCTGCTCTACGAGTTGCCTTTGGAGCCGTACCTGGCTAAAATATGCGGTGGTGTTTTTTAAACTAATATTTACTCCTGCTAGACCTGCACAGCCACTGCGGCTCTGGGGGAGGGAGCTGCTCTGACTCACGGCTCGGCACAGTTGTTAACTCGCTCCCGGCGCCCGAGCCCTCGTCCCGGTGTGCTGGGAAGAGTCCACCCTGGTGTGCTGGGATAAGACCACGCTGTTTTCCTGGGCTGCAGACAGCTGTGCTTTAAAGTCAGCAAACCAGCTCAAAAACGTCACTGGAAAAGAAATACTTCGAGTGCGTTGTGCTGAGGTCTGAGGGGCTGGGGGATTGTTGTTTTCTTGGTGTTACCCAAAGAAATTTTGCTTTTAATAACTCACGCCCAGATCCAGGACCCTTCCGTTCTTTAGGATGCTCCACCGACAGAACCCCCAAAATTTAAAATATCCTTGCTCATGGGTGTTCTCCTGCAGTACCCTGGGAATTGTGGCACAAGCAAAGGCAGCGGCTGGACTCGCTGTGAGGAGTTTCCTTTGCTTTGCTTGCACTGCTGCGATCGCCTGACACTTCAAAGCACATCTACAGCCCCAAAATACAACACTGAAACATCTCCTCATAATTCTGCCCAAAGCCACGATGCCTCTTTGTGCAGCCTCTTGGAGACTGGACACTGCTAGGGGTTTTAGTTGCCTTCCTCTGCTCTTGGCTAAACAAATGCCAAACCTTCTTAAATCTAAATTACTTGAAATATTTACTGTTGAGACGTCGTCCAAGAGGAGGATAGTTAAAACATTAATTCCTGGCATTCCTGTGTATTAGGGCTTTACCCTGCGACTTGCTGTGCGCCAGAAATGGGACTTTGCAGATTCAATTCCCTTCCCCCCAGCTAGACTGGCCCCCCCACTCCCCCCACCCAAACTTTAATGCTTAAAAAAAAAAATGGAGGGAGAGAGAAAGAAAGGAATGCACATCTGGGCTAAATATTTGTTAGAAAGTATTCCCAGGATAGTGGGAGTTCTGGTGCCAGAGAGGAATTCCTGCGGGTTTGATCCATTGCATTATGTACTTGTTCCAAAAGCTGTTTTCAGTAAAATAGATGAGTAAGAAGTCTTAGCCAAGAACAGAATGTCTTTTTTGGCAACTGAAAGGAAGATAGGATTATTTTATTTCAGGTTATGTAAAAAAAATTAAAAAAAGAGATGGAGAAGGTGGTAAAATCCTGCACTCAGTGGTGCCTGCAGAGATTTGCAATGGCAAGCTCAGATATAGATATTTTTTTTTTCCATGCTGTTGTGGACATTTTTGGGACTCGCTTGTAAGACACCGCTGTGGATTTAAGGTTTGTTGCAAAATTACTGCAATTAAAATATCCTCATTGTCTCTGAATGGGCCTCTGGGCTGTCTTGGCTGAGTGGCCGGTGGCTTTGGTGACATGGTTTTAGAGGCAGCATCCAAATTGCTGGTGTGAATTCTGTTCCCAAGTGCCGGGGTGAGGAGGGGAGCAGAGGATCATCCTGGCTTTGACGGTCAAACACCTGCCTGGAGGACTTTTTGGGGTAGTATAGAAGCAAATACCAATGGGTGCAGTCCCACTACATTGCTCCTGAGAAGGATTTGAAAACTTGACTTGGAAAACATCACAGCCATAAATCAGCAATGAAAGGGAGGGTGTAACAGGGGAAAATTAATATATTTTGGCTGGTGGGCAGCAGGTTCACCAGCTTTTTCCCATTAGCTGAGAATCCTGTTTGCATGACACCTACTTTGCATTAACAAAACAATAGGTGTTTTGAAGCAGACAGCATGCCAAAAATGGGCTTTTTTTCCCATGCATTTGGCTCGTTCTCATAGATGGGAGCCCGACACACCTCCCTTCATCCTTCTGGCTGATGATAGTATTTAAAAAATAAATAAATAGAATTGCACCATCTTATGCACAGCCTGCCTTGGCTCCGGCTGGGTGTTTGCGTTAGCTCGGTTGCTGGCTTGAGGGGAGCGCTCTGGCTTCCCCTGTGGGGTGGTTTGGGGGGATGTGGTGTGGCTCCTGATGGGCTGTTGGGTTGGCTCAGGTGACCTGAGCATCAGGGCTGCATCTTCGGTCTGGACCTGGGAGCTATCCCTATCTCAGCAGAGTGACCTTGGCTGCTCCACCACCCTCCCATGAGACTTAGATGTGGTCAGCATTGCACCTCTGAGGGTGTTTGCTGTTGGACGTGTGTCCTCTGGGCATTCTGGGGAGCTGGTTTCTCCCTCCCTTGGCTACAGGGGCATCCCTCCCCATCAGTGTGGGGATGTCCTTTGGAGCATTTGCTCTGCAGCATGAACTGGTGCTCTTTCAAGCCACATGTGGCATTTTTTTTGCAAAGTTTTTGGCTGTTCCAGGTGGACAATGGGGTCTGCAAACATCTGGCTGCAGCCCAGGCCTTGATTCAAACCCCTGCCATGGATTTGGAGAGTTCCTTTGCTCCTGGTTGTTTTCTAAAGCAAACAGGAGACAGTGCAGGAGGCACAAACACAAAAATAATAGAAATAAAAGGTTTGTAAGTGCTGCCAGGTCGCTGGTTTGTGGCTGGCTGTGAGCTCAGCTTTGCTGTGGAGCAGGCAGGAAAGGGGTTAATCCAGGTGTCGTGTAGGACATGTGCTGCTGGGGCTGGAGGGTGGCCAAATCCACCTTCTCTGCATCTATTTTGGATTAAAGCCAAAAAACAACCAACCCCTCTGTGGCAAAACCACCTGCAGGTCTGCTGAGGAGGAGGAGGAGGAGGGATGGAGGGATCACCTCTCCCCAGCCCCCAGGTTCAGGGGCCATGGGGGCTGTACTGGCCCCGTAAGCGCGCGTTGCAGGGAATGATTAACTTCTTCAGGCCAGGGAAATGCTTCATCCAGGGACTTTTTTTGACCTTTTAGGTGACTATTGTCTCCTGGGAAGCTGATGGTAAACATAATTAGGGAGGGTTGGAGCAGGGCTTGGAAGGTACTGTGTGTCCTCCTGTCCTGCAACGTGACACTGCACGGTGCTGACGGGATATTGAAAATCCCATCGTGGGGAGGTTCTGAAACTGGCGTGGTGTCTGTGCTGCCTCCTCGGGGCTGTCAGAAGGGCAGGTTTAGTGTTTTGGTTTTTCTTTTTTCAGAGGCCTAAATTAACTTTCAGACATGCAAAGGAGAGTGAGAAAGTGTTTGGGTTGCAAAGAATGAATTTGGCCGGTGGAGAAGTTTCATGTGGTGGGAGGGGATGTGCACGGGGTGTCTGGCTCCCCTGTCTGTGCACTGTCACCAGCCCAGGGCTGTGTACTGTACCAGCATTATCCAAATTCTAGGGGTGCTTTAGCTTTTGTGTATTATGGGGTGCCTGGTAGCATCCCGGCTGGATCTTAGAGCCTGGTGGGATGGGGTCAGAGCCAGTCACCCCTCTGGCAGCAGCCTGGATCTCACTCTGGGGATGGATCACTGGCTTAAAATAAGCTGCCAGTGACTTCTGCAGGAGCAGGGGCAGCTGGGGCGGTGTTGCCAGTGTCTGAAAGGTGGAATGGTCCATCATCAGTGCGGGAGCATCCCAGGTTGGGTGGGTGCTGATACCCATTAGAATCACAGAATATCCTGAGTTGAAGGGATCCACAAGGATCATTGAGTCCCAAGTCCTGGTCCTGCACAAGACCACCCCAAGAATCCCACTCTGTGCCTGAAAGCATTGTCCAAACCTACTGATGGCAAAGTTTGTAGCTTTTGTGGGGTTTTTTTTTGGTCTCCTGAAATTGGACAAACTTTATAAAAGCAAAGTTTAAAAGGTGCAACGCTGTTATTTTTGGTTTTGCTTTCTTAAATTTTTTCCCTTTAAGATGAGCAGGGGCAAAGCATGCAGGAAATTTAGGAATCTAGGCAAGTACAGAGCTCCTTTGTTTTTAATTAGCTGCGTTGTTTTTAATTGCTACTATGCTTGATACATAACCCAGCCTAAACAAGAATAGCTTATTGAATGGGGGACTGACTATGAAAGGAACCGTGAGGAGAAGGGCTGTTCTTCACAGTTGATATATTTGTATTTCAGTGCTTCATTTAATAAGTCTGTTTCCCCGGGGGGCTGTAGCAAGTAAATCATGCCAACAGATTGTTTTCTGCAAACTGGCTTATTTTTGTAATTAGCAAGACGTTAAAGCTGTAACTGCATAGAAAGCGATCTGGGTAAGGAGTGAACATAAAAGAATTAGTAAGCAAAATGTAATACTTACTGTTTGATAACATTTGTGTTGATTGAATGGGTTCCTGGACAGTTTGTTGTCTGGGATAGTCGGGTTTTCTGCAGTGTTGTAAAATGGGAGAGGAATTCACAGGTGTGCACAGCGAGTGTAGTAAGGTGAGGTATTTTAGGGGGAGCACTTTCTGGGAATCACATCTGCACCGCCAAATGGATCTGGTGGAGGAGCCTTGCTGGGGGTTAAAGCCATCCTGCTCATCACCTGAAACTGCCAGTATTTCTTGTGCTTCATTTTGCTTTCCTCCTTTGCTTTCCAGTTATATGAAAAATACGGCGTCACCATGAGCGGGGTATTGAAAAGGAAGTACGAAGAGCTGGGGGATGACAGCACCTACTGCTCCTCCTCCTCCTGCTCCCCGCTGTCCTCCTCAGCATCCTCGGGCTGGGACACTGATGAGGAGAACTCCCGAGGAGAGCCCAAGCCCAGCTCTGCCTTAACGTCCAGCTTCACCCGTGAGTACCTCCGGCAGCCCCCTTCCCAGGATCAGCCATGCTGCTGCAGGGGTGTTTTCCAGGGTGGTGGTGGGTCATCCCCACACAGAGACCCCCTCCTTGGAGCACACCCTTAGGGGCAGAAGTGGCTGTGATGCCAGCTACCTGTCATTACCCCAATTTATAATCATCCAGCATCCTCACCGTGGTCTTCCTCAGCCCTTCCTTCCAGTATTTATCATTCCTTTGTAATATTTTTGCTGAAGTCCAGACTTCCAGGAATAGAAACCCAAGGACCTGGGTGTGCAGAGGCATTTGGATGCCTCCAAGCCCCTGCTCCAGGACCATCCCACCAACCCTCAATTCTCTGTCAAGTTATTTCATAGGCAAAAACTAATCAGACAGCAAAGGCCCATAATGCTGGTTTTAAAAAATGATTAACCAGTAGCGTAATTACCATTTCAGAACTTGTTTCCTACGTAAATTGGGTACTTTGCCAAAGAACATGACATGTTTGACATTGCCTCCGCTGCTAGTACAGATAAAAGCTATTTTGTTTTCCCAGCAATATAACTTTTGAGAGCTTTTAGGAAAACACACAGAAGGCAGTGTTGTAAAGCCCTTTATCTGCCTTGTGAAGGGAAAAATAAAAAATACAATAGAGGAACATCTTCATGGAGGAGAAATAGTCCAACCTAGTAAATTATACTGAACACCCACTGTATATAGCAGTTAAGGTCCACTTAGCAGACATACACAAACACACAGTGGTCTGAAAAGGCTTTAGAAGTCTTGTAATAATAAAGAGTCTCATTCTTGCTTGTCTTCCCAGGTTTTGTGACAAAACAATGAACTTTTTGTATTCTCTGGCTCAATTGGAAAAGGGTCAGGAACGAGAAAACAATTTTGGAGGAGGGGTGTGGGGAGAGAGAAGCAAATGCCAAAGTGCAGCAGCAGCTCAGCCGATAGATGATCGTGGTGGTTAACTTGCCTTCTGATAAAGAGCTCATGTTTGAGAAGATTGAGTCAAGGTTATTATGAAAAGGCAACGCGCAGTGCAAAGATATGATCAGAGCGGCTGCAGCGCCCAGTGTGAACCCCCAGCTATTGAGCAGGAGCTGCTGACACAGCTGGGTGAACGCTTCTTGGGTTTTTTTTCTTTTCACATGAAACTGAAACACTGTATTTTGGCGAGTGAGACCTGTGAAATGTGGGTGCAGTTAACTGTCCAGTCTTGCACTTTCACAGCCTTTGGGGCCCACCAAATCCAGCTGAGCCTCTTGGGTTTTTGCCACAGGGCTGCCTGTGGTTTTGCCACTTGAAGAGCAGGGCTTGATCCCAGCTCTGCAGCAGTCACCCATCCTTTGTGGGTTATTTTTTCCCATGATTTCCATGGTAGCAACCAAAGCATCTATGCACCAGCAGAGAATGGGATCAAAAATACCTCCCCACCACAAATTTGGGTGTAGCTGGCTCTCGTTCCTGCCACGCTCACACAGCTCTGTGACCCAGGACTGCTGTGCCTCGCTTTACTTTCTTGGGCAGCTACATTCGTGGAAACTCACTGACTCTGAACCTGCCCTGACTAATTAGTCCCCCTCCATCTGCTGCATTTGCACGTGCAGATGTGCAGGACCAGGTATCTCTGGAGAGGCTCTGCTTTAAATGGTGTGCAGCATGTTTCAGCAGTTTAAGATAAACCAGAGTCATGTATTGCCATGTTTACCCAGGGATCACCTGCACAAAGATTAACATCTTTGCAGCTGCTCTAAAGTGAGTCTCCTGAGAATAAACCACAGATTCAGAGTTCCTCCCAGTGGATGGTGAAAGGAAGTACCAGAAAAAACAGCTGTGGGCTAATTTCTGCCCTGCCACAAAAGCTGGAGTGACGGCGCCCCAGCATCCTGGGAGCAGACCGGGGGCTCCTGAACATGGGGCAGAGTGCTTGGGTCTGGAGAAACAGACATGCAGGATGGCTGATTGCTTGTTCATTATGCTCTGCTGCACATGAAGAATAAGCAAATGCATCTTCCCTGGGGGAAGTCAAGTGGGAAGGAGAAGCAGCAGCCGTTTCGTAGGGTGAATCTCATCGGTGACTCCGATGCAGTGGGACTTGGCTTAGTTTCCCCTCCATCCTCATCCCACCTGTGAGGTGTTAGCTCCTGAAACACCACCAGGCAGCACTGTAGCCTTGTCCCATCCCGTCCCCGTTGAGAGACTAATTGCAAATCCTGCCTGCTTGTAATATTTACAACCTGTTTGTAGTATTTCTATTCCATCTGCAGGATGGCAGCACTGACTTTGTGCCTTTTTTTTCTTTTCCCCCCCCACCTCCTTCCTCCATTTTTAGCCACGTCTATCCTGAAGAAATCCAAGCGACTAAAGAAGAACAATGTGGAGTTTGACCGGGTCACTGTGTTTTACTTCCCACGCTGCCAGGGGTTCACGAGCGTGCCTAGCCGTGGGGGCTGCACCCTGGGGATGGTGAGCAAACACAGCTCCTCACGGCAGTTCACGCTGGCAGAGTTTTCCAAGGAGCAGGAAAACGTCCGTCGGGGAAAGCTCGAAGAGAAATTAAAAGAGGAGAAGTTGGAAGCGTTGAAATGGAAGGTGAGTAGGAGCGTGGGGCTGGGTTGGTGAGGGGCTGCTGGATGTCGTTAGTTAATTGGCCAGTTTTTAGTAAGAGCCTCTTGAGGTGTGGGGGCATTGATCCTTAGCTCTGTTTGGGTCTCCAAAAAACACAGGCTGCAGTGTGGGATTTTCATTTAGCTCTCCACCTTTGAAAAGTGAAGGAAAAGACACGGAAGACATTTTTGCTCTTTTGGTAGTACCTCTCTATTTCGGGATCTCCTTAAGACTCCTCTTAGCATCTCCCAAAGTCTTTTCATCTCTGATCTGGACACTTGATGTCCTAGGAAACAGCCCCAATCAGGTGTCAGGTCTCTGGGGGCTCTGACACAGATGTTGCTCCTGGGGTTGGCCACCATGGAGCAGGGGTCATTCCTTCCTTGTTTCCCCTGATCTGGGGGGTGCCGATGGCTCTGTGTCCCAAACAAGCCCCTAATGCTTTGCTCATTTTTTTTTTCTCCCTTAGCTCACCATGAACGGCACGAAGGAGTCCGAGGAGGCCAACCAGCTCACCATCGAGGACATCTCCGACGATGACATCGACGTCAGCAGCGTGGACCTGGAGGATGGCTTCTTCCTGCAGCCCTACCCCGCCAAGAAGAGGCGCGCGCTGCTGAAGGCCGTGGGGGTGAAGAAGATCGACAAGGAGGAGAAGCGGGAGCTGCACAACATCCGCCTGTCCCGGGAGGACTGCGGCTGCGACTGCCGCGAGGTCTGTGACCCCGAGACCTGCAGCTGCAGCTTGGCAGGCATCAAATGTCAGGTACTGCCCTCGCCCCTGGGCGCGGGGAGACGGGCAGGGGGGTTTGAGCAAGCGGGACAAAGTTAGGGCGGCCTGCAAATCCGCCTGCTCCCACCTGCGCTCAGAGCGAGGAGGGCTCTTGGAGCATCCCCCAGGCTGCGAGGCAGACGCTGCCCGAAAGCGTCCTCTTCCCAAATCACACGTGCAGCCATCCCCACGCTGCCACAGTGGCTGTGGGGATGTGCCTGAGCCTGCAGCAGGAACGTACCTGCTGTGCGTCCCCACGAGACCCATACCTGCTTGATCTCCTGTTGGAGAGGGGCCACGTGGGAATGTCTGCAAGCAAAAGCTTCTTGCTCCTCACACGAGGCTGCGATTTCTCCCCCTCCCCCAGGTTTTATTTTTAATTCTATTTTTTTGGTGTGTGTCACAAATCCCAGCGCGCTCGGGCGAACGTGGGAGTGTCAGCTGAGCGTCAGCCCACAGCGAGCTGTGCAGGCCACCTGCACGGGGGGATAATCCCTCTGTATTCAGTTAGTGTGTTCTATTTTTCAGGGTGTTTTTTGCAGGTGCCTGCCCAGCCGCGTTTGGGGAGCCGTGTTCCCTATTTTGGGTGCCGCTCACTCCCTTGATGCCGTGTTTGGAGGCGGGGGGTGGAGGTGGGTGCACACAGGCACACGGGTGCTCCATGTGCGTGTCACAGCCCCCCTCTAGTGGCTGCTGCAGATAGGATAATGAGATCATTAAATAGCAATAAAGACAAAAAGCACTTTTGCCCCTTTATGTCTCCTTTTTGAACCATTATATTTTGCTTTCTTTCGGAATCTTTTAATTTCCTTTGCTTGTACTGAAGTCCATCTCTTTATGACACCTCTTCAAAAGAGCAGGGTGTCTTTTTTTTTTTTTCTTTTTTTTTCTTTTTTCTGCTTTTAAACCCCTCAGCTGTTTTGGGTTTCTCAGGGCAGACAAGTCATGGGCAGTTTCGGTTTTGTGCTGTGGGGTTTGATCCTAATCCTCCACCTCTGCTTCTCCCTGTGCCAGATGGATCACACCTCCTTCCCCTGCGGCTGCACCAAGGACGGCTGTGGCAACACCGAGGGCAGGATCGAGTTCAACCAGGCCCGTGTGCAGACACACTTCATCCACACCATCATGAAGCTGGAGCTGGAGAAGCAGCAGCAGAGCAGCGAGAAGGTGGCGGAGGCTGAGCCCCCTTTCCGGGAGCGGCTCCCGTCGCTGGGATGCGCGGCAGGGAAGGGCTCCCTGGAGGAGCGTGCAGTGCCCCTGGCACCTGCCTTCCAGTTCAGCCCTGAGCTGGAGGCCCTGGGGGAGAACAGCTGCAGCAGCGACATGACAGACTCCTCCATCTCCTCCCACCCCAGCGAGGACCTGGAGGAGCCCTACGAGAGCCTCCCCTCCGACAAATCCCAGTCGGACGTGGACGACGACGGCCTGGCGCGCATCCTCCACTTCAACGACTCGGATGCCGAGGAAGAGGGTGGTCGTGGCCAGGATGACCTCAGCTGCTTCCACCCCGCTGACTTCTTCATTGAGGAGCACGGCGGTGAGGCCAAGCCTGTCCCTGGCCACTTGTCCCACCTCTCCGAGTGCCTGGATGAGAACGCCAACCAGGACAGCGGGGGTTTGCTGGAGGACGCTGCCCACGTGCGGTGTGACGGGCTGTCCTGCTGCGCCTCATCCTCCACTGAGCCCTGCTCCAAGAGCTACGCTGACCTCAGCCTTTCCTCCGATTCCTTGGATTTCTTCCAGTCCTTCTCGGACTATAACTTGGGACCGCTTTACAACTCCTTGAAGGAGTACGAGAACCTCGATAACTTCTCAGCGTTACAGTTTCAGTTGCCTAATTTCCCTGGCTTCCCGCAAGCCGGAGATCAGGGCTCCTGTTTCTTGGAGTCCCTCATTGGTTTGTCTGAATCCGTCCCTGAAACCCCGGCCCCTTTCACAGACAATCAGCTTTTGGAGGATGCCATCAAGTCATCGCTGATGGAGACAGTGAAAGTGTGAAACACCCACGTGGCTCGGGCAAGGACTGGTGCCCAAAGGAAAAAAGAGGAACAGTTGGACAGGCAAACTTTCACTGAAAGGATGATCTGCTACTCAAATACAAGGAGGAAAAAACAGCAACAGCAGAAGACTTTCTAAGCAAATAAACTATTTTTGGTCTTTATAGAACGTGGACGTTTTGACATACTGCAGCTACAATCAGTTCTCTCGCTGTTTGTGCAAAAATTTCTAAACTTTCATGATGGGGTGGGGAGGGGAGGGAGGGAAAAAGACTTTCACATAAGAATTTCCTTGTGTTTTGTATGAAAAGATCTGTTGAGAAATACTCCTCGCTAACGTTGCCAGTTGTACGTACAGCCCCTTCTAGAAACGTTTCAGTGTTGCGGGACCTTTTTAAGGCAACTTTTTGAAGCTGTATTTATTGTGAAAATCCGTGGTTTGCGTAAGAGCCCGCCCAACACACTCTTACGTTTAAATCTGACAAGGTTTACAGAAGAGATCCATACACTATATACATAATCATTCTTCATCTATTTATTGCAAATTCCAGAATTTAACTAGCCACTGAAGCTTGAACTAGCATGAAACCTTATTTAAATTGGTAATACCTCAGATGTATTATGTGTACAATCATATTTTTTTGCATAATATATCTGTATTTATTTATTTTCTACCTGTAGTACGTGAATAGCACTGTGGTTTGTCGATGACCTGGAAGGGCAATAAGGTCTTCAAGAGGAAGATGACCCTGGTTTTTCTGAGTCTGAATGATGTTGGCTGTTTGGTCTTCACTTCACATTTCTAAAAACGCTGAACAGAAGTGGGTGGGAGGGGAGGGACAGGGGAAGAGTTCATGCAACATCCCTTGGTTTCTCAGCCCTGTAGTAGACACGAGAATGGTGTCTGGTCTCCATCATATCTCTGTGGAGAGCAAAACAAGCAAAACTTTCAACTATTTAAGAAATAACATGAACTAGCTCGAAACAAAGCAAAACCCCAGCCCTTTTTGTAAATTATTTTATAATTTATTTAATTTCCTAAGGATTTGGCCATGAGATCTTTCCCCATCAGTTATGGTGCCTGAATATGCAGAGGAACTGTTAGCAGGGTGGGGAGGTGTAACCATAAGGACCTTTGCAGCCCTCGTGGGGCTTGGGAGAGCAAAGCCAAAACAGCAACACTGTGCTCAAGCTCCTCAGCAAGTGCTCCTTAGGACTTCCCAACACCGAGGATATTGCAGCTCCAAAATCCAGTGGGTCAGACGGATGGTACTATTTTTTTATATAGGTGAATCGGGTAATTCAAGTAAAACAGATGCATTTGAAGTTTATTGGGTTATTTATCCTTTGAGTATGGTTTTTGAGGGAAGAAAGAACAACACGTGAAGACAAAGCTGAAAAACTGAAGGCTTTTGGTTTTTAAAATGAGATAAGACATCGTGTTTAGGAAGGATACTGGAGGCTGCCTTGGCCTTTTGCTATTAAAATCAATCTGAGAATATGACACTATTTGGCCACGAGATGTAACTGGACATAAAATCTGTGCATCAGTGATACACTAAGTGCCTACACCAGTGGTATGGAAAAAGCGAAACGGATTTAAAACCTACCGGCTTTAAATTCCCCCTCGGAAAATTTGGTGATGGGAGCGATTCCTGGCATTACCAGCACAGGAGGAGGAGACAGTTCTGGTGTCCCAGCCCCGCTGCCCTGGGAGCAGCTGGAGGGAACTTCTGGGGGTGCAGAGACACACAGACAAGGGAAGTAACCCCAGAATATGGATCTGAGGATTTTTCTGTTGGCTGAACTGTTTCTATCCCCGACCACAGGGATGGTGCTCTTGGATCCCTGCTCATCGACAGGTGCCTCACTGCAAACCTGCCGGCAATTTAGGAAACTTCTGGCGTACGAAATACGGCGAAGGCTGGGTTGCTTGGGGTGTTTTTTAAAATCCTTGTTGTTGCTATTTAATTGTACATCTTCTCTGGTATTGAGCCGGTCAACTTGGAGGTGGAGCTGACCCCCCACGGCCACGAGCGGGGCCTGGCCCCGCGCTCGCCGCCGCATCCTCCCGCAAGGCCTCGCCCCCGGGGCAGGAGGGCGACTGTAGGAATACTACTGGCAGATGGAGGATTTCCTGGAGATACATATATATATATAT
>WBMZ01003367.1:0-21521 GCA_013400975.1 Atrichornis clamosus | reverse complement strand
TATCTGTCTTTTAAACTAAGACGTATGTGTGTTTGGAATATAGTAAAATATGGCAAAGACTTCAGAGAAGTTAAGATTTTTTTTTTTTAAAGCAACAGCTATTTTTCACTCTGACTGATCACTAGTAGTTTGGCCAAAATTTCCAAGGTGTGAAAAAGCCCCATGAAATAACAGTGAATGTCTCAGTACCCTGGAGATCTGCTGGACTTGCATACAGGAGACTTCTTGCAAGTCAGGGGATTGAGTATATGAAAGTCTGAACGTGCTTTTACCCCTTCTGTTCTTTCATCTTCAAGAAAAGCAATCTTTGTGTATATGGCTCTTTTAAAATGACCCTATTTGTGCTTTCTAAATGCTGAGTGGAAAGTATAGCTCAACTGAAACAACAGTGGGAATAAGGACATGGGTATTGGCAGCAGCTGCATATCTCCTTGCCATTACCAGTGCCAGTCACCCTGGAAAACTCTCTGTTTTTCTAAAAGCTGGGCTGCCATTTATGTCTTCAATTGCAATCATCCTGAAAGCAGCAAACCTATATCTTGTTCCTAATTATTCAAATAGCACTTCTTGAGAAATATTTAAATTTGCAACGATGCTCATAACTTCGCATGACAGAAAGTGCTGCAGAACTCACACATGCTGCTCTGGGCTTGCATGCATAAGAGGCTGTTTTGGAAATTAGATACTGTGAGATGACATTTCCTTTTAGTAATCCTGGGGAGCTTTTCAGTGCTGATAGCAGTCATCTCCAAAGAAAAAAAGTGCACTAACCTCTGGTAAATGTCTCTTCAGAGAAGCAAAAACAATCTTGTGGAAGGTATTACCTGGCTTCTGAAGGAAGAGCCTTGGTAAACACTTTGCTTGACCTTTCCAGCTGATGGGACATGAAAATAGGGACATGAAAGAGGCAAGGCCCATTCCTCAGAGGGGCACTTCTGCAAGAGAAAAAAAAGAACAAAAGAGTGATGTAATGGATATGACTGCTTCTTTCTAAGGCAAATGCCTGCTGCCCTGCCTTTGTGAAGATGCATTTCCTTGGTGGATGAATGCCGACTTTACAGTTGCTTGGTGGTGGGTGGGCACCTGGAGAATGTCTGTGATGGAATTACCAAGCAAACTACCCTTACTCAAAGGAATGTCTTTTGGGCCTCTGTTAGTTTGCCGCTGTCCGCGCCTTGCAGCAACAGCGTCGGGTGAGAGCAAGGGGAAAAAAGCGCAAGGCGCCCAGCGGCCTTCCGAGAAGCGTGCCTCGTGGAGTTGCTCTTGGGGAGCTCGCTTGCCCCTCCGTGGGTCCTCACACTCCCTGCAGGTTGGGAGCAGGCACGCGCTAACTCACACACCGACCGGCGGGAAATAACAGGCGGAGGCAAAGAGGTTGGGAGGGGTTCTCCGGCAGGAGTACCGAGAGAGTTTAATAACAGAACATNAATGGTTTCCTGGCACAGAGAGCCAGGTACAATGACATGACATAACCTTATAACTGGGGAGGAATCAGGGCGGGGAAAACTCCAGGGTCCAATTATCTGAGGGTCCATGGGCGGAAGAAAGATGGGGTGATCGGGGGAAGTCCAATGAGGAGAGAGAGGGGAGGAGCAGGGAAACCGGGACTAATGGGGCATCGAGGGAGAAAGGGACTTTCCAGGAGGGGATGGGACTAAGAAAGGACTTTCCAGGGAGGGGTAATTAACATAACCGACAATAAGATTGACATAAAGGGATGTATACAAACCCAGAGATAAACCATTGGATTAACTTAGGGGGAGAACTAGGGTAAAACCATAAGACACATCAAAAAGGGGAGAACGATGCAGCAGTGACAGATTTAACAGACAACATTAGTTGACAGATGGTTTAGGAATAAACAAAATATCTGAAAAATGTGATCCATAGCCTGTAGAAACATATTGATTAATGCTGCTTTTCCATGTGGGATTAGCAATGTTTCTTCTGACTAAACAGTGTTATGAGGGGTTTCATTTCAATCTTTGAATGGGAAATGCACCTTAATATTGCACCAACTTAAACTTCAGGGCTTTATTGATTTACTAGACTAAATTTCATACATGAGCAGGTTGGTTTTTGTTTGGAGGCAGAGCTCGTTTCTCTGTGACATGCCAGATTGGACAGGTATACGGGATAAAACGCAAGCATGACATTATATTGTTAGTCTTTTGCTTCTTTTGAAGCAGTAGAAGGGTTAGATGGGGCATCCTGGGAACTGTTCTTTAATTTTCCAAAACTACGTACCCTGAGCTCTCGCTGTGCCCTTTCCCTCAAGTCTGTGTGATCCAGGTGTTGGGCTGTGAACATATGGTTCAAAAACCTCTGTTGTCATTGACTTCTTGTGTCATGCTGTGCTTCTCCTTTCCCTTCTTTCTTCCCATGCTCTTTTGCCTATCTTCCCTATTCAGGCTGCAGATTTCTGGCAGAGAAGGAGCTATGCTGCAGCATATCTGCCACCATGGGCTTTCTGTCTTGACTGAGTGGATACTCCAGACATTTTAGATAGCAATATTAATTGTTATTGCCAACAATAATATTACTATATTTATCCCAAGGCAAGGAGGAGAAATATAAAGTATCTCTGGGAAGGCTCATCATCTGAAAGTATGTGTACAACAATATCCTATGTAAATTTTGTAAGTATGCCATCATCATTATAGCAGCAATGATGCCCTCACAGCCAACATAAATGCTATTAGGGTTTTTTATGCTGTCAACTCTCAGTGTAACACTGTATTAGTGTTTTATGTGTTTATACACACAATTTTTGCCAATAAGTGATATTTAAATAATTGTAATAGTGTTTATACTTCATAACAAATATGGGAAACTGTATCAATTGAAATATTGAGCAAAAGTATATTTATATCTTAGTGTTTCTTCTATTTTGAACTCTAGTGAAGAGTAGCAACTTTTTAATGTAATCATCATATGGCAGATGTGATTTCATGACTTGTTTGCAATTTTTTTGCTGGATCAGTAATTCAGTTGAGAGGCAGTTGGCCCCTCTCCAATGAAATCATTTCAGCTCTGGTTTGAAACCAGGTCCGGCTCCCTCTTGCTTCAGGCATATCCTACTGGATATGCAGGACTGCAGTGTGCTGCCTCTGACCAGCAATGTTTGATCTGTTAGTGAGACACTGCTAAGCAGCAAAGTAGACACTTGAAATTAAAAGCTGTTTCAGGTCTTCTTCACTCTTCTTTCTTTTCCAGTGTGGTATGACTTAATCTCCATGCCATGATTTTATTTTTAAGGGGGAGCAGTGGCCACTAGAGGGAGACTAAGATGTGTGTTAGTTTGGGAATATGCATTCTTTTTATTCATGTTGAATACATCTTCTACATGCAGTTGATTTGAGTGTAAATTGCAGCGAGCATTGTTTAACGCCTTTTACAGATGTTGTTAAAAAAGAAATCAAAGATTCATAGAATCGTTTAAGTTGCAGAAATCCAACTGTTAATCCAGGACTGCCAGGTTTACCAAGAAACCATGTCCCATCTAGCAGGTTGAAAGATTACTTAGTAATAAATTAATATTGTCTTATTAGTGAGGGTTTTTTCTGAAAGGAACTAGGACTAGGTAACAATGGTAACTTGAAATAAAAAGATTTTTCTGCTGTTGTTTAGTTTCTTGCTAAGCTTTCCCCAAAACCCCTTGTAAAATATGCGTCATTCCTAATCTGGGGGTTTTTTTGGCTGGGCTTTTCAATGCCCTTGCGTGGACATCCCTTTTCTGCTCATAAACAGTATGTTTTGCATCACAAAATGAAGAGTCATCAGTGTCTTAAACCCATCTTCCAATGGCCGTGTGTGGGAAGGTGTTTCATTGGCTTGGTACTCTGGCACACTGGAAAAGGAGCTGGAGCAACACTGATGCCAATTTTGGAGAGCACACTAACTCTACCCACTCAGCTGCCTTTTAAAAGAGGCCAGGTCCTGCGGTTCTTATTTCTTATTCAGGCAAAGTTGGCCTTTGAAGCCAATGATGAGGCTTATTTTATCTTTTGGACAACAATAGTGTAATTGGTTCAATAGATCTTCAGGGTCTGCAGGAATCTGAGGCAGGAACTGCAGGACGGATGTAAGCAGTGAGCTTCTCATGATGTTCCCCCAGTGGGCTGAATTCTCCATTGTCCACCCCACGCAGAAGCAGAGCTTGTATTCATCAGTCATTCTCTTGCCCCCATGCTTCCAATGGGCTTCTCTCTCCATCAGGAGTCTGCCCGTCCTCCTCAGCCTCAGCAGCAATCTCTTACCACACCCTTGCCTCAGTTTGCTCTCTCTTTTCCCCATGTCTCTTTTGCCCCTTGAAATTTGCAGCTCGTGGGCTGGCATGCTAGGTGGTAGACTTGGCTTGCTAGCCTGAATAGAAAGATAGTTATGTTTATTTTCATGACCAAGTGTCAGGAAAACAGCTTTCCAGACTGCCTAAATATTCCATTCCAGTCAAGAGGAATCTGTAGATCTTTTGAAGATGTGTGTACTGCCTTTCAAGTACCTCCTAAAAAAGTTTTCTTATGGCAATTACCATATTCAGCAGCTCAGTCTTCCACTGTCCTTTTCCCTAGGGATTACAGATAAAGCTGTATCTTATTAAAACAGTTGACCCATACTCCAGTCTGTTTTTCTGATGATCCTGATATTAGCATTAAATACAACAAGATTTCATGTAGAAGTAGTGTATTAAGACATAAATGTGTTCTATACTAACTCAGAATAATCTCTTTACTTCTCTCCAAATTTGCCTTATCCAAGTCCTCTGTTTTCTCAGGGGAATTTATTCCAAGAATATTATTTGTCTGCTTTTCCCTGTAGATATTGATTGAATTGCACTGAAGTCAGTACAAGATTTTTCAATGATTTTCAGTGTTTTACCTTTGGCTTTGCATCAATTTGTATTTTCTCAGCTTTCTTCTTATTTTATTCTAAGCTTGGCTGTGTCACTAGCTTTCATTATCATTGAAAAAAATGTAATAAAAAAAGAAAAGAGGGAAAAAATTCCAGGAAAAATACTGGGTGTAAAATACATGCAGTGATACTTTTTGTGCCTATGATCTTCCAGTGTCCAGCCTCAAACATTCATTATTGGGTACCAAAAAGCCACAGTGTAAATAACTTACTAATTCCTACCCTAAACCTCTCTTGGCAAAGAAAAAGGAAATTTCTGCCATGAGAAGGAAAAGAGGTAACATTGGAAACACAGAAGAAAATTTAATTATTATTCTTTTCCCATATGCCATCAACCAAGCCTTCTCTGGCCTCCATGAAAGCTTCTGTTGTGTTTTAAAATTTCTTTCATGCCACTCATGGCCTCACTCTGCAGCCTGATGTCCTCCAAGGTGAAGAACACTTTCCTGCCTTAAATCTAAACAACTTGACAGCAACCATAGCTGAGTTCCAGGGTTTAACATGCCAGACAGGTACCTTTCCCAGCCTCTGTCTCTTGCTGGGGATGTTAGCATTGGCACAGTCTGTTTTGCTTCTCTGGATGCAGAATGAAGAAATGGTTCTCAGTGCTAAATTCCATGATCCTCCAGCACAGTGAGTTGTTGAGGGATGCAAGATGGCAATGTGTATGTTCTCAGTCTCATGTCTCACTGGAAAGTCTGAAAGAGATTTCTCTGGAAAAGACTTTGCAGCCTTAAACTTCCTCTGTCTTAAATGCCAATAAAAGTGATAAAAGGGGTGCTGGAATAAGGAGTAAGGGGGAATGCACTGCCTGTGTTTTAAAAAGCCAGAAGTAAATGGCAGTGTTGTATGTATACAAGGCATTTCCTTGGCCTTGTGTATAAAACTGCACTGGCATACCCAAGAGCTTGCCCCTGACATAGCCTCGAAGTATTTGGCTATTCTTGATCCCAAGTAATGACATTTTGATGTGTTCTGTAAATCCCAGGGCGCTTGCCAAGAGAACATCTCCAAACATGGTGCTGCAGTAATTCATTAAACATTATTAGATCTTTCTCCTGCTTGCTTGCTTATCAGGCCTTGTCATGTTATCTTTTGGACATAACAGATTGCCTTGGTGTTAATTGAATGATGCACTAGAAAACAGCAAATGAGAGAGCTCAGAGACTGCCCTATCCATGAATTGTAAACAATAAGAACTTTTAATAAGAAAACGTTATCAGAACATCTCCCTATTATATTTAATAATGAAACAACATACTGCTGTGTTCTTGGATGGTTGGGAAAAATAATGAGTTGAACAATAGACAATCTAATTTCCCTTTCCAACTGTGCAGAAATTAAATGTCAACTACAACCACTTATTCTTAATTTCCACTTCTCTGCACCATACTTTCCTTGTCAGGCTCCCTAAGTGAAAGTGAAGCAGGAGAGGGGACAAAAACAACCTCACTTTTAAGAAGGCAGCAACATATTAAAATGCTAGAGTATACTGTGTGAAACTCATGAGTGCTCTTTGTAATGAGAAAGGTTTCTGTGTAGGGCAAACTTCTGTTGTGCAAAGCCATCTCCCGTGAATGTTTTGAAATAGAACTGCAGTTACTGTGTTTTCATGGTTGGATTTCAAGTTGACAGTTGTGTATCAGAGTAAGTTGCCTCCTATAGAAT
The DNA here is from genome assembly GCA_013400975.1 of Atrichornis clamosus. Classification (NCBI taxonomy): domain Eukaryota; kingdom Metazoa; phylum Chordata; class Aves; order Passeriformes; family Menuridae; genus Atrichornis; species Atrichornis clamosus. The sequence continues at coordinate 14,942 of WBMZ01003367.1, read as the reverse complement.
ATATATAGTGAGCAGTGCATTTGCTACCCTGTTATATACCTTATTTGCTTATTACCATATGAAGTATGTTTAAAATGCTTTGAAACTGAACAGAAGTGGAAAACCCAGTGAAAGGAAAATTAGTTCATAGAAGAGTGAATGAAGCAATTAGCAGGAGGTCAAAACAGCAGAGGCAGGCCATTGAATCTGTGGTTCAGTTCTAACTAAGCTTTGGTTGAAACTGTTCTGGTTCGGTTCTGGATGAAGCCCAACACAGTTTGGAAAAGATGATGTGCACCCAGTGGTTTGAATCTTTGGTTAATTTCCATGGATAATCCAACTCAAAGCCTATTTGCAAACCCTTTCTTCTTTTGTGTGGCCCAGCAGACCACACAAAACTTTTAGTGTGGGCTACGGTGTTTCTTCATCCTGCCACAGTGGCACCGCAGCAGTTTCTGGGTCCTTCCACAGTGGGGCAAGGAGCTGTGCCTGCACCCCACCTGAACATTAAGCCAGCATGGCTGTAAAACCTTTGTACTCTCCCTTGTGGATCAAAGGACAGTCTGTGTAAGGGGGTGCCAGTGAGGACACCCTCCAACACAGCTCCAGGATTTTGGAGAATCCCTGCACAAATGCTGTCTGCCCTGGAAACAGGCCACTGTCTACTGTACCAATCTCTCATGGCGCAGTATCCAAACCTTTGTGATGAGTTCTTCAGGAAGGGATGTACCTGGAAAGGTGGGCAGATGACCACAACATCCAGCTGCCAGATGAGGTGTGAATGGTCCCTCTGCCAAACACAGGAAGAACAGTCACATCCTGGATTATATTATTGTGAATGTCAAAAAGAGGGCTGGATGTAGATGACAAAGAGGAGAGGGAAGCAGACTTGCTACCTTTTAGTTCAAGCTAATTTCCCAAATTGTGGCAAGCAGAGCACTGGCATACAGCCTGGCACAGCAGCGGTTGCTGCTGCTGCTGCCGCCAAAGGCACTAAAGTCTTGCCTTGTTTTTTACAATTGCTGCTGCTGCTCTCCCTGATGGTGCTGGCAGTACCAGCTCCAGGTGACCCTCCTGGGCTGACCCAAATTCCTTGCTCCTACCCATATTCTCTGACAACACCCTGGCAGGTAAATTGGCTTGATGTCCATGGCATCTAATCAAAAAGAAAAAGGTGAGCGTGGGAAAGAGCAAAGGGGGAAATATGAAACCCCAGCACTGGTGGCAGCTCATTAAAAATGCAGCTCCCAATGAGAATTTCAAGCTGGCAGCTTGATGCTTGACTTGAAATTGCATGCTGAGAGCTGCTGGAAATAAGATAATTCTACTTATTTAATGTCAATTTATGTAGCACTTGGTTTAATTCTTAATATAGGGATAGCCTTTATTTTTCAGCCATCAGCTGGCTCCATTTGGACCTTCCATTGGGAAGCTGTAGTGAAGCCCTGGTATCACTAGGCCTAGCAGAGGGGCACACATCCCCTTGAGAAGTTATCCATGGCAAGCTCTCCAAGCATGAGTTCAAAAGGGAGGTGTACAAATGTGATTTGTGCCAAGAGGAACTGAAACTTGGCTTGGGAATGGACTCAGGAAAGCAGATTGTGTGCATGGATTAGAAGGACTGTGTATGTGTGCTGCTGAAAATCAGCAATGCTGTTTATTCCTCATAATTTTGACAGATTGGAAAATCAGAACAGCCCAAGAAGGAGGAGGATTCCCCTGTCTGAGATAAAAGAATTCACAGTATATTTCAGCAGGGACAGCAGAAATGTCTCTTTAGAAACATATTTCAAACTGTGATAGAAAAAGAGTATCATAGCAGGTAACTGTTGGGCAAGTCATTAATTCCTGTCCTTCCAGGCTATTTGCATATGAATGCAAGGAAAGGCAAGTGGTCATTGTCAAAGGGAGTGTTCATTGGAAGGGCCTGAATGAAAGACTTAGCACCACTAATTATTAGTTAGGTCCAGCCTGTCATCCATCCTGTGTGCTTGGGACATGTTTTGCAACGCCAGGAAAGGATGATATGTGCCTGAAGCTGTTACTGAATGAGCAGGTCCATTGCAAGGACTCAGGAGCAAGAAGTAAGGGAGGAGATGGTGGTTAAGAGACAGTCTGGTGCAGCACTGCTTATGTTCTTGCGAGCAGGCTGGAGACTCATAGCAGCTCCAGAGATCCCACCTCTGAGTCTGAGGGTCATTTCTACTGCGGGTGGAACTTGCTTTCTCAACTCCTAGTGAAGGGTAGAAGAGAGGTTCATTGTAACAACGCAAGGAAAACCCTTGGAAATGCTTCATTAATCATATCTGAACCACGTCTATTAAAGACGTATCAAAAGCGTAGAGGAGTACTTGGGAATGCTTGTGCCTCTAGTTTGGTTAGGATTTGGGTTTGTAAATTCTGGCAGGTGTTTCAGAGTGTAAAATATTTAGTCTTAAGAAACCGGCAGCTGTATTTTTCACCAGATTTTTAAGTAAAATAGGTTGAGGTGTTTAGTGTGGGTATGTATATTTACATATCTTTATATTGTTTTCTTGGGAGAGTTGTCTACAAACAGTCACCTATGCCTAGAAGTCTCAAAAATAACCCTTTCTGACAAGTTCTGTAGAAGCCAGGCTGAAAATAGAGTGGTTTTCTTACAGCCTTAATCCTTAGGACATCCGCTGAGCATCTTAAGTACAGGATACAGCACTAGGAAGGCAGCCTTACTTTTGGCTCCTCCTCTTGTAAAACTCACTTGTCCCTTACTGAAATTGCAGGAGATGTCACACATGGTGTGTAATAATTTCGCAGGACAGATTGAACCAGTGAGAGCTTCAAGAAAAATTCAAGCAAACTCATTGCTGACCCAATGAGCCAAAGGGGGAGGAGAGAGAGGAAGACTTGATACTGTTTACACCCGACAGACAAGGCTTTGTCAACACTGCTGGACAAAACAGAGTTGGGCTTTACTCTCCATAGACTGCTCACAGCATTTGTGTACTGGTCTGGTGAAGGAAAAAATTTTCTGAAATAGCAAATCATGGAGAATTCTAGGAGAACGGGAGAGGCTGGGGATGTTTTGCTGCTTCATGCTGATTGTGCTGCAGGTGCCTTAGCTGGTCCAGCTCCCATCTGCAGTGGGCACTCACTGTGGAAGTGGAAAAGTGTTTTCCATTATACAGGAGAATCTCTGAGGGTGGAGAAGCTCATACCCCCTGATGGCTGGATGTCTCAGAACACAGCACATGGAGATGTACTTACTGAACAAGGTGTATTTCTTCAATAGCTTTGCTAAGTAGAGACAAGGGAAGCACAACAGCTTGAGAGGAGTTACTAGATGCTCTACAGCTTAGGCTGCATTTTGGTTGGCTTTCCTAGGAGCCCGAAGTGGTGCTGAAAATTGTTACATTTTATTGTATTTTTTACCACTGCTTTTATGTTTTTATCCTATTATGCATGCGTGTACGTCTATTTTTTCTTATACAATTTTTCACTTATTCTTATATTTTTCTAATGTGTTTTTGCTATTCCTTGTCAGCTTGTCACACATCTCCCAGGTCCTCTGTAAAGTTTTCAATAGGCTTTCATTAGTTTGCCCAATGCATTTTGTCCCCCTGCCTGAATGTTTGGCTGCTGCAGTGTGTCAACTCCTGCACTCACCAGGGTGACTCAGTCCTTTGGCTGATTGTTAAGCGAATATTGCTGCTTCTGTGATTTCCCAATACCCCTATTCTTTCTCTCCCACTATAAGACCTCTCTGGCATGGCAGAGCTGATCCATTTCCTTCTTTTTAGGGCTTCTCAGACCTCTGGTACATGATACTCTGACACTGGTGCCAAAACTTCTCCTGACTCTACACTCTTACCCCCGGAGTTTGTCTCAGCACCACAAACTGCCTCCCTCCTTGCATCTTTCCTTGGTGCCTGTCTTTTCACATCACTGAAAATCTCAAGAAAAATCCACGTTATAAATCCACTACTTTCTTTTCCATCTCCAAAACTTCCAAATAGTTTTTAATCTCTGACCTGCAGGTCAGAGGTCCTGTCTGGCTGTTGAAAGCCTCCTGGGTCTCCAACACTGTGCTCTTCTCTCTCTCTCGTTTACTGTTCCTTCCTCCGTCTTTCCTATTACTGGTCCTATATTTCTTCCTCTTTCTTCTCTTTTAAGCTGCTGCACCAGTGACTTTCTAATCCCTTGCCCTGGCCCCCCCTTTTTCTCATCCCTCGTCTTTTCTTTCTTGAGAAAATGGAACATATAATAGTTTCTGTTTTGCTATAAAACCACCCTTTGGACCTGACCTCTCTGTTCAAAAGTCACCTAATCTCTCAGTTGATCTGGTTCATTGCTGGGGACATGACTTTTATGCCTTCTTTCTTCATCCTCTCCTTTCTCCAGCCCCATCTTTTTGTCCTGGTTTTCAACTGTCATTCAATGTCTGGGAGGCTTCCACTCCTTCCCCTTTGACCACCTCCAGCAGTCAATCATCTTCTAAATTTCTTCTGTCCTGGCTATGTTTCTCTGACCCTGGTGCTTCCCTCACACCTCTGGAGTGTAAACATGGGGTCCTTCTGTCTCTCACTTTCCCTTTTCTGCTCTTCTCCTTTTGCCAGGTCAGCTTATTCATCTATGAAATCCCACTTGCCATCAATGCTAATTGCTCGTCAGGTGATAAGTTTACTGTCACATCTCCTTTCTTATCCCTTCGCCTTTTTGGAGACAATAAGTTGTCAGTAGGAGTCACTGCTAAAGTTGAGGTGTTTGGGTCTGATATCTTCTGTGTCTTGGCAACCGGGTTTTTTTTACCTTAGTGGCTTGAATGAAACTGTGTTCATACAGCATTTTAAATGGTGTCTCCGCCCTGAGTGTAGTTTCCAGTCACTGACAACACCAAACAAATAAAATATTTATTATTTTGTGGAGTCATAGACTCACAGAAAGGTTTGTGTTGCAGGGAACCTTAAAGATCATCTCATTTCAACCCCTGCTGCGGGCAGGGACACCTTCCACTAAACCAGGTTGCTCAGAGCTCCATCCAGCTTGGCCTTGAACACCTCCAGGGATGGGGCATCCACAACTTCTCTGGACAACCTGATTCAGTGCCTCACCACCCTCATAGTGGAGAATTTTTTTCTAATATCCAATCTAACCCTGTCCTCTAAGTTTGAAGCCATTCCCCCTTGTCCTGTCACTCCACACCTTTATCAAAAGTCCCTCTTCAGCCTTCTTGTAAGCCCTTTAGTTACTGGTAGGCTGCCATGAGATCTCTCTGGAGCCTTCTCTTTCCCAGGATGAATAACCCCAAATCTCACAGCCTGTCTTTGTAGGAGAGGTGCTCCAGCATGCTCCATTTAATATACATTTGAATTTAACCTATTTTTTCTCTCACTTTTTGCCAAGCTGACTATAATCAGCTTTTTATTGTTATACTCAAAGGACAGTCAGTGCTGATACCTACCAGGAGAGCTGCTGTAAAAAAATAATAACCCAGATTTATTGTGTGAGGTACCTAAATATTATTTGACCATGATGCCCACTGCTTATCCCATTTTTGCTCTCTGGAAATGTTTCCTTTCTTTGCTGAGACAGTGCTGTTTGTGTCTCTGCTTTGCTGAGCCTGTCCTTCTGGGTACTGCAACATGGTTGCAGAGAGATGCCAGGTTGTCATGATCCGACTGTTATTAAGGTTCTTAGAAATACCTCTGCCCAAATTAAGGTGCAAACGAGACCATATGCCAGTCAATAGTATGGGTTTTATTTGATAGTAAATATGAGAGATAGAGAGAGACAAAGAAGAGAAAGCAATAGGTGGGGAGGACAGAAAGAGGGTGACAGAGACAGAATAAGGAAAAGATCACCACTCTGTGGATCCCAATGCTGCTCTGTTGATCCTCTCCAGCTGGTGTTCTTGGTGGTGAAAGTCCCCCCACAAAGCATAGGATGCCATGGGTTAATATACCCTCAAGCCAGGTATCATGTTCAGGCATGTCCCCCTGGTGGTGGGGGGGCAGAATTTTCTACTGTCTCTTGCAACAGACTTTGGACCTGTTAAATCACATGCAGTCCTGCAGAGCAAGGCTTCTGAGGAGCGCTTTGGTGGGGGGTCTCACCTGCCTCTCACATGAAAGTCCCATGGATGTGGCCTGTGGGGTTGGGGGTTCCACAGCTGGACCAGTTTGTATAAGGGAGGATGGGTGTTCAGTGCCTCTGGCCAGAAGTTACAGCACGCACCCAAAAATCTCCTCTCCTCCACCACCCTTGGTTAGGGGAGAGTTTGTGTAAACCTGACTTCTGTGAGCTGTGCTCTCCCTCCACCCCAAACTCAGCCAGGGATGACTCTCAGCAGCTGCTGGGTTTGATTCCCCTCTGTGTGCTCCTTTCCCCCAGCCTTGTTTGTGCCCTGTGATTGAACAATGGGTTTTCCCTTTATCTAATCTCAGTAGTTTGACTTACAGTCCAAAGTCCCAGTTTTCAGGGCGGCTTCTTTGGAGGCTTCTTTATTCTGAACAAAACTTTATATCAATGTTTGAGGCACGAACTATTTCAGTCTCTGACAGGGGTCCGGACTCTGTCCCCAGCCCCACAGTACCAGCACGGTGGCAGCCCAGCCTTGGTGGCATCTCACCAGGGGTAGTCTGGCAGAGAGTGACAGGGATTGCACACATGGCTTTAACACTTTCTCTTAGACACATATGTATGTACATATATATATGTAGCCAAAAAAAACCCCAGATATTAATAAAAACATATAGTATGCCCTTGCTGACCGGAGGGCCAATAGTATCCTGGTGTGCATTGGGAAGAGTGTGACCAGTAGGTTCAGGGAGAAGGTCCTCCCCCTCCACTCGGTCCTAGTAAGGCCACATCTGGAGTGCTGTGTCCAGTTCTGGGCTTCTCAGTCCAAAAGAGACAAGGAGCTACTGGAGATGTTCCAGCAGAGGTCACAAAGATGATTAGTGTTCTGGAGCATCTCTCTTATGAGGAGAGACTGTGGGAGCTGGGCCTGTTTAGTCTGGAGAAGAGAAGACTGAGAGGGAATCTCATCAATACAGACAAATATCTCTGTGTCAAGAGGGGGATGCCAGACTCTTTTCAGTGCTTCCCAGAAACAGGACAAGGAGCAATGGCCATAAATTAAACCCAAGAAGTTCCAGCTCAACATGAAGAACTTCTTTACATTGAGGGTAGCAGACTGCTGGAACAGGCTGCCCAGAAAAATCATGGAGTTTCCCTCTCTAGAGACAGTCCAAACCCACCTGCATGTGTTCCTGTGTCAGCTGCTCTAGGTGATCCTGCCTTGATGGGGTGGTTGGATTGGATGATCTTCAGAGGTCCCTTCTAACGCTAATGATTCTATGATTCTGTGATATTTGTAGAAACATATAGATACGCATAGATACAAATGGTAGATAGATAGAGAGAAAGAAATACCTGTCTTCTCCATAGATAGATATATGTATATGTTTATGGGTGTGCATATATGTAGGGAGAGATATATATGAGGTATGTATAGGGATATATAGGTGTGTATGTATATAGATACCCCTATCTATAACCCTAGATATATAGATTTCTCTCTATGTATAAAGGTGAATTATATGTTTATAGAGGGCTGTAAATGTATGCGTATATATATATATATGTATAGCTATGTACATGTGTATATATGTATGTGTGTATACATACACATATGTTTATGTATAAGCAAGTGACTTCCTGAAAGGAGTTTGTAGCCAGGTGAGGGTTGACCTCTCTGTAGTCTTAAGCTGCACCAGAGGAGGTTCATGTTGGACATAAGGAATAGTTTCTTCACAGAAGGGGGGATTAGACATTGAAATGGACTGCTCAGGGAGGTGGTGGACTCACTGTCTCTGAATGTGTTTAAGGAAAGATTGGATGTACCCTGGGCTAGTTGACACGATGGTGTTCAGTCAAAGGTTGGACTTGATGATCTTAGAGGTCTTTTCCAACCTAACTGAATCTGTGATTCTGTGATATATATATATATATATATGTAACTATATATATATGTATATATACAGGAGCAAACACTCCTCCAATGAATAAATATACCGCGGTGATTGGCCCTATGGAGAAGTTCCCATACGCCCATCCACATTATCTGTCTCTACCACTGTACAGCTCCCCCTCCCCCTCCTTCTCCCGCCTTTTCCCTGCCTCTCACTCCCTCTCCCTCAGTTCCTCCGCCCAGCTCCAGCGCTAGCGGGCAGCCCAACGCGTGAAGGCGTTATGTCCTTGCGCGGCCGCCGTACTGCCCGCTGGGGGCAGGGTGGCGGTCGTTAAACTGATATGGCCTAGGCCGGGGGTGGCCTCGCTCGGCCCTGGCGGCGTACAGGGCGCGGGGCATTGTCGAGGGACAGTTCGGCCGGCGGGGATGAGCCATGGCCTCGGTGAAGGTGGCCGTGCGAGTGCGGCCCATGAACCGCAGGTGAGTGAGGGGCAGCCCCAGCCTTCCCCGCTCCAGAACCGGTGCTGCTCACAAGGAGTGGGAGGAACGCCGCGTCCCGGTTTTGCGAGCGGTGACAGCCACTGCGGAGGCGGAGGGGTAGCTCTGTCGGGAATTCAGGGGCTCCTGGTGCTCGGCCGTGCCGCTCTGCCCGGCAGGAGCGACTGCTGGGAGCGCTTTTCCTCGCGGGCAGGTTGGGAAGTAGCTCCGCAATGGAGCGAGACTTTGCCTGGAAAGTTCATTATGTCATGGTCTGAAATACTGCTTTGTCTGGTCCTTCTGTAATGACGGAAAAGTTGTGAAGATAGGAAACTCTTTGAGAGGAAGGACCTGCCGAGGATGTACAGCCAGACTTCTAAAATGTGAATCACTTCATCTGGAATCAGCAGCCCTTTCTACCCACTTGAGAGACTGTTGTCTAGTTCATTTGGAGGCATTATGGTAAAAGTTACCAGGCTAAAGTCAAAGTATGTAAATATATATATATATGTATATATAAAAACCACGTAGTCTGCCCGATTTACTGTATGGACAGGAGTTCATCACCCACTTCCTGAGTTGTGTCTGGGAAATAAACACTATTTTCTTTCATGAAATAAGTTCAAAATATGCACAGTAGAGTTAATGATCTAATTTAAGAACCATATGTGGAAAACTGTCAGATTCTACTGTCAGTGCTGTTCCTTCCGTAGTTCTGAAGTCATGTAGCCAGTTCAAAAGAAAAGTGGTTTAAAGCACAGGCAGCCTATCAGATTCCCACTGTTCCTCTCACTTGATCTGATTCAGGTATTTAAAAATTATAATTTGTCACATTCTGAAAATCACTCGATACCCTGTTGTTTTCAGTGTGATAAAGACAAACCTGATGAAAATATAGTTAAGGTAAGAAGGGGAAAATATTGCAGGTTGGTTTTGAGTAGTTTAGGCAGATGAATGGAGCTGACTGGTTGGAGGTAAGGGTTGGTGAGTAATCTTGTCACACCCTCTTTGTTCCTCCTGCTGTCTCCCCCAGCTCTAACCATATGATTCTTAAAAATTTTTTAAATTGTTCTGTATATATGCTCCATTTTTCCTTCAAGAACCTCTGGCAACAGGTAACATAAGTCTTCAGGGTATTAATAAGACTTGTTACGTGCAGTGTTTTGGTGGCATGGAGAAGTTTTGCATGAGGACTGTACCTGTGATCTACTAAGGGACAAAAGAGAGAGGGAAATTGAAAGCATATGGCAGAGTAATGGTGATTGGCTGGTAATGGTGATAGGCAGTAGAAACACAGACATGTAACTTGTGAGTGGAAGTTTGCAAATTTTGTGGTACAGGAATATCAGACAAGGACTCTTGTCCTCATGTCTGTATTGCATGTGAGGGGATAACTTGGATGGGGCTGGATCGGAGCATACCAAGAAAATGATGAATGTGGTTTGTGATACAATGGAAAAGGGCAAGCCTAAGATCAGGGTAGACAGTGGTCTGGTGTGGTCTAAGGGGCAAGCCAAGAAAATGGTCTTTGTCACAGCTGTGTGGTAATGAGCAGACTTACTCTGAAACCTGGTGCCTGACCATGCCAGCCGTGAAGAGCCTTCTAGCTCCGGTTGCTAAAACCATGGTGTTCATGGGATGGTGTTAGATGTTTATGAAACATTATCAGGAAGCTGGATTCAGTGTCATGGGATGTTGCTTCTACATCTTGATTTTTTCATAGGCACACTTGCTGTTTGGTGTGGGACCCAATGCTGGGGTCGCTGGTATTCCTCTCTGTCAGTCACTGCTGGACTCGTGCTGTGTTTCGTAAAACTGAGGTCCTAAAACTGAGAGGATCCAATAGGTTTTGCTATTGCAATAGGGAAGGCATGGTGAACCATAAGCAGGAGCAGTAATCATATTTTTCTTATTGTTTTCACAGAATCGTTAGGGTTGGAAGGGACCCCTGCAGATCATCTAGTCAGGTGCACCTTGGCAGGTGTTCTCTTGCACATGTCTTCTGTCAGCTGTGCTCCCTTTGCCTTTTTGGGTCCCTGGAGCATTTTACAGAGGACAGGCCTTTCTGCCAGTTCAAAGGAACTTTACAACCAGCTGTTCATTCTCCAGCACTTAATTTCAAAATCCTTAACATACTGATAGTGTATGAAGTTAAATTTAATTTAGTTAAATTTGCCTTGGTTTGTTTGAAGCTTAATAATATAATGCAGCTTATTTCATGAGTCATTTTTAATTGAGAAGACACAGTTGATGAATGGTTATAGGTAAGACTACTGCATTATGGAGCAGATGCACTGTGTGGTGTCATAGCACTGCTAATTGCATAGTAAGTCATGAACATGGATTTTGGAATGAATCATGTAATGTGGAGAGGGTTGTTGTTTAAGGATTACTTACTGTTTCATTGCTTAGATGACAAACTTTAGTATTTTTTTTACTTCTTCTGTGATGTAATTTTAGACTTGTTCTCTGACTTGACCTGGAAGGAATTTGTTCATTTCAGTGTTATTGTTGAAGTCCTTAACCATTCTTGGAGTATCCAAATCCCAAATTGTATTACACAGATGTTACAGTAGAATCTTTTTACTCTATCTCTACATTATGTAATAAGAGTATGTCTAATGGTTTTACAGTTACTGCTTAGAAACCAGTTGTAGCATGAGCCTAGAAATTTCAGTTACTTGGTGAGTCTCCATCTGTCCTTTGGTTTCTCTCATTCTACACTGAATTGCCATGACAGCCTTTCAGTCTGTACTTATAGCTATAAGTTTCTGGAAAGCAGCAAAAAACCTGCCAACTGGCAGAAGCCTAGGTTTTTGTCATGGTATAGAAATCTGCAGGGAGGTGAGCTTGAGTGGTTGATGTATTTTGCTTTGGCAGGTTAATGCATTTGGACACCATTATTTCTAAGGTTCATTTTCTAACACAGTCACTAGAAGCATTCATAAGTTGTCTTATACTTTGGAAGACTTGATTGGAGAATCCCGTATCTGGTCCTGCAAAATGCAATTTCTCATCAAGATCCTGTCGTTCCTCAGAATGGCTGTTTCCTGGGCAAAATGATGGGATTACAGAGAAGTGTAATCAGATTTGAGGCACTGTGTTCACATACTGAACAAATGACCTCGGGTGACTGGTTACTAGTCACTGTCTTCTCCATAGTGTGATATTTGGGATCCTGTTAAGCCTCACCTAATTCTGGCTCTCTGTTTTGTATTCTGCGTTGCATCTGCACAGTTCAGATAAATGCATTGGTTTATGTTCATCTGTTCAGAGTCTTTTAAGAAGAAAGAGAGAATAATATTTTCTTGCTTCCATTTTGTGTCATGTTTCTTAATTATGAAAACTAGAATTCAACTAGTGTTCCAGGAAGTCACTTTTATACTTTTGTCAGTTAAGTAAAACCATTTAAAATATTCCAAGTAAGAAAAAATGTTTTGATATGTAATAAAGGAAAGATCAACTTGATTCTTGCAAATACTGTCACTAATTCTTGTGCCTCTGAATTTCTTACCCCGATAGCTCTATTCTGTTTGGCTTTTAATTCATGAAGTAATAGAGGGATGCAAGCCTCTTCAGATTTTTAACTCTTTTCATCTGTTTCTTGTATTTGCATAAACTAATTACTGTGTTTAATGGGCTGAAAAAATTAAATGAGGGTCATGTGCTGTCCTTACCTCCAAAGATGCAGCTGACATCAGAATTTGGGTTTGCACTGCAATAAGTTTGTCCCTGTGCCTGACCAGTACTCTTGCTGTTTTCAGATGTTCATTTAAATAAGTTGCATAGACCTTTTCACGCCTCTCTTCTTATTGCCAGTATAATTAAACAGAAATTCCAGTTTAATTTCATGTTTAAATGATCAGGTTTTTTCTCCTGCATGCACACACTCCTTGGATTTGCTCTCCAAACAGAAGTGACCAATGGGGATGGCAGAAATGCCTGTCAGAGGGTGCAGTGCTCTACTTGGTTATGCAGCCATTCGCAATTACGGCATAAAGATTAACAGCTTTTATATTGGGTAGTGGGGAGACAGAGAAAATATGTTCTGTGGCTTGGAGAAGGCTTTTGTGTGACTCTGGGATTTGTGTGGATTAAAAGTTGATACTGTAATCCACAAGTACTGTCTGTGTGATTATTCATTAGATAGAAGGTTGACCCTCTTGGATTTTTCTTGTGACACTTCTTGGTTATGCTTCTAAGTCTAAGCAACTCTTCTGCATGCAGAGCTGGAGTCAGAGTACCTTGAGAAATTTCGGACCAACATTTTATCTTTAAAAATAACTGCTTGCACAATCCAGGCCTTAATATCAATAGCAGAGTTTTCAACCGCTCAAATTAATAGAGCAATGCAAAGGACAGAGATGTAAAAGCTGTTTTGTTTTACAAGGAACTTGTGACTGGAGTGTTTTTGTAGCAGCAAAAAGATAAACAAGTAAACAATGAAGAGCCAACTGAATTCTTAATTTCCATTCTAAATGTTTACAAGTGAATTAGGTAAGAACTTACTGGGAGTATGAAATTTTTAATTAACTACCCATGCTTTTTAGAATTGAGGAGAGAAGCAAAAAACATGCATGGAAAATACATTATAAAATTGTCAGTGTAGGGAAGAGAGAATGAACTGGTGTCTCATGATAAGTTACAGTGTTTAAAGTATGAATTACTGTATATTTTTAATTTTCAAGTTACTGTGTATATTTTTAATTTTCATAAGCTTATAGAGAATGTTCTGACAAAATGTATATAACATCAGTGTAGTGCAAGTAGAGTGAGGAAAGATGGAGTGATTAGAAGCAAGGATGCTCATAGCTACATATCATATCTGTCTCTGAAATACATGGTGAAATTTTTGTTGTGTTCATTTCTGACCACTGATTGCTGATTGTTGCTCTTAACAGGTGTCTAGAGTGATCACAGAAATATAACTCAGAGCTTAAATATGGCCAAGTGTTGCAATACTGTCACTTTCTGAACTACTGTACTGATGAGGATAAGCTATTTACCAGCAAGCTGAGTTTGCTATTTCCTAAGGTAACTGTTTGAACTTCCATTTTAATAATGGTGCTTGTGATTTGATTTATAATCATGTACAATTTCTCTACTATAAAAAAAAGTTGAAAGATCTGTAAGCATAGGGTGAGGCTCTGCTGTGCCTGGGGTGAATGTACATCTCTCTCGCCTCTGCTTTTATATATGATTGAGTTTGAATCCTATAAAAATCTACGTTGATGCTGAGTTGGTGAGATGAACTAACTGTTCTGAATGTGGCTTTTTCACCTTGCCACATTTTGTGTTCAAAACCTTGAACCCCTTTAGTGACTTCTGGCAGATTGTTCCCTTTAGAAGAGTGTTTGAAGTAGACACATTTCTCTCTCTGAAAGTAAGCTATGCATATATGCACATACAAGTCCCTTCATCAGTGTGCTCCTTCTGTTGTGAGCATTGGATCAGTGCATAATGGTGTAGACTGATCCAAGTTCTTGGGTCATGTAAACCTGATACTAAGAGAACTTGAAGTGTGAAAGTAAAAGTGTTCTTAGTTTTGTAAGATACATTAAGAAATGTTTTTATTTTCTATCTCTCACCTCTTCCAAAGGAACAAACAGTAGGAAGAGTTTTATTCTACAGTATGATCGTGAATCTTCTCAGGAAGGGTCCTCTACTACAGGGAGGAGCAGAGAAGTGAACATCAGCATGACAATGTCCATGTCATCTCTCCTTATTAATTGCTATCTTGTACAGATGTGGATTATGAAGTGGGGAATCTGATCTGTGTTTCATCCTATAGGTGAAATGAAATGTTTTTTGTATGGCCACGTGTTTAAGATGTAAAACTTGAGAGAAAAGGGAAATGGCAAGGACACGCAGATGTACTTGCTCTGCAGGGACTGTTGGTCCCTGGTTTTGGTGCTACTTGATGTCAAACATGTCGAGAATGTGTGTTCTTTGAGAACTGGTATCAACAATAAATTATGACATAAACATTTGTGATTAGGTAAAAATGCCCTCAAGGTTTATAAAAGTCTCAGAGATGGTAGTTTATTATGGCTGTTGTTATTGCTGTCTGTAGTTCTGGAATGAAGACGCAATTGAGGTAGGAATGTTTGCTAGGAGTCATAGCTGCTGTATATTGTGAGGCTTCTTTAAATGGTATCTACACAAATCATATCTATGAGAAAGAGATGTAGTAAGCTGGGTTATAAGGCTGTAGGCAGACTATTAAAAAATTGAGGAAAGGCTGGAGAACCTGCTGTTGAAGCAAATGAAGTAGAAGCAACAGCTTGCTCACAGCAGAGCATTGACTCAGACTAGAAGGACTAGAAAATAAAAAAGAAGAACCTAGGGACCTTACAGAAAAGTCTTGATTGTCAGAGATAAGGATAAGAGGTGTCAGAAATCTTATAATCAATATCTTTTAAGGCTTTTTTTGGTATAAGAGTAATAAGTTACTGCTTATTACTTACCAAAAAAATAGTTCATGTCTGTTTATGTAGAAATGGAAGAAGCAGTTGGGAGATGTTGTGGTTTTGCTAGA
>WBMZ01003366.1:47817-82835 GCA_013400975.1 Atrichornis clamosus | reverse complement strand
GGGCCCGGCACCGCCCCCCGCCCGCCCCAGGTACCGCCGGACCGCGGGGACCCCGCGCTGCCCCCGGCGTCCCGGCTCCTTTCCCTTTTGCTCCTTTCCCGTATTGCTCCATTTCCTCCCTTCCTCTTCGCCCGGCTTCTTTTGCCCTTTGTTAATTTTCCCCTCTTTTGCTTCGTTCCCCTTTTTTTCCTCTACTCTTTTTTCTCCTGTTTTTTCCTTATTTACACTTTTTGTCTCCTTTCTTTCCTCTTTCCCTTCACCCTTCCCTCTTCTCCCCCTTTCTATTTTATCCTTTTTCTTTTTCCATTCTCACCTCTCCTTTTATTTCCCTTCTCTTTTTTTCCCTCTTCCTCCTTTCTCTCCTATTTCCCAAATTTCCATTTCACCATTTCCCCTTTCCTCCCTTTTCTCTTTTTATTGTTTCTCTCTTTCCATCTTCCATTTTTTCCCCCTTCTATCCCCTTTTTGCTTTTTTACCCCCTCATTTCCCCATTTCCCCCATTTCCCCCTTTCCCACTCTATATCTTTTCATCATTCCCCTTTCAGCTTTTCCCTTTTTCCCTTTTTTTTTTTTTTTCCTCACCTTTTCACGTTTGGGAATGTGACCCAGCATTGCTGGGAAAGCAGAGGAATGGTTGATGGGGGGCATTTGGCTTCCTCTGAAACAGCTGCTTGGTAAGAAGTGGTTAAATAGACCAAAAAATCCCAACGCAATTCAGTGATCTGCGTGTCCTCTCTCTGTCCTTCTCCCCAGAAAAAGGGAGAACAGTTCCGTGCTGGAGGTCAGTGACATGGTATATTCTGGATTTCTCACTTTGGAAGAACAGCCTGAGAACAGTCTGACCTCCATTTTAATAAAAATGTGGAAATCTTTGCCCCTCTCCAGCACGATGTGGAGCATTTAATTTAATGTTAAGGGCAAAGCTCCTTTCAACCCAAGACAAACCACAACTCTAAGCTTGCTTTAGTGTAGAAACCCAAACAAGTCCTATAAATAAAGGTAAAAATAGAGAAAATAATATCCTCCTTGCTTTTCCTTTCCCCCCAACCCTGCTGGATTTTCAAGCTCAAACAGATGGACAGATTTGTTGTCTTGTAAACCACCTGCCGAGGAAAGAAAACAAAATCCTCAAGGAAAGAAAACAAAATCCTCATATTTAGGAGGCCCTAGAGACAGCTCCCTAATTCCAGGCTCTTCAACTTACTGACACAACCAAGAAACCTGCCATTTTTAGGGAAAGGGCTTAATGGTTAAAAACCTAAAATTATATCCAGTTTTTGGCTCTTGTTAGAAAATCACTAAACCATTCATTTTTTAAAGATAACCTGCAAAAGGTGAGAAAAGAACATTTTAGAAATATTTTTTTTGCCACTTTTATGGAAAGACTGGTGGTTTTGTTGCTATTGAAAGATTTTTTTTCCCTTTTCTTTTTCACTTGATATGAAAAATCCCAATCCTATGCCTTATTTCTCATCATAGGCCTGATGATGGCCTGTAATTGCCAGTGTAAAAAGAGAGACAAGATGTTAATTACATCAATTAGCTGTACGAGGGTTTGAATACACAGCAAAGCTATATAAAGCTCAATTTGGATCCCAAAATGACAGGGGCAGGGCTGATTAGCAGGTCACTGCATCTCCCCAATAATTATAGCCACTCTGTGTTTCCTTATTTCATTTATTCATGCAGACTGAACACTTTCAACAGCCTGCGAAGCACAGATTTTGGGGGGAAAGAAGAGGGGGAGCAAGGTATTGGCAGATGCAGAGATTAAATCTGAAGGATTTGTGTCTCATGACAGTGATTTTACAGGTAAAGTCTGAACCACTTTTTGCCCTGTGGACTGTGCTGGATGGAGGAGTTAAGGGTACAGAAACTGGGCAGAAAAGAATCCCCTTGTGATCCAACCGGTCCTCAGAGATCAGAGGGGGTGGGTTCAGCTGGGTTTAATTCTTGATTACAACCAGTTCAGCTCTCGAGTCTGGTCGTGTTCAACAAGAGCTTCCACGAGCACAGATTCACAAATAGTTTGGTTTCAACACTACAAATGTGGTTGCGTTCAGTAGGAGCTTGTGTGATCACAGATTCACAGGCAGGGCAATTTACTCATCCAGTAATAAAGGTCTGACCGAGTTCAGCAAGAACTTTCACAGTCCAGATTCCCAAATAGCAGGGGTTTATTAAACAGCAGGAAAACAGGTTCAGGATTTTCAGTGGTAAGTGGACCAACTACAGAGTGTTAATGTGTTTTATGACAGGAACAGAACCTGTTATACACGCAAATAAATAAATAAATCTTCTCCTGGATCTTCCCCAATGCTGTTGCAGGCACACAGCTCACCTAAAGGCATCCATTCAGTGAAGGAGGAGGGACTCAGTGCACTGACTGATCCTGAGGAAACAGAGATGTTTCCCCCTTCTCTTTCTTTTCTTCTTCATCTTTTATTTTATCCAAATTCCTCTTCTTTTATACTGTAATTTTTGGCCCTTCCCAAAAGGGTGGAACAATCAAGTGTTACAGGTGATATAAATAGTTTTATATATGTGTGTATGTATATTGTTGACTGCAGCCATACACGTGAGGCACATTCTGTCTTCATCTGCATACTTAGGGGTGTGAAAGTTAATATGCAAAGAGGCATTAATGAGGGGCTTGCCTACTTTCAGTTGGAATTTACAGTCGATACAAGAGGTAGAACAAACACTCTGGTCCTCCTCCACCCTTCTGTGCCTCGCTGAAACAACACCAGGCTGTGGGACCTCTGCCTCACTCCAGACATCATCCTGTTTTAGTCCTTGTTTAAACCAGGTGTAAGATAAGAGAAGGACCCAGCTCGTGCTTTTCTCAACCAGCCTCATCAATTCCTCTCTGACTTCAGCCAACTCTCTATAAAAAATCTGATAATTTCTCACAAGGCAGCGAGTGAACTCCACGGTGGTGGGAGAAATCTGCTTGCTTGATTTGAACCCACCTCCTGATCAGCTCATCCCATGCCCCCAAACTTTACACTGCCAGTATCAGTGGAAACACCTTCCCTTCTCCACGTGGCTAAAGGCTTTGCATCAGCCCCTCTTTTGCAGGCTGAACAGCCCCACTCTCTCTGGAGCCCCATGCTGGGAGCCTGTGCCATGCCTTTGCATCCTTTTTGTCCCCTTTTCTGCACCTGTTCCTTTCCCTGTGTATCCTCTTTGAAGCACGAATGGGAGCCAGAAGTATTCAGAACTGTGGTGCACTGTGGTTTTACGGTGTGGCATAGAGGTGGTCATGGTTTAAACTTTCTTTTTTGCCTTGGGTGGGTGGGAACAGGAACATCTCCAAGTATTAAGCTGACTTACTCATGTATTACCGTACCAAGATGTATTTCCCCCAAACACAGTTCTGTTTTGAGCCTATCTCTGCGTAAATCACTGAGATACTTTGTGGGAGATTTTGCTCATTTGCTTCACTTTCCACTAAATTGTGCTGCAGTTCAGCTTCCAGTTCACTGTGCTTGTGCGGGGCTGGCACTCACCCCGCTGAGATTCCACTCATCACCTCTCTGCAAAAGTCTTCACTAAGCTTCAGGACTCTGGTGGGAGGTTTGGAAGGTGGCAGCTGCTTGGTGTTGAGCAAGCTCTCTGCTAATAAATTGATATTGCAGCCTAGAAGGCTTTTTTTTTTTTTTTCCCTAATCTCAGTCATGAACAATTCGAGAAAGTCTTGATCTAATTCCTCTTCACATCAGTAGCAGGACAGCTACCTCAGTGATCCCTGTCTGGGGCTGGTGCATCTTCTCGGTGCCTGCCTTTCTTCATTGCCACTATTTAACCCTCTTCCTCCAAGGTAATTAACATTTGTGCCAGGGCATCCATCATAAAAAGGCTTATCTTTCTGAATGTTGCTTGGGAAAATGTCATACAAATATAAGAAATTTTGGTGGGGATAATAGTAGAGGTAAATAAAAGCACCCGCGTTGTTTCCTGCCTGTGTTTTTTTCCTCTCTGCCCCTGGCAATCAGAAATACAAAGCCTAATAACAGTGGTGTCTAGAAGGACAATATTTGAGAGCTGATTCATGCAGCAGTTTGCTGAAGGCTGGATTTGCTGTTCTGTGCCCTTGGGGTTATGTTCCCCATTTAGCTTCCTCTCCAAAGCCAACACAATGCATCTGTTCTGCTTTCCACTTTGTGACTCTATTTGAATACAGTAACAGCATCACATTCCATAAACAAGCTGTGAAATAAAATTCTACGTATTATTTGCGTGGGGGATTAGAGGCAGGAAAACATTCACTGTGGTGGTTTGCAATCAGGACAATTACATCCACCTACAGGACTTCATTATTTGCAAAATGAAGCATAAACAATTGGTGGTTTCCTGTGGTTTAAGTCTCCTTATTCAGTGTGTGTGGTGTGGCCTTGTGTGCAAATACATGAGTGGCCCTAGGGAAAATCTAAAGCAACTTGACCACAACCCAGCAGGGCCAAAAGCTCAGACCTTCTTCCCTTTCTGTCCCCAGCTGTCCCCAACAGTTTTCCAGTGGAGAAGTTCTCCTAGAAATCTCCACCTGCTAAATGGCAAAAAGCTGTGAGGGCAGGAGAGGTGGATATGTCAGTGCAGAACATGAAACCTCTGCAGATCAGGAGTGGAATCCTTCAATTAAAAGGACCTACCTGATACAAGTAGGCTACAATCTTGTCCTTGATCTCTGGGGCAAGGGGAAATTATCCAGTTCCTGATGCTCACCTCACTCTGTAAGCTAAAGATAGCAATAATTACCTACCAAACTCCCAGAGGAGCTGAGGATTAATTGCTTCATAGTACTCAACATTTATTTTCACACAATCAAAGCCATCGGGAGCAGAAAAAATAAGCTTCGCAATTACTATTACATATCCACAGGGGACTATCCACTCATGAAGTACTTGAATAAAACAATTTTTAAAAAAAGTTAAAAATAGTAATAATCTTACTTATGTTTGGGTAGGAAAAGAGAAACCGTTCGGACTCAGGAAGAACAAACAACAAAAAACCACGCAAACAAATTAACAAGCAAGAACTTTCTCTAAACCCAAGATAGCAGGAATGGAATTAATACAGGTGAGTAGAAAACCATGCATTGTTAAACCAGAGCTGTTTACACTGGGAACATTGTAAAACTGCTGCAGGGTACATAGCGTGCCAAAGGCCTCTCCCTCCTCTCTCCTCAGAGCTTTGCAGGGCCAAGGAGGACAGGGGAGGGAGTTGGGGCAGCGTTTTGAGGGCAGAAAGCTGCTTAGCACAATTCTCAGCACCCCTACAATCACATTTCTTGATATAAGTGTGCCCCGGGGAGGCAGGTTCCCTCCCAGGTTGTGGCCACCATGAAGAAACATTTTACCCTCACTGTTGAGAGATTTTTATCTTCCCCTCTGACACTCACAGGCCTGGCAGCAGAAGGCACGAGAAGCAGGGAAAGCAACTCAGTGATTGACACCAGAGATTACACAAGCTAAAAGCTTGGGCTAAAACACACTCTAGAGAGGGAGATAAAGCCTCCACCTTATCATTGGAGGATGTGACACAGCTGATGTTTTTGTGGAGGAGGCAGGAAACGGAACATTTTACACAGCCTGGTCAAATGCATCACAGAGCTGCTCTGCATGGAGAGCATTTGCTGCTGGTGCCCACAGAACAAGCCCCAGTTTCTTCTGACTGGGTGATGAGAACCTCTGTTGCTAAAATAATGAACTGCATTTAAGACCTTACCGTCTGAAAAGAGGAATTTCCAGACTCACAAATTTTTGAGAAAAATGCTGTAAGGCTTGGTATAAACTGGCAAATGCAATAAATGGTGAATAAGAAATTCAGGGCTTTACCCAGGGTGTCTGCTTGGACTTGCTGGTGGCACTCAGGGACATGGTTTAGTGGTGGACTTGACAATGCTGTGTTAATTCTTGGACTCCATCTTAGAGGTCTTTGCCAAGCTAAACAATTCCAAGTTTCTATAATTGCATGGTTCTCCAAGATCCTGGCTTTTATCCACCTTTGGCTTCACCAGCCATGGACAAAACCTCAAAACCTCTGAGACTGGATGTGCCTGAGTTTACTGAAGCCAGTTTTGAGAAGCTTGAACCGCCACATTCACTTCAGGAAAGATTAAAGTGGGAAAGACAACATTTCAAAAGTCAGCGTGCTCATTGCCTTCATGCTGCTAACGAGGATCTGTGTGATCCATCCAGCTGGTTTGTGCTCTGTGAGTGCAGGAGTCCTGACGGGTTGGGAAGAGCCTGGGCGACCGTGGGCTGTGACCTATGGAGAGCCAGACACTGAGAAGGAGGTGGAATGCCGGAGTCGGTGCCCAGCAGAGCATTTCTGGCCACACTGCAGAGCACGATCCCATTTCTCACACCTGCTGGGCTGAGTTACTGCCTTCTCTTTTCTATCTCCAACTCCAGCATAATGAAAGGTCCAGCTGGGCTCCAAAGCACTGGAATACACCAGGACGCTCACTGGGATTTATCAGTCACAAGAGCTCCTGCGATTTTCTATTTTTTTATTTTCCACTCCTCTTCCCAAATGAACAGCAAACTCAGGCTGCCTCCTTTCCCTTCTTTTGCATGCAGAGAGGGAGTTCTTTCATCTCAGCACACAACAGCTTTGGTCTTTGCAGCAGAACAAGCCAGTTGCTCTCACACTGGGCTGGGCAGCCCTGCTGCACGCCTGGACCATGCCGGGGTATCCCAGCAGTGCTGGGCTCCCTGCAGGCATCACTCGGGAAAACAGCACAGAAATCACAGGGCCCGGGGCTCAGACACGGTGATGGAGAACAGGGAGAAGGGAATAAAGCTCCCTCTCCCCCCCAGACCGAGGGGTTTTTTGCAGCTTGGTAGGAAACCGCCTGAGCCTGAAACTTGTTGGCTGTCTATGGTATATCTCTGAAATCCGGTTGTTTCCAAAGACAAAAAAAAATAAATCAGGGACTCTGTGCACAGTTAGTGTGGAGGTGTCTGCCTGTGTGAGGAGTCCCCCGTGAGCTCATTCTCTCACACCACAAACCAACCAATGTCACTGTAAGGAATGAATTTCTGCCACCACCTGATTTTGCTTGTGGCAGTCAATGAACACTCCTTGTAAGACTATTGATTTTCCTCCTGTTTATTTAGCTGGGATATCCCTTGTTTCCAGCTCAAACCTGCTATTCAAAATCCTCCTTGCACAAAGGAATGAGAAAAGCCCTGCTTTTCCCTTTCCACTCTATTATAATCTCATGGAGAGAAAGATTCCAGCCAGGTATTAGGTTGGGAGTTCTTCCTCCAGCCCTTCTTACTATGAATCAGATTTAAAGGAAGACTTACTGGCTGCTGCAGTTCATTTCTCTTGGTTGAGCTGATGAATATCCCAGGGTTTGTGCTGCTCATTTGATTCCCTTGCCTGATGCATTCCTTATATATCTGCTGCCCCCAGGATATATTTGTGCAAGCAAATTAAGCATCCTCACTATATGTCAGCAAAACATTACATCTACTAATGGAGAGAAGTGTTATGTTCTAAGTCCTTTCAACACACATGAAAAATAAAACTCAATTTCTGGGGGGAATAAGAAATGACAGTATGTTCTCTTGAATTAATGCTGCCTGGGAAGAATTTGTCTCATATAAATGTAATTTTCCAGATAATTTTGGTGAGGTTTTTTTTTTCCCCTGACTACTCTTCTTTCTTTGTAAGCAAAAGATAGTTTCATGCCCACAATCTGCCAGACTGACTATATAAAACAGGGAAACCCTCTCCTAATCCAGACTGAATCGTGTTAGATTTAACCGGATTGACAGCAACTGATTTTCCATGGTTCCTGTCTCCTTCTGACAGTGCAAATGCCAATGACATAACGATATCCCAAAAATTCCCATTCTCGTTATCTGTATCAGGAGGTGAATGAGTGAAGGAGTTAAATTGTGTGGCATTACTTTTGATGCCTGTGAATTGCGACACTCTCCGGGAAGTTTGGCACTGGATTTTTCAAGGAAAAAGGTTTTTAAACTGCGGATGCTGCTGTAGTCATCTAGAAAAAATCAGGCATATAAAGACGTGTTTTCCATGGAGAGCTAAACATTATCCAAGGAGATGACATAACATACATTGAGGGAAGAGAAGCATCAGGCTCCAGCGCTTTTGAGTTAAGATAGTGGCATTGAATTTATTAAGCTTTCCTGATGTGTAGACTCTGTGCTGGTGCCTCCTCTATTACCTGGTGTCTCCGAAAGGGATTTCACTGAGAGGTGACTGACCTTTCTGAAGGGCACAGGGGTTTGGTGCTGGATTTTGCCTCCAAGGTGCTGCCTTGAACTCGCTTCTCGTGTATCAAAGGCTTGGCACGGCCCCAGCGAAGTTCACCAGGGTTCAGCGGCGCCTCATTTGTTTTAACAGAAAATATGACCCTTGGCATCTGTGACATTAATCTTCTCCCTAAACACTACCTTATCTCTCTATTTACACTCAGTGCTCCACGTTTTGGCAGTGTCTTCTCTCCTGTGCTCACCTTTGCAAACCCTTCAGAGCAGGGCAGCTTTTCGTGTTTGTGCTGCGCGCTGCCTCACGCGCTTTTTGGACAGCAAACAAGTACTTTGGCTGGGGATGGCAGAGAGCAACCACTCCTGCTCCACAGCCTCATGCAGGGTGGGAGGGGCATCTCTGTCCTGGTTTATCTTCAGTTAGAGATAGCCTGAAAACTGGGCTGTGTGCTGCTGGCAAAGGGAAAAACATTCCAATGAAAACACTGAGGACAGCACCGAGCATTCGTGGAGGTGGTTATGGGGATTTTTGCTCTCAGGCAGCCAATTTTTTGGTTACAGGTGAGATGAGGGACTGACCTTTAAAAACCAAACACCTCTGCTGAGCCCGCTAAGATCCTGCCACCTTCAGGCACTCACAGCATGGTTCCCAGGAGAAACTGGGGGTGATGGATGTGTTTTGCACGTAAAAAAACACATTGCCAAGAGCAGCTGGGCAAGAGAACGTACAGTGTCTTTCACCTCTTTAATGGGTATGGTTCTCTGAGGGGGAATTCAAAGGCAGCTGTGCCATTTCTCCCACTGTCTGGGGAGGTGAGTGGGTTGGACTCACTCTGCAGTGAGTCATCCCCATCTTGTTTAACTGCAGCTTTACCAATTTTCATCTGTTTATGTGTGTGTGTTCCAGGCGTGTCTGATCGATGATGCGGCTCTGGAATCTCACTGCATCAAGGCTCCACACTTCCCATCAAAACTTTTCAGCAGAAAGGGTGGAGACCACAGGACACAGCATCAGATGCACAGATACAGTTTGCAAACCTGGAGGCATTCTGATTTTGCCATTTGTCCATGCCCAGGTCAAGCTAAGGCTCTCTGTTAATGTGAATATCAAGGATGACTCTAAAATACGAGACTGTAATCAAGTCCAAGATAAATTCAGTCTTCCAGTTTGCTTACAAGTGAGAAAATAGTAAAAATTTTAAACAATGCAAAGCTAACAAGGAATCTCTGAATTGGGAGTTATAATCAGCTAAGGCTTCGCTTTAAGAAATTATCCACAATCAAGGGAAAAATCACCACAGACTTGGTCTAAATTTCTGATTACTCAAATCCTATTGAAGTTGGGGAAGTTATAGTACGTGCTTAAAGCTAAATGTCTATTCAAACTATTTCCTGTTTGGGGACTTATTCAGGGCTTTTCTGAGCTGGGTCAAAAGTGTCCCAGGCCAGATAAAAAGGATTGTATGTCACAGCAACCAGTTGGGCCCAGAGTCAAACATCATATTAATAATAAGATATCCACAGTGACTGTGGCCCATCTTCTCTGTGCTGCCAGAACATGCTATACTCACAACCCACAGGCTGTGAAACTGCAAGGGAAGTGGCTGATTTTAAATCCTCAGCGCAAGCAGGGTGAAGTCTGCTTTACTTCAAGGAGGAGCAATGGGTTTCTCCTCTGGTAACCTCCTTTTCTCCCTGTGGGGACAGTCCTTGGCACAACCACAGAGCTGAGCCTTTGCTAGGCTAGGCCCAAGCAGGATGAGTTTCATTGCAAGAAAATCTCAGTGCCACCCGCCCCATTAATTTCCAGGGAAATTAATGACAGTGGAGATCCTTCAGTGTGGTCGGCATAGCAAAACTGACCACCTGTGCCTTTCATGCTGTGCAAGGCTCGCTCTATTCCTGGACAGCAGAAGAGCCCGGTAATAAAAGCCAGTATTTACATGTGTTTCTTTAGTTGTGTCCCCAAAAGCAAACACACTCCCTGTCAAGAGCCAGCCTGTAAATAGTGAAGTGTTATCACAGTGCACCCCAGTTTGCATCTTTAGATTATCTTCCAACTTTACTGGAGTCGCTGTGTCTTCTGTACATAAAAAGAGAGCACTGCTCCCTTACACAACCTCTTTGTTTGGCTTTCTGGGTGGGATTTGTTTGCTTAAACACAGGCAAAAGACAGCGTTATTTGAGATTCTCCATTGCAGCCATGTGAGCGTGGCAAGCATGGTACAGGATCTACGAGGTCTGCAATACACCTGTGCTCTCCAGGGTGGGAGGCTGAGACTGGGCAAGACGCGGGTGCTCTCTCAGAAATGTTGTTCTTTCAGATTGTGGCTGTAGTTTTGAGCTATGGACTGTCCTGTTCTAGGTGTTAATTTGCCTCCTCAGGCTTTTAGCAATCATTGGGAGTTTGATCACTTCCAGCCATGCAAAGATGTAGATAACCCTGATGAAAACATCTGAAAGATGTCGGACAAATCCCCTTCAAAAAACCCTAATTTCTGTCCATCAGCAGTAACACAGCTCAGAGCTCACAAATTCAGGTGTAGAAGCCCAGACTGCAAACCTCTGGAGCTGGGTGACAGATTTCACTGGGATTCAGGGTTTTGTTGCATCCAGCTGTGAGTGGCTCAGCAGAAAACACGCGCGGGACCCGCTTGTCCTGGCTCCTTTCTCGTGGGCAATGCTCTAATCTGGAAGGGCTCCCCAGATGTGTCCCGTGCTCTGCTTTTGGTCACGTGTCAGGACACGCCAGGCATTAAAATTGTGGAACAAATGGAAATCTTGATGCTGAAATGCTCTCAGACATTGTGCTGTTGAGGGTTTCAGAGGCAGCACAGCCTGAGGACCAGGACCCTCAGTTCAAACCTGGTGCAGTTCTTCACTCCCGTTGTTTCAGCAAGTTGACACTCCTGTTTTCCCTTCAGTTTGGCTCGATTTGAGGTTTATTTGTTCAATCTGTAGAGCCTGTAAGTGCAATGGTTATACAAATAATAGCAACCTGAGCTGAAATTATTTGCTTGGACTGACTTCAGTTTCAAGTTGAGAAATGGGGCAACAGTGACCTGTTGTCTCCTTCAAAGGATGGTTATCAGTGTGAGATCCAAAGCTACTTTGATTTTGGTACATAATTAAAAATTATATACTACCCAAAAAACTGTAGAGATTTTAGTTTAACCCTTCATATTCTGTTCATCTCCAAAGTCTATCAAGACTTCTATATTTATCTGTTGTTTAAAAAGAGGGGGAAATTGAATCAGATGGCTTTAAAAAATCCATAAATTCCATTAGAAGGATTTTAAAAATTCCGTTTCTTACCTAGCCAGGGTTGTATGAACAATCACCTTGTGGAGACAACCTGAAGAATATTTATAGAGTCTAAGCCATAAAACCACTACATGTTGTGTACTCATGACCCTCTTTCACATATGTCTCATATCAGAGATAACATTTGCACAGATATGCTATGGAGAACTTGAGGCAGCGTTTCTTTGTCCCTGAGCACCTGCTCAGGGATTTCTGGCTAAGAAATAATTCATGTGGCACACGTGGGAGCACCAGGACTGTGCTGGCCAGGGAATCCTGCCAGGTTGGGCTCCAGCACTGCAGGAAAGCTTCAAGTCCTTTGGATTTGCACAGAAGGTTGTTAAGGAAGGCGGTGTCTGGAGTTGAAGGGATGGCTGGGCTGTGGTGAAGACACTGCCAGCATTCCAATGCTGGGTCTAATCAGCTCACTATTTACATCCCCAGGCCATTATTCATGAGGGTGTCACGTTGAGAAGCTGCAGCAGCAGACAAAAAGATTGATTGCGGTAGAGGTACCAGGGAAACCTCACACCAACAGGATGAGAGAGGAATCCAAAGCAGAGCTCAGCCTCCAAATCTGGCCAGACTTTAGGGAACACAGATTGCCTCCTCAGAAGTGGATGTAATTTTACACAATGAGCAGAATCAGTTCCTGGAGGATGAGCCTGTTTTGATTTCAGCACGTGAGCCTAAGCTCTTCCTTGGCTGACAAACACCCCCAAGTTGTGTCTCTCCTCGGAAGTGCAGTACTGTGTACGGTCTCCAGAGCTACTTTGGGAGGTGGTGAGTAGATCAGCCCTCTGGAATGGCAGGAAGACATGAGGGAAGCATGCTGCTCCTGGCAATTAATTAATTAATAAACAAATTGCCTGATTAACTCGGGCATATCACCACAATTATGGGATTATTTTCTTCTTATACCATATCTGCCAAAGTTTTAGATATCTCTGTTCGGGTGTGAGGTGTATTTTTTTGCCATTTCAAAATATCTGAGCTCATAGAATCCTAGAATGACTTGGGATGGAAGGGACCTTAAAGATCATCTCATTCCAATCCTCCTGCTGTGGCCAAGGTCACCTCCCACTATCCCAGGTTGCTCCAAGCCCCGTCCAACCTGGCCTTGGACACTTCCAGGGATGAGGCAGCCACAGCTTCTCTGGGCAACCTGTGCCAGGGCCTCCCCACCCTCACAGCCAAGAATATTTTCCTAACACCCAGTGCTGGATACAAAGGAGAAGAGGGGAGAATCTCTTCCATCAACTTGCTGGTCACTCTTCTTTTGCTGCAGCCCAGAACACATCCCTGGTCTGGGAATGCACATTTCTGAGACATGTCCACCAACACCCAGACCTCCTTCTCTTCAGGGCTGCTCTCAGTACATTCTGATAAACGCCTCGTGGTTGTGAGGCCAGCTGCAAAATCTCCCCTGCCATGGTGTGTGTCCTCTAGCAGTGAACTGTCAGCCTGCAGCATCTCTGGATGTAGACACATCCAGTGCCACAGGTCCTGTGACTGTGCAGAGCCACTTACTACATGGGTAACTGGAAATCCATGAAGCACCACTAATCATATTTAATTCACATCAATCTCCGGTGAAGCCACTGGAATCATAAGGGGGATGAATCTCACTCAGACGTAGTCCAGAAATGGAATCAATTTCAAAAATATAGTCAGTTTTTCATCAAAAACCCTATAAAATCAATCTTCCACTTCAGAATATAGCCCTAAGGCTTGAAGCTGACTGCAATTACTAAAATGCAAAAAGAATCTTTAATTGCATGCTCATTTGAGAAGCGGAATGCAAGGCTGTGTCCCTAGATTCATTTCTCAGACAAATTCAGTAGTCTTTGTGTGGAAGACATTCTCTTCTGATGGTGGACTTGAAAAATACATCCAATATGGAAATTTGCCTTGTGAAGAGACTCCATTTCAATTATAGCTGTCTAAGTAAAATTGAAATAAGATGTTACTACACTGGATGAAATCATGATTTTTCTGGTCCCTTGGGCTGTCTTTGACAGGGACAAGCTTGTGACAGACCTTTCCAGGTAGGAAAGACTGATGGAAGGTGCACACTGGGCTGTCCCACGGAGAGGGGCAGCTGTTCATGTCGTGAGCCATGTGATGGATGTGGTCTCAGATCAGATTTTCAATGTCACAGGAAATTTTTAAAAAAGCATGAAATGGGGCAGGTCTGCTTTGGTTGTAAACAGAAGGAATCTTGAAGCTGTCAGCTCTGGGATAATTCAGTCACATGGGTAGCTTCTTCCTAATCCCTGTTTCTTGGTTGTTTTTTCTCTGCAGCCGAGAATGTAAACCCTTTCTCCCAAACCCTCCAGTATTTTTAAACCACAATATTTAACTCTGCATATGCTTTTAAAATCTTGGCTGGCGTCAGCGTCTTGCAGAAATTGGTTACGTTGGCTGAGTGTGTGGGAAAGGAATCCCTTGAATCAGCTCATATTTCAGTGATTTTAATGGATTTAAAGGCCAGATGGAATCATTAGCTCCCACCCTCAGATCTTTTACACAGATAAAAGATCTGTGGGGGGGAATGGGATTCACCTCACAGTTATTGAAAGAAGGAAGTTAGAGATTATGTGCACCAAAATGAGCTGGTTTCCCTCTGTTCCCTTTGCAGTCAATGGAGAAGGATTATTTCCTTCAGGGTAATTCATTCCTCCCTGTGATAGATTGGAGGATGTATAAAGTACTGGGACTGTGGACTTTTTACAGTGAGTTCATCAGCCAATCTTTGGCTGAGGCAGGCCTCCTTGGAATGTGAGCAGTTTGTGCCTGAAGGTGTCAAAAAATGGAGAATCCACAGCTTTTCTCTCTTGTGGTACCAATTCATCACCCTTGTTATTAGAAACCAAACTCCAAAAGTGTTACTGACTGGATTGGCATTGATTATGAGGGGAATCTCGTGTAAGTAGCTCCAGGGGAGATGCCCACCTTCCAAAGTGATGAATCCACCACCATTCCCTGCCGCTGGCTGCCTCATGTCCCAAAAGACTGAGCAAACAGCAAAGGATCTTCAGAGTGAGGTGATGGCAATGGCTGTTGGCAGGGAAAGGTTTCTGCAGGGGGCAGAGGGAGGGCAGGAGTGGGGAGATGGATGTGGAGGGGTGTGATAGATGAAGAGAAAATGAGTGTTGAGAAAACGTTTGGTCAGAAAAATCAGGCCGTGGTGGGCTGACCTCAGCTGGACGCCAGGTTCCCACCAAAGCCACTCCATCAACCCCCTCCTCAGCTGGACAGGAGAGAGAAAATACAAGGAAAGGCTTGTGGGTCAGGGTAAGGACAGGGAGAGATCACTCAGCAGTTTGTGTCATGGGCAAAGCAGACTTGACTTAGGAAAAAATAATAATTTAATATATTGCCGATAAAATCAGAGCAGGATAATGAGAAATGAAAACCAAATCATAAAACACCTTCCCCCATCCCCTCCCTTTTTCCTGGAATCAGCTTCACTCCTGAATTCTCTCCCTCCTCCGCTCCAGCGACGCAGGGGAGCAGGGAATGGGGGCTGTGGTCAGTTCATCACACGTTGGCTCTGCCCTCCTCCCTCCTCTGGGGAGGGCTCCTCATGTCCTTCCCTGCTTTCATGTGGGATCCCTCCCGTGGAAGACAGCCTTGCACGAACTTCTCTGGCCTGAATCCTTCCCACAGGTTGCGGTTCTCCACAGTCTGTTCCCGCTGTGGGTCCCTCCCACAGGGTCAGTCCTTCAGGAATTGGCCTCTCCAGCCTCGGTCCTGCACGGGGTCACAAACGCTGCCAGGAAACCTGCTCCAGCATGGGCTCCCCTCTCCACAGACCCACGGATCCTGCCAGGAGCCTGCTCCAGCATGGGCCCCCTCTCCACGGATCCTGCTAGGAGTTTGGTGGGCTTCCCATGGGGTCACAACCTCCTTCAGGCATCCCCCTGCTCCAGTGTGGGGTTCTCCAGGAGCTGCCTGTGGATGTCAGCTCCACCATGGTCCTCCACGGGCTGCAGGGGCACAGCTGCCTCTCCGTGGGATTCACCACGGGCTGCAGGGGAATCTCAGCTCCAGCCCCTCCTTTGCGCTGAGCCTGGTGTCTGCAGGGTTGTTCCTCGCACATCTTCTCATTCCTCTCCTCTGCCTTGTGTAATTTTCTTTTTCCTCTTCCTGAATATATTATCCCAGAGGCTCCCATCTTTTTACCAGCAGAGTGTCCCTCTTGGAACTGTCTGGAGTTGCCTCCACTGGACATGGGGGAAGCTTCTCACAGAAGCCACCCCTGTAGTCCCCTGTTACCAAAACCTTGCCACCCAAACCCAATACACAGGCACAATCCGGAACTAAAAAAAGAAGACTGATAAAAGTGAGTGATGACTAATCCAAAACCAGTAAGAGCCAACTTGTTTAATTACAGACACGATAAATAACCTGCATAATTAGTTGTGACCAGATAAACTTAAAGCCAAACGTGTGGTTTGGAGGGATAGTGTTTACCTGCAGATGGCATTTGGGGATGGCCGTGTTCCACTGAAAAACAGTGGATAACGGGACACACCTGCAGCAGTGCTAAACAGAACAAATAACTCCTGCTTCAGAGTAAAACTAAGAACAGTGGCAGGGTACACACCAACAAAAAGGCAGTAGGAACTGTACTTTCACTGGCAGCTTCTTCTGAAAAATGCAGCCTTGGTCAGTGCTTGAGACAGACTTGCCTGTGAAACTGATATTCTTCTCTGCCACATTACAGTGCCAATGAAGATTTTTTTATGACACCTCTTTGGATTAGGAAATAACTACATGAACAGAGAATAGCCATGGAAGAGGTAAGGAATGTACTTACTTGTCCTGATATATATTGATTCAGACTCCACGTCTAACTCTCCTCATTGACTATACAGCTAAATGGAAATAGAAACCCTAAACTCTGAGTCATGTGCTTTTCTCCCTGGATCAAAAAGTCCGTGGGATTTGTAATTTGGATGTTGAGTACCTGTAGCAGATGGTCTGCTTAGATCCTCTAAGGATTTGTCTGAAATAATCCCAGCAGTTTGTAAAGGACCATGTATTTAGGTCCTGGTCCCTATCCCTAATCACCGGTCCAAGTTGATTTTTTGGATATGGAATGAGATAAAATAAATCCAGCCTGATCAGCCCTATGTCTGGTGTTGATATGTCCCTGGCTCCATCTAAGCAGCTGCCCTGTTATCAGTGTCTGGTGGATGTCACACTGAACAAAAACCAGCAGTGGGGGACTAAGAGAAAGCCCCTATCAGCATCCACGAGGGTCAGTGTGGCCTGCAGATAAGACAAGCTGGTATCCTTACCCTTTTCAGCACTGCTGGGGTCATTCCTGAATCCCTGTAGTAATTCCTGCTCTCCCCACCCCTCCTGGCCCAAGAGGGATGTGAAGAGAATAAAAGAGATTGGGAAAAGGGCTACAAAAATTGTCAGGGCCCCAGAGCACCTGTCTCATGTAAACAAGCTGAGGGACACTGCACAACACCCTGGCCCTGCTCAGCAGGGCAGATACCAGCCAGGAAATTCCCAATTTGTACCAATCCACGGGATTTTCCCACAGCCATCTGCAGAGCTTTGTACTTTGTCATAGTGACACACCCTGAGGGAATAAAAAAAGAAAAAAGAAAGAAGGAAAGAGATTGGGGTTATATTCCAAATGAGTTAGTGGTGGTTGTATGGTTATGCTGAGTTACATGAGTCATATTCGGCACCCTGAGAGTGTGGAATGATGGGCTCTGCCTGGGTTAAAGGAACACTTTTTGGGCCTGGGCTTGGCTGGCATGGAGAGGGAATACATTAAATCACTTTTTGAGGTTCCTTCGAGGCTTGTTTGTGTGCTCCTGCATCCTGAGCACTTGTCTTGGCACTTTAGATTTAGCCTGGGTGCACAGCAGCCATCCTCCCGCTGTCACAGCACGCACTATTGATTTGTTACGCTAACGTGAGTACAACTGAAACACAGAGATTCATTAAGAGAGACCATTTATGCCTGTGGACTCGATATGTTTCCAAAATGATGCTCTACAACCTCATTAGTGTCTTGTTCTCATTCATGGATTCACCTGTCGAGCGGCAAGAAAAGAAACAACAGGAGCACAAAATTGATCCTCAGCACTGATGTCGGGTTCCTTGGGAATTCAGCATTTGCTTCACCATTCTGGGATGCCAGGTCGACCCAGGTGAATTCAATAAGGGTAGTGAAGCTCTAAAGTAGAAGTATTGATGGCTCAAACACTGAGGAAGGAGATTAAAAGGAACAGGATTTCTTCAGTCCCTTTCTTAAAAGTGTAGCTTCTGTCTTTGTGTCATTCCTCATATGCTCTGACTCAGATAAAAAAGAACATATTCTGATTATTTGTAACAGTGTTTTGGTCTCTTATGATCCCTTGAATAACTCCCCATGAATTTTCCAAAAGGTAGTCACAAAGAGATTTTTAAAGTTCCTTTTTAAGGAATATATTTGCTTCTGGATACATGAGTAATCCTCTCTGATGTTGTCTGCCTTAGATCTCTTTTAGCACTGAAAACTACAAAAAGGTAAATTAAATGTATCCATTTAGATGCTTTTAATTGGCAGCCAACGTCAATGGCTCCAGTGAGAAACTTTGGACTGGATTTACCCAGAGGGAATTGGTAAAGGATTTATGAGGAGAACCGATATCTTCATTGAAATGCCTCTTTCTCCTTTTTTTTTCCTGGACAGTGTCTGTATGAAATTGTTAAGTAATTCCCATGTCCACAGCTGCTCTCACAGTGATGAATCTCTCCCTCTTCCCTGTTCTGGGAATGCGCTCTAAGTACACTCCTCCTGGAACTGAGGTTTTGATGTGTTTGGGAAAATGTTCGAATGTGATTAAAGGTGCGAGGGGCACAAAGCCATATGGGGCACGTGGGAGTTGATGGATACACACACAACCAAAATGTGAGCAGGCGTTTTTATGGGAGGATTGGTGCAACAGCTGTGGTGACAGAGGTGAAGGTAAATTTGGAAACAGCGTAAAGATGAGATTTGTTCCACGTAGCTCTAGACACCAACGTCTGACTCGGTTTCCCTTGGGACACCTGAGGCTGTGGTTCAGTTAATCCTGAAATGTGCCAGATGAGTCACACTCCGGTCACGTCACACCTCATCTGGCAGGAGGAACTTATCCTGGTGCTGTTTTCGGGGCAGAAGTGAATGGGAGATGTAGTTAAACAATTTATGGGCTTGCAGTTTCCCTTGGAATGAGCTGTGGGGTTCCCAGCAGTGCCCACCCCGTTGTGTGTTTGGGAAGGTGGGCAGTGCAGGGCTGCGTCTGCACGGTGAGGTCCTGGTGTAGGGAGCTGAGAGTTCCAGGACAGATATGAGATAAGATTGCTGCAGGAGTTGCAGGATAGATGCCACAGGTGCAGGATGTTTCCTTGTTGGGTCCCTGTGGTTGCCAGGGTGGTGTGAAAAGAGCCAGCAGCAACCCTCCAGTCTCTCTTGTCTACTCCACCTCCAGGCCAGGTCTGTCCCTGGGGCCTTGGTGGCACGCAGGGACTGCACAGAAGGGTCTGCGTGCACATGCCAAGGTGTTCAGTGGAAAAGGCCGAAGATCAGCTCCTGACCTTCCCCCTGAAATGATTTATGAGAGCTCAACTCCCGAACTTCACCCTGAAGTGATTTATGAGAGCTCAGCTCCTGAACTTCACCCTGCAGTGATTTATGGGAGCTCCTGCACTCATTTCCACCATCTCTGCTGGGAGGATAATCCCCAGAGGAGTGACAGAGCTGGGAGTCTGGCTGGGAGCTGCCTGAGCCTCAGGGTAGAGCTTGGCTGAACGGGCAAATCGGGTTCTTCCCATCTGAGAAGGGTGCTGATAATCCTCTTATTTGCAAAGAGTTTTGTGCTCTCCAGAGGAAAGCACAAGGTGGGAGTTAATGGTGCTGATGACCCGGGTGGGTGTTTTGCAGACACTTTAATATCAGTGGTGAGGGCTGGCTTGCTAAAAAAACCAGTCACAGGTGCTGTTTGAAGTCTGTGCCAGCTCCCCTCTGGGAAGAAGGAGGACAATGCACATCAGTGTCATCTTTACCCAGAAAAGACTCCAAAAAGGGTGGAAGGAGGCACTGCTGGCAGAAGTTCACATTCTCCACTAGTTGAAAGGGAAAGCAATATCCTTAATAACCATTTGGAGAAACATAGATAATATAGCAGCAAACAAAACCAGGATACTCAGCAGGGAGTCACTTGCTTTTTATTAGCTTCAGAGTGTCCTTGTCTGAAATGGAAATTGAGCCACCTCCCGAAAACCCAGGCAGTGTAATTGCAGGGACACACTCTCAGTGGGCTTTGACAAGGGAGCTGGTTGTGGAAAGGAAGCTCAGGGCTGAGCTGGAGATATTTAGCAGACAGGCAGGATTGCTCTAATCCTTATCCAATACAGCTTCTATTTTATACTGCTGTAGCCAAACCAGAGCTCCAAGTACAGTGGTCAGCCTGGAGGTGTAAATGGAAGCCATATTATGTTAATGGAAGAGAGAAGAGGTGAGAAAAGCTTGAGAAATGCTGGGTTAGAGATTTTGCGTGACAGGAGAGAACCATTTTTCTGTTTGCTGAAAAACCTAAAACCCTTGAGGTTTACCCTGATAGAACTTTCATCCAGAACAAGCAAACAATAGGATAGAACCCTGGAATGGTTTGGGTTGCAAGGGGTCTATTTCCAACCACCTTGCCATGGGCCGGGACACCTCCCAGCATCCCAGGAGGCTCCAAGCCCTGTTCAACCTGGCCTTGGACACTTCCAGGGATGGGGCAGCCACAGCTTCTCTGGGAAATCTGTTCCAGGGCCTCCCCACCCTCACAGAAAAGAATTCCTCCCCAATATCCCATCTAACTCTGCATCTTTCTTGGGATTGTTATGGGGCTCTGTTCGAAGTCACCTGGGTTGACTCATAAAATCTGAAGATGCGTGTGCAGGCTGGTGTTTCTAAAGGGCTAAAAAAAACACCATTCCCATCAAAAATTGTCCCTTAATGCTGCAAACATGAATATGTTTGACTTCTGGGGCGAGGTTCTTGGGGTTTAGGAAGCCAGAGAAGCCCCACTTAGAGTCTGCTGGGATTATTGCAGGATGTTGAGTACATGGAACAAGAAGTCTCGTGTTTACACTCTTAGTCCTCTCTTGGAGTTGTAGCTCTTTGGCTGGGATGATGCTTCAAGCTGTACATTTTTTAAACTGCTTTGTCTTTACATGTGTTCTAAAGCAGTGGTGTGGGACACGAGCCAGATTACAAATGTTTTTACCTAATGCTGGGCAAAACCTGAATGCCAGTCAGTAGAAGGATGGAATCCAGTTCAGAGGCAGAGGGAATTTTTTATCTGCCTCCTGAAACTGGCTGGATGAAGGAATTCATCTGCTGAGAAGCCATGGAAGCTCAAAGGGCATGTGGACACGGTGGGTGAAGAGATGCCATCCCTCTCCAGCTCACACTGGTGTTCTTAGTCCAGAGAGCTCAGCTATGGTCATTGACATGCAGAACACACATGCTTCTTAATTATGAGAGTGATATTTTTGGATTATCATGCCCAGCTATGAAAAATCTGCATTTGCTGCAAGGAAATCTGAGGAAGGCATCAGGCCTGTGAGGGGGAAAAATGGGACAAAAACTGTGTGAAAGTTTTGCTGGGGTACAGCTGCTTTTCCCATCGTGTTTTGCTTGTTTAGGAAAGTTTGCGATCCCAAAATATACGGGGCATGGAAGAATCATGTAAACACAAATCTGGGAGAGCAGGAGGAACACGGTTTTTTGCGCTGAGGGCAGAAAACCTGGAAAACATAAAGAGAACCTTGGTTAATGGTTATCTTCTGTGAAAAGATCAGCAGGGTGA
The DNA here is from genome assembly GCA_013400975.1 of Atrichornis clamosus. Classification (NCBI taxonomy): domain Eukaryota; kingdom Metazoa; phylum Chordata; class Aves; order Passeriformes; family Menuridae; genus Atrichornis; species Atrichornis clamosus. The sequence continues at coordinate 61,425 of WBMZ01003366.1, read as the reverse complement.
GGTTAAAAGGCTGAAGGTTTTATCACGTTTTTTAATGTTTGGAGTGTGAGATCCAGGTTTTTGGATTGGTCTCAACTCAGATATAAATAAATGATTTTGGAAAGTGAGCTGTGAAATCTCAGTGTATTCAAACTGGCTTCTTTCAGCTGCAAAAGTCTGAACCCAGGTCTGAATCCAGCCCATGGAGGAAGTCAAAATACTCTGCTGGTGTTTAGTCCAACCCATCTTCCTTTTTTTACATTTTCTGTATTTTCTGAGGCTGACACCAGCTGTTGGGGCAAGCAGATAAGATGGGCAGGTTTAAGTTATTTTTATCCCCACACCTGCTCAATCAGATTCTCATTTAGCAGCCCAATTCTGTGGACAATCTAAATGTAATTAGAAGGTTTAGGTAAAATTCAGAAATGTACTTAAAATTTTGGTTATTATTATTCTAGAATCAGCGCTGGTTACAAGCACATAATTATTCTTGGTGTTGTACAAACTCATTATGGGATATAATTCTGGCTTATGTTGTTTGCAATAGAGATAAAAAAATACTTTTTCACAAATCCTGTTTCACAAAGAATTTATTTTTTAAAATATGTCAATTAAAAGACTGAAGATGTTCCTGTCTAGTTCACAATTAAAAAAAATAAAAAGTTGATATCTTTAAATAGTCAGTTCTTAAAATGTTTCACTACTAATTTTGAACATGATGTTTTGAAAAAATTATTCTCCATAAAAATTATAATAAAAGGGTTAATCTTGATGAATAAATTGGTTGCCAGAAAATTATGTTTTTCCTTTTTAATTCATTAAGAAATTAAAATTTTGGGGCTCATCCAAAATACTTTTTCTCCATATTTTTGTATTCGCTTACTAAGTTGTGAACAACAGAGGTTGTACCCACAAGGGAACTGACAGGAAAACTCTCAGTATCTTGAGAGAGAACACAGGATCCCACTGGTTTCCAGTCCTCTGTTCCACCCACTGGCTCATCCTCCCTCCTTAAGACCTCTTGCACGCTGTAATAATTAAGTCTGTGGCTTGAAAATCAGATCTCTTTCAGTTAATAGAATTATTTTTATATTAGTTTTTTTTTCCCCTGTTGTCATTTATTGGGAATGACACAGTTCTCAGGTGATGTTCTCACAAACTGTTTATGATCTGACAACACACCCTCAGTCAAGGAATATTGATAAGTTGTTTTTCCCCACACTTCATCTTTGATGTTTCACCTACCAGACATGTTCGTGTACTCACTTCCTAGTCTGTGCAGAAAAACCCCAATAAATTAAAAATATGTTAACTGAGGAGGTAAAACCTATCAAAACATCATTATGGATCTGTCCCCAGATCAGTGTCCTGCCCTCAATGTGTCTAAAGCATTTTCCCCTGAACAGATACAGGAATACAACAGTTTTCCTTTGTTTTTTTTCTGTTAAATTCCCACAGTGTGAGACCTGGATGTGAAGTGGAGGCTTGGAGAACAGCCTGAGGTGAGGTGTTGTGTTTATGTGGTTGATGGGTTTTCCTCTTCTGAATATCTCCCTTTGTTTCTTGAACTTGTGCAACTTCTTGCTCCAACCTGCTTCAGAGAATTCCACAGCTCCATATCTCTTTTCCTGGCATCTCCTTTGTTTGTTTTGAACTAGACACTTCCTAATTTGACTTGTTTCAGAATAATTACTACACAAGAAAAGCATTTGCTGCCTTTTTATCTTTTCAGCCACTGCTCACATCCCTCTGGATTCTGCAGGTGTCCATCATCCCTTCCTCCCTCTGGATTCTGCAGGTGTCCATCATCCCTTCCTCACCCATCCCGCTGCCAGCCTGTCTACCAACATGTTCACTTGCTCCTGATTCAGTTGCCATCAATCCATGATGGATCATCCCTTCAGTGATAGATCTTCCCCACAGTTTTTACAGAATTATTACAGTCTGACCAGAACCACACACAATTTTCGAGATGTGAGGACATAACCCACAGAGTCATCACAATGCCTTCTATTTTCCCCTTTATTTCCCTAGAATTTCCAAAATGTCATTTGTTTTTTTGACTGATACTTGCTGCTGAATTTACATTTCCATAAGAGAATTGCTGTCCCAAGACCTCATTTTTCAGTGACAACAGCTGTGTCAGAGCCTGCCATTGTGCACTCCCTCTCCAGCTCTCTTGGAGACCCTTTGGGCACTGGAAGGGGCTCTCAGATCTCCCTGGAACCTTCCCTTCTCCAGGATAATAAACTCTTAAGTCTGATTTCATAGGAGAGGTGGATGCTGTGAATGGATTTGTGTGAATGCAGGTCCCAGGAGCCCCCAGATTTACATCAGGACCTGTTATTTTATGACTTTTCTATACATTTATCACAGCACTGGGTAAGGCGAGGGTGGAAAAAGGCTGTCATGGGTTTTAAAAGGAAAAATCATAATTTAAATTAACAGCAAAGTACACAGACCTTCAGCATAAAAATTTATACATCTCACCCACTCACCTTAAAAAAATATAACACCAATATTCAGTAGAGTCAATAAAAGTTATGTTTTCTTATGTGTAATCCACCACTGGCTGCAGAATATTACCATTTCAAATATATTTTCTCATTAAAAAGAAGATATATTTTGATAAAACACCCCGATTTCCTGGGATTTCAAAACTTGCACTGTGAAATGAAAAGAAACAAAAGCAGAATTCAGTGGAAATCTCCTTTCTTTCTTCTTTAATCAATCTCTGTTTCCTGCTGATACCTCGGATTTTGCATGAGGGACAATCTCAGCAGGGACAGCTGTGGAGAGAAATTGATATTGTGATATATGCAGAGTTTTTACCAAGTTCCTGGGATGGGTGAGGACTCAGAAAAGTCCCAGTTTCTGTTTAGTTCAGTTGCATTTGCAACAGCTGGAGCACTTACACCAAAGGAAGATTTGAAACTATGAAGCCTGTCAGAAAATGCTCACATTTAAAATCCAGGAGTCCCGTGTTTAATCCCAAATTCTGGAAAGTCAGTGTTTTTAATTTCATAAACTAAACACATACCTTAATTGCAAAACCAAACCAAACCAGAAAATCTTGGCATATGCTAAGAATACATGAAACCCTGCGCCTTGTGCAATGCAGTTGTTACACTGCTGTCCATGCAATCAGCGTTGTTTATATCCCTAAATCCCATCAACAGTGGCCCAGCAGTAAACACCAGGCCAGACACAAACCATGGGCTCGCTGGCAAGACGCTGGAATGTTGGACACACAGGCTACTGAATGACACTGTGCTGGAAAAAATCAAACCTGTTGTGAAACAGAATTGGGGCTGCAGTACCGAAAGGAGCATCACACGCACTGTGCTCCTCAGGCCTGTTCAGTGGGAATGTTGTAGGGGGAATTGTTTTCCTCCTGTGCGACGCTGATTTAATGCACCACTGAGCTGACGGTCAGTTAATATCCTTAAGTCATCACCCAAGTCAGTGGAGGGATGCTGATTGCTTCCAGTCGTGGTCTGGCCTCGATACTTTTAGTTCCAGGTCCATTTGTTTTAATTAAACAGATGAATAGTCTCGTGACCTGTGGGCCTTAGGGGGTGGCCCTCACAGCACGGGTTTCAAAACCTCCAGTATATCACAGGGAATATGACCTGAAGTCCAGCCTGTGGTGAGGGAGACTCTCACTGTGGTGCAGCCTCCGAATCCTACACAGAAGTGGTGATTTCAGCTCCCTTATTCATTAATCTGGTCAAAGGAAAGCAGTGCTAAAGACTTCAGCTCACATGCAGGAGAGGAAAAAATTAGCTAAGGGTGGCTGAGCACTGGCAGAGCTGCTAGGCACCTGGAAATAGAGAAAAAGAAGGACTGAAGTTCACAATTCCAGGGAATTCACCGTCTCATTCAGGAATCAGGGCTGGAAGAGCAGAACACACAGATTACAGGACTAAGATTTCAATGGCTCCATCAGTAGGGCAGGTGAAGGGGAGGTAAAATATCCATTTTAATGATGCCAGGATCGATTTCATCCAAAGTCAAAGATGTTAGTAACAGTCTTTCTTTATCCCAGCAATGCCACCAAATTTGAGATTACATTGTTATTAAATCCATCATTTAATCTGACAAATTTAGCATGAGGACATTAACAGTGTATTCATAACTCCTCTTTATCCCCCCACCATTGGTGGCTGCAGTATTGAGTCTGAGAGAGCATAAATGAGGTTTGAAAATGAAATTTTGAGCAGCAACACCTGTCTGCCAGCTTCAGAGATGAGTGAAGGAAAAAAATACAGGTTGATGCTTCAAGGAAGTCAGAAACATTACCCACTGTAGTTTAATTCAGGTAGATTAGCCGGAGTAAGATGTAGTAATTGAATTCTTGTTGTTTTGGATCATTGTATGACATTGACATTGTCCACAGCTGAGTGCTGCAGGTTCCCTCCCTTATGGGTCCTGATTAGTGAAAAATGGGTGTAGGGGATTATGAGTGGGATTGAATAGGAACAGATACACCCCAAAATGTTGCTAGCCCTCTGTGAACTGAGTCCCACCCAAATGTGTTCTTGTTTGAAGAGGCATCAGCGTAACTGGGAGAAAAACAACTTTATTTTATGTACTTTTGAGAAAACTAATGGAACTGGCAAGTAGAAATGATTGGGATGGCAAAGAAGGGAACCTGCATCCAGTTCCTCACCTCACTGCCAACTTCCATCCTGTTTTGGGGAATCTCTGTCAGAGCACAACACTGGAGGTGTGCAGATTCTTCTGACATCCTCAGAACCACCACTGAGACACTCCCTCTTCACCCCCAAGACCAGCTCTGTTAGGAAACCTCTAAATCACCTGGAAACACGTTCACAGAATGGGTGAACATAAAAAATCCTGTGAAAAAACCTCGGTGAAGACAGGTTCACCTGTCTTAGACTGTTTCTGGGTCAATCAGTGGCTCTTAGAGGTCAAATTCAAAAATCTACCACTGGACAAGTGGCCCTTGCATGGCCGAGGCAGGGAGGGAGTGAGGTGGCACCAACCATCAGTTGCATCAAAGTCTTTATGAAAGCTTCTGGTATTACAGGACACACTGATAAGAAGTGAAAAATGGAGAAAAAAAAATCAGCATTACCAATCTGTATTATTAAACTGGAAATGAATTTGAGAGGGGTTATCCAGGCCTTATCATCACAGAAGGTCTCATATGATCTGTCAGGCCAAGATTAAAATGCCAGCCCTGTTTTGAGAGTTGCTGAATATCCACAATGCCCAAGCTACATTATTCTGAAACTCATAAATATTTCTAAAGAGTATTAAGAAAGAAAATCAAGATTTTCCTTGCTGTGAGATTACACTTGGTGAAATTTTTTCTAGCAGAGAAGAAAGCAGAGGCTTAAAACAACCATTGTTCTATTTTTTGTTTGAAGTTGATGTCTAGAATTTTTTTAATATGCTAACATAATGATAGTTTATAATAGATAGATGTACAATATTTGAGTGTAAATCAACTGGAAAAATGTAAATAACCTGTATTATTGATACGAAACTCAAGAATAAAAAATAATAAAAAATTGAAGGGATTGAGAGCAAACCTAATGCACACCCTTGGGGTTTTTTTTAACAGGAAAGAAGAAGGCAGTGCTGTCACCATTGACAGAAGCTATGAAATGTCTGTGCAGAACCCATCAGCTGCTGAGGTGGAGAACAGTGAAGAATTTGTGACATCCAGAAGCTGCAAGATTTTCTCTCACAAAGATTATGCATTTTGCAGAGGTCTATAGTAATTCCCTGGATTCTGAACGAGCATTGATGTTGATTACTGATTTTGAAAGTCTTCTGCATATAAAAACCTATAAGGAAATTAGCCATGAGAATGAGCCTGTGTTCAACTCAAGTTGGGAAACCCACAAAAAGCATGGAATCATTTTCAGGAATTATGACAGATCTATAACCAAGAGAATGAAACTAATTGATCCCCAAAAGATAGAAAACAATATATTCCCACTCTAAATTTTTCAGAGTAATTTGCAGTGGGGAGACTCATAGGGTTATTGAGAAGTGAACAGAAAATTAGCAGGAAAAAAAAAGGAATTGTAAGATCACCGGGTCCAGGGCAAAAGACCAGGATTGCCAAGGTCTGAAATAACATTTTGAGATACAACACAATCTCTGGGGTAGAGTTTCAACTTCTAGTCCAATAAATAAACACAGTGCATAAATAGTTGCATAAAAATAGTTTGGAGAAAAGTAAAGCACAATTCCAGCCAAGGATGGGTTCATTAGGGGTGAAATGTGAGACATGACAGAAAATTATGGCACAAATGTTTGTAAATTCCCAAAGGAACACAACCAAATACTTTTACCAGAACATGTCTTGAAAATATTATCTCTCTACAGCCAGCTGAATTAATTTGACTAATGGATTTTCATTTGTACCCTCAGATTTAATGGGATGTTCTAAAATAACCTGATAATTGTGGTTATTTCCTCAAGGGTTGAACAGTAATACGCTGTAACACACAAGACTTGTAAATTTGTTACTGAGGAGCCTTCAACGATTTTGACATGAAAAGGTGTTCCTGTTTCAAAGAGATCAAATCAAAAGGGGAAAAAATATTCAGAATCCTTCATCTTTTAAGAAGTCCACATTGACCCCAGAACCAGAGGCAGCCCCTTGTCACTCTCAAGCAATGTTCCAGCTTGGACTTTTTGACCATATTACGTTCTAGTGCTTGAAACAGCACGAAAAAACATGAAGTTAAACTGGGAGAAGTGCCTGAAAATGGTTATGTTTTTATGGTTGCTAGTGAAGTAGTAGCTGATTTAATATCAGCAGTTTTCATTTTAAAGGATAAATATAAATTACACCCCCAAAAAAGATAAATGTTGTATGAAAGAGAATGTTTTACTCTCGCTTATCAACAAAATTTGGGGTGACCAAGACCCAGTGGAAGGAAGAGGGCTACTCCCCTCACTTTAAATAACCCTTAAGTTTTTTTCTCTTTTTATTTTCCTTTTGTGTCTGAGGAGTGGGGTTGATTATTAAAGAAAATTAAAAAAACATCTGTGACTATCTCGAATTGTAGCAATTCCATAACTCCACTAGCGCAGCACTTTTTAGGTACAAATCTAAACACCTTAACAAACGTAAATAAAGAAACAGACTCCCCTAGAATATCATTATGTGGTACTGAGGGAATTTTTGATTTTTGTTGTACCCTTCAATCTTTACAAGGTCTATCATATACCCACCTTACCTTCTATAAACTTGACTCTGGTCATTTTGGAGATGACTCTCACCTGCCATTCTCACCAGGATATATTCATAGATAAGAATTAATTATTTTGGACAGGCTCAGAGACCACCGCCTGGACTAAGGTGATCACATGAGCTCTCCCACCAAGGACTGAGATGGATCCTTTCCCAGAACTGCTATTTGGTGCTTGTAGAAAGGCAGGGGCAAAAACAACCATGCAGAAATTTATTTCCTACAGAAGTTTCAGGAACATGGGACCACTTTCATCATAAGTCTGTGAAACAGGTGGAATTTCATCATTACAGCCCATGAGATCTGTAAAATATGTAACATTTGCACAGACTTTGAGTCGTGTTTAATACTAGTTTTGAATAAATTCAGCATTGCATTTGTCAAATAGCAGGGGAGATTATTAGGCTATTTTACTCTGTTTTGTGCTTATTTCGTCCTAATGACCTGCTCTGGTACAACCAACGGCACCTAAACTGAGGTACCTGAATAATCAGATCAAAAAAATGGACCATAAATACAACCAAAGTCAAAGGGAAAGAAGTGAGAAATTTTAGACATCAGCTTTCCATGCTGTCTAATTTTTAACATTAATTGAACACTGCTATTTATCCAACTTTTAATATCTTTGTAGAAGGCTGTAGGAAGACACGATCCAGCTGAGTCCCAGTGTGGCACTACATGTTTAAGGTGTCCAGGGAAAAGCAGAGAAGAATGTTAATTAGAGGAGAACTTATTGGAACAGGATTTTCCTCTGTTTATTAACAGCCTAGAGGCTTAGGGTAGGAATATGCAGCAGACCTTTAATTAAAATATTTACTTTTAGAGGGAATTTGCTGGAATTAATCACAGTCAGGTATGTGTGAGTGAGACAATAAAGCAGTAACTGTGGTAAACGTCTATTTTGTCAAGAGTCAAAGGAGGAAAATAAAACAAAAAACCCCGTAGTCCTGATTGCAATATGATTTTGGGATTTGCATTTGACAATACAATATCTGGGAAATTGCTTCAGGGTGGTTAGAGAGAAACAAGTGGCAGTCCTGTAAAGAAAAAGGAAGTTAAGCAAACAGATGTTTAAAATGAAAACAAGCAAGAACAAGTCTGGCACACGAGTAGCTTGCATGGGCACGTGGTTGATGGCAAAATCATCCAGAGTCATCCACAGAAGGCAGATTTGGACAGGAACTGCCAGACTAACAGAAGCAGCAGCCCTTATTGCTCAGCTAAAGGGTTCATCCTTGTTGTAGGGGTGAGGATGGCTCATCTCACCTGTGTTTGGCAGCTCTTTTAGCATCACTCTCTGAATATGCTCATCTCTCGTCCTTGACTCCAGAAGCAGCCTGAAACAATGCAGGTCTTAACAGATATCTGCTGTCAGTATTGGAGAGGATGAATCCCATTTGAGGGACAGAGATTATGGCAATTTGGATTGTTTCAACATGGGATGATTTTAAATGGAGTGCAGCTGTCTTCATATAACTTTATTAAAACAGCTGCACCACAGCTCGTTGTATAAACAAATTAAAGAAATGTTTATGTTGAAGACAGTATTTGTCTGACCTATTCAGACACCCTGTTCATCACAGATTTAACTCTGTTCTGTACTCTACCGACTGGAGTTGTACTGGCTGCAAAGCTGTCACTCTCCAGACATTCAGGTTAGATCAGAAAAGTTCCTCCCTGGGGTGGTTTCAGCGACTCTCACGCTCACAGACTCAGGGGATGGCCGGGATGTTGAGGTTTAAAAGCCTTTTAGAGCCGAGTGCTTGTCAAAGAAAATGCAACCAAGAATCACTTATTTTGGCACTGATGTTAGTAAGAATGATCAGGGATCTGCTGACGTCCTTTTCGAGCGAGCACCGGCAGAGGAGGAGCCGGAGGTCCCGAGCGGAGCCGGGCGGCTCTCGGGCAGGAGCAGCACCATGGACAGGGGCAGCGCCTCCGCGCCCGCAGGGTCCCACCTCGCGTTCAGATGCAAACGCTCCTGATTTCAGGGATCGGAGAATCAGGGAATCTGAGAATGGTTTTGGTTGGAAGGGAACTTAGGGATCATCTCACTCCATCCCCTTGCCATGGGCAGGGACACCTTCCACTATCCCAGGTTGCTCCAAGCCCCATCCAACCTGGCCTTGGACACTTCCAGGGATGGGGCCGCCACAGCTTCTCTGGGCACCCTGTGCCAGGGCCTCAGCACTCCCAGAGGGAAGAATTCCTCCCCAGTATCCCATCTAACCCCGTCCTCTGTCTTTTTATAGCCAATTCCCCATGTCCTGTCATTTCATCCCCTTGTCCAAAGTCCATCTCCAGGTTTCTTGTAGCCCCTTTCGGTACTGGAAAGTGCTGTAAGTGTCTATTATTTATTCCACATTTTGTTATTTGGAAGATATGAGTGAAAATCAGAAATATTGGTTTTGACATATGCGTTTTCTTAGCAGGAAAGACAATAAAATCTCTGTGGTACACAAGACAAAAACTGCCAATTTCACAACCCAAATTATATTAGGGCATAATTACTCAGTATCACACAGGAAAATTAGAAGAGCATTCTTTAATATCTTTTATCCTCTCAGTTATACAATTTTTGTGTTATCCTGTCGCTCCTACGAGCAATGTCAGGAAATAGAATTTTGATGCAATTCTTGGGCTGCTGTTCCCATCATCGCTTCATTAAGTCACAAGGTTATAACAGGAGACCAGAGCTAATCAGATGAGCAAACTCAGGTGACTTGACAACTGCCAACAGAATTGTTTCATTATTTTGATTAGCAAATGCCTCAGGAGTCATCAAGTATTTACAGAGAAAAGGAGAAAATGCCACTGTCACTTGCTTATTTTCAGAACTACTTGTTCCCGTCTTGACTGTGAGATTTTTATGAGGATTTTTCCTCTCCCTGTGCTGTTAATCATTGATTTGCTCAACTTTGATTTCTCCGCAAGAGCAACAACATTTTGCTAAGAAACTGTGGCGAGCAAATGGAGTTGTGTGCCCACCTCTGTTTTCTGAATAGAGGAAATAATGGCTGTACCTCTGTACTCTGAGCATTGCAGGACGAGTCCCTTGCCTCCAGTTCTCCAGTGGGTTTTGGGGTTTTTACATGTCATAACGCATCCAAAGTCTTGACAATGATTTTCATGCACAAATTCACTTCTCTCAATGCTAATGACCTTCATTATGTGGTGACTAGTGTAACTAAACTTAGCCTATTTAGGATAATGGGGGTTTCATAGGCCTGCTAGATAATAACATTTCCTTATTATTGCAAAGTTTATTGCCTTTGCATTTTCTCCTGACATTTTAAGCAAAAAGGGGTGAATTTTAGATGCTGCTCTGACTGCTTTCACAGGTGATTACATTTCCAAGATTTCATGAGTCACCAGAGATTGCCTTTTAGCCTGTAGCAAATACAAAATAAAACACTGTGCCTGTAAATCCCCATGACCTCTGCAGGTGAATCACTTTATCTCCATATTGGCATGTCTAATACAACTGTACAGATCTTGTACGGAGAAATTGAAAGATGTGTCTGATAAGAAGTCCCAGGGGGCTGCAGGTTGGTGCCTTTGTGTTTAGGTCCTGGTGTTTTGTGGTGCAGGTCAGATGGAAGGAAATTTCCTCTGCTTCTTACAAGGTACCAGTCAGAGGTAGTTTGGCTCTGAACTATGTCAGATTGGGCTCATCCTGCTGTTCCAGAACTCCAGCGGTGTGTAATTATCCATTTCCTTTCTTAATCAGGCCAGTCCAGTTGAAGGCATGAGAGGCTCTGCAGATGTCCAGAAATCTTTTGGGGAAAAAGGAATGGTGTTGTGGGAGTTGAAGTGTCTCTGGGTTTACATGACTCCTGAGAGAGTTATGTTGGATGCTGGCACTGGTTACCTGTTTGGATTCCCATTTTAAGTTCAATTTGGATCATGGAGAGAGCTCAGTATCTTTATGCCAATAGCAGTTACAAGAGGAAGGAGACCAGGACAGAAATAGAATCCCAGGATGGTTTGGGTTGGAAGGAACCTTAAAGGTCACCTGATTCCAACCCTCTGCCATGGGCAGGGGCACCTTCCACTAGACCAGGTTGCTCAGAGCTGGTACCATTTAACTCCTTTTACCTCCTCCTGTTTTGGGGTTGTTTGGGGTTTATTTTACACAACAGTGAGCAGGTTCTCACTGCATTGCCTGCTACCCTCCTTCCAAAATGTGGAGATTTTTCTTCATATTTTTATGAGAAGCTGAGGTACAGATTCCAATATTATTGTCCTGCTCCTGAGCACCTTAAGGGTCTTCATGGGATTCTGGCTCTACACAATGACATGTATAAACTTCCAGCTGCTAACACAAAGCACTAAAAGTCCCTTCAGGCCACACATTAACCTTTAGAGCTCAGGTCAGCTGTGATATTAACTGCTAATAACAGCACATTTGTCTCCTTGCATAATGCAACTATGGCATTAATTACCACTGGGGTTATGGGTCAAGCTTAGAACCCAGCTGCAAACGTAAAGTCATTGACCCCTTTTTTCAATAAATCTCACAGTCTTCTCCTTATTGCCTCAGTTAACATTAAATTCAACTGTTCACCTTTTTAGCTGGACCTTTTTTCCTCTACATAATGAAGGGCAACAAAATATTGCCCAGTATTATATGAAAAGAGCAAGACACACTTTAGGGTTTGCGGGTGGGAAAAAAGTAAGCAGAAGGATTAAAAAGTAAAACAGAAACTCCCACCAAAACCGAACTGCTGCAACCAGCAAAATTTTAGATACAGCCGAAACACCCCAGCTATTTACCTAAGAGTGAGGAACTCCAAGTCCCAGGCACAGACTGACATTTTTCTCTGTGAATGTGCTCGAAATGGGGAATTTCAGCTTGGAGAGGTGCTGGGCACACAGCACTGTTGTGTAAGGATGGATGTACCTGAGTGAGTGTGTGAGAGAGGTGGCTTGTTTGCTGGACTATATTTCCCCAAATCACCACACTTTCAAAAATCTCTGACAATAAAATAACTTTTCACCTTTCCGAATGCAAACACAAACAACTGCCTGGTGCTCTCACTGCATGTTTCACCCCATTTTGTCCCAGCAACGTGGGAGTATCTGGGAGGAGGTGGGAAAGGAAGAGAGAATTTACAGGCAGCTTTACCACACTGGCTTTGGAGTACATAAATATATAAATATAAATATAAATTATATAAATGCATCTACCTGTATATACATGTATGTATGTATTTTATATATCTATTTATAATTCTTTGTCTCTACAAAGGTATTGCCTAACTCAGACCACTGCCTCTAAAATTCAACCCCAAATCTAATGCTAAAGAGTAACACCGAACAGCAGAACAAAGGAACCAAAGCTTATTCCATATTCTTCTAAAGAGGGTGGAATGAATGCAGTGGACTTTGACTTGAACCTGTGACCCAAGTTTATTTTTTGTGCTACAGGGTTGGCCAGAACACGGCTTCTTTTTGTGTGTGGCAGCAAACTTGTTACGGGCACAACCTGTATTTTTTTTTTAACAATTCTGCAGGTTTTTAGGTAAACAAGTCGATGTAAGACTATAACAGCAGCATTCATAAAGATCCACTCAAGATGAAAGTTCACTGCCTTATTCAATACTAACTCTTTTTAAGCTGCTGAAAGACCAATTATATGTTGCTGGAACGAGTTTTCATTTCCTAACAGTGTCGTTTTCTGCTGAATAACCTGAGGTATATATTGGTGTGCCCAGTTTATCTTTGCTGCATGTTCCATTCAGTATGTCGTTTTTCCTTCTCTTCCTTCACAAACACCTTCACAAACACATCTCCAGCAGGCTCAGAGGCTCAGCTGGGTTCTGGCTGCTGAGGAGTGCCCTTATTGCTCTTTCATGGATAGTTTCAAAGGAGAAACGTTTTCTTTGACGTCACTCTGTGGCTTTTTGAAAACCTCTCTCCCTCTCCCTCTGTGATGCTCCTAAAATTGCACCAACGCCGTGTTTGGCAAACAGCTGGAGCCACGTGAGGCAGGAGGCTCTGAATGCCATAACCTTTACAGAAATGAGAACCTCTCTTCTCCCAGGTGCAGACATAAACTGCAGGAATGGGGTTGGAGGAGCTTTCGGATCTGGAATGCAGACAGCACTCAGACTCAGGAGGAAGAATACGAAGGTATTTTTAGAAAACTTCATACCTGCCACTGTAGAAAAAGATAAGAGCTGGAAAAATAAATACTCCTATAGACATAGACTTTTTTTTTCCATAGCAGGAAGCAAACACATATTCTGAGCTCAATCCCTGCTTTTAATACGTAATCCCCAAACATTTCTAGTGTCATTAAGAGCTGAAATAAAATGATGTTCCTTCTTCAATAGCCCCACATGGAATTTCAGTCTGAGCACAAAAAAAAAAAAAAAAAAAAAAAAAA
>WBMZ01003366.1:0-47807 GCA_013400975.1 Atrichornis clamosus | reverse complement strand
AAAAAAAAAAAAAAAAAAAAAAAAAAAAGACAACTGGAAAACCAAACAAAAATTCAGGTACAAAACACTGCTAAGACAACAGACAGTTACATTATGTGACTAAACTCCCACACATGGAAGGAGCTACAGGCATTAGGTGATTCACTGTTTAGTGGAATATATTTATATATATTTATGACCAGGAGATTGTTCTGCAGGCTTCTCGACAATGAAATCCAGGAAATTTTACACGTTGATTCTTAAAGAAAGATCAATCCAACATGCTTAACAGGTGCTGATTGCTTTGTTTCTCTTACATTTTCCCTCTATTTCAAGAGCTCCCAACTTTAAATGGAGGAAGAAAAGGTAGGGACTATGAACAGTCTTGTTTACTCTCACTGCAGGGTACTTTCCCTATCAAATCCCATTATCCCCATCCTATCACACAAGACTTGTTCTGCTTTTATTTCCTAGTGCTGCTGTTGTACAGCTTGTTTTCACTGTAAAAACTGTCAGCCAGTCTGGTACAGCCACAAAGATGGGTGGAACTCCATTTTAAAACAGCAGTTGCAAAAGGCTGGGATGGGATTTGGGTTCCCACACCATCATCTGATGCCATGTTGAGGTTCTGTTGGAGCACTGGTCTTCCACATCACATTTGGGAGCCTGGCTCTGGAGTCTCAGACATGTTGTGATGTCAGAAGCCCTACACAGTCATCTCTAGACAGAATCCTGTCCTTTTGGGATGTAGATTTGAGCTTGCCACTTAGGAACTGTAAATTTAGGTTTCTAAGTGGGAACCTGCAGGATGGCAAGAAAACCAGAAGGAAGGTGGGCAAACCTGTGGATCAAGATAATGATCATTTATTAGGGAAAGCAAAAGTTGCACACACAAGTAATGGAAAAAGAGGAATTTTTTTTTCACTACTTCCCATCTCTGGGGAGATTCCAGCCTCTTTCTGGGGAGCTGGGCCTCTACAAAAGTCACTTGAGACATGAAGTGCCATAACCACCAACATCTCTCTACCCTCTCCTTTCCCCAAGTTTTATTGCTGAGCACAGCATTATAAAATGTGTGAATGACAAAAAAATGTAGTGGGAAATGAAACACAGTGGAAAATGTAGAAATTAAGAATAAAAGGAAAACACCCAGATGCAAATATATTGTGGAGATAGGCCCCTGTGTTCAGAGGCATTAACCTAAACTGGGTATAATCATACTGACAACTTTTGATGTAACTCGAGTGAGAACAATTTTTCTATAAAACCAGTACAAGCTCTGGGAACTGGGAGGTCAGAGCTGCCACTTTATTCCTCTCACAAAACACTTGACCCATTCAACTCAAGGGGGTTGCACCAAATTATGTCCAGAGGTCCCTTTCAGCTCGAATTATTGTATGATTGAAATTGCCCTCCAAGGCAAGCCAGTTTGCATTTGAAACAGAGACTTATTCCTTGACGGGAGATGGCTTCCAGGCAGGCTTTGCCTCCATCTGACACTGGTGAAGAGGGTTCCTGGAAATCTGGAAGTGTAGCTGGATTTTCCACCAAAGAATCCCATTCTGTTGATCTCCATTAAGCTTCATCTCCATAACCAAGTTCTGCAAATGGATCTGCATCAGTGACAACAATTTAAATAGTTTCTAAGGAGAACCTCATTAATTTCTTCAGGAAATGCATTTTTTTCACCATTAGTTTGCTAAATGCTTTAGAAAATATGATCTGCAAAGTCTTTTTGATGTATGGTTGAGACTCAGTGAATAACTTATCTTCAAATGAAAATCTTGCAGACTCAAGACCCAGCTTGTTAACATTCAACACAAACCTCTCATTCCAGTAAAAATCTGGCTTCCCCTCTAGTTACAATTCTGTTTCTGTACTTAATGGGTTGAAGGGTAATTAGTATGGGGTGGGAGAAGCTGTATTCAGGCACAGAATTCATCCTGAACCATCTCCAATATCGAAGGTGCCTGTTTCTGGTAATTTCATTACTTACTGAAAGCCTTGCAAAGTCATCTTTTAAAACATCATGAGGAAGTAGCACCCTGAAATATCTGTTGGAATTAATCTGTTGGATTCTACAGTTAACAAAGATTTTCCTGCAGTTTCAACTCCTCTATCCCAAACTCAGCCTCGGATCAGATTCAGAAAGATATTTATTTTTCATGTAATAACAACAAAGAGCTTAAATTTAAAATTAATCAACAACTTATGCAAACAAAAATAAAAGAAAGAATATTTTATTTCATCTCTCATATGGCAGCAAATGTTTAAGAGGCATTTAGACAATGCTTTTAATAACATGCTTTAACTTTTGGTCAGGAAGTTGGAGTAGATGATCATTGTAGGTAAATTGAAAGTGAAAAATTTCTATTCTATTCCATCCTATCCTATCCTATCCTATCCTATCCTATCCTATCCTATCCTATCCTATCCTATCCTATCCTATCCTATCCTATCCTATTCTTTATATCTCATTCCTACCTGGCCAGCACTGACGTCTGGCAATGTAACCTATAAAATGAAGGCAGGCATTTATTGACCTGATAACATGTGTGTGTGTGCAGTGTGCAGAATGAGGTGGAATATGGGGTGAAAATTCAAGTCCGTGGAAAGTTCTGGCATAAAGTCAAGTCTTGGTCACTGATATGATGTCATGCAATATTTTCTCTGTCCTAAAAATAGGCAGAACGTGACAGCCACTGTTGATCATTTCAGACAGTCCTTTGCTTTTCAGAAAGTGCTACTTTACCCTAATATCAATATATTTTTTTAAGTGTAGAGCAACTTTTACACTAGCAAATGCAAAAATCACCTGCGAAGCCTGCACTTATGATTGAAAGGAGAACAGCCAATAAAACAAATTTAAGTAGTTGATTAAATAATTCAAAATTCTGGTTAGATAAACAGTGAACATATGACCCAAAAATTCAATGGACTTAATGTCATTCACAGTATTTTGCTCTCACTTTGCCTTTTCTTCTGAACAACGAGATGTGCCCAAATAGATTTTAATTTGTGATTTTAAAAAAAATCACATCTCAATATAAGGTGTGGAGTCACTGTAATAGCACAAGACTCTCATGGGAGAACAAAAGAGAAATGTGGGAGCTGTGCACACAAGGGGAATGCCTTTGCAAAGATGATGAAAAGATCCCTTCTGTGTATGAGTGATGGGCTCAGAGTTCTTTATTCACTGAAATACGGGGATATTGAAGCTTTCTGAGAACAAATCTTCTCAGCAAATGTGCAACAACCCGAGGTGTGCTGGAGGAGGGAAGTGGAAATGTGAAAGGAACGGATCAAGAGGATGGGAACAGGGCCAGTGGTGCTCCAGGCTTGACTGAGAACCAGTGGGGCCCATTCAACAACTTGTGCACCCACTACTCCTTCTGCAGGAAAAACAAATGTGTATCTGTGCAGAGGGTTTAGAGAGAAGAGAAGGAAATGGGGGAGATGTGTTCAGAGGATGATCCAGTCCTTTCATCACACACAAGCACAGCCCTTTCCTAAGCTGTTCAAGCTCGATCCTGAAAGTAGTTTAATTTTTCCCTGAAATTTTACTACTCTAACCAATGTGCTGTCCCTGAACTCTGTCACTTCCAGATGCTTGAGATTAATTTGATCTTGACTAAATGGCAGACAAATGTAGAAAATCATTAAAATTCATTCTTGTTGGAAGAACTAAATGTGTTGCAGTGGTTACTCCCAGTTTGGTCGCCCTTGACCTCAGGAGATTGAGAGATGTGCATTGAAATCCATTTTACATCCTCAGCATTTAAATGTGTGGGAGTTGTTTCCCTTTGTAAGGTAGCACTGCTTCTGTGTCACTGCTTTCTTTCTGTTGGGTTCATTTTCCTGATGAAGAGGGAAACGGTGGAACAAATCACGTATTTCAGATCAGACTTTTCCATGCAGAGTCCATTAATTCAGGTGTGCTGTAACATAAAACCCCATTCAAAGCACTCCCTCATTTTAAATTGCTGATGTATCCTGTGGGTCATCGTGCTGGATTTCATTTCTTAGGACTGTGAACGTTTCAAATGAAATGTTTCACAGTAGCACCTCAGCATTTGCGTTGTGTTGTGAACCTGTGAGCACATCATAAACCATGTCCGTCCCTCTCATACTGCGGTGCAAGTGTCACAGCAAAAGTGAAGGTTAAAATTGTCTTTCTAGAGCACTAAGCACACAACTCAAACTCAAATAGAAAAAGGAATGAAGCAACCTTCACCCACTTCCAGTACAAAACTAGCTAGCTACAACTCACAGGATGCAAAGGAACTGAGTTGGATGGGTCATGAAAGCATTATTTTTAAAGAAAAGGAAAGGAGACTCTCAGAACTCCAATCTGTGGAACACATCCTGACATCAGAAAATACAGAATCTACAAGGAGGGGGCACAGGACCAGGTCAAGAAGTAATGCTGGAACTAATCCCACTGACCCAAAGACAGCATCCTTCCAGCCAGTAATCAATGGCTTGCAGACGTGTCCCTTAAATCTCAGCCTGCTTTCTGTGTGATAAAAAAAACCCCAACAGTTTCCCCTTGTAATTTTGAGGGATGAAATACTCACAGGGCTCTCCAGTCTGAATGTGGCCTGATTTTCTTATCGAATATATGTGGATATACGGAAAACATTTCCAGTTGCCCCTCAGTATATCATATTTTCATCTTGTTTTCTCCTTTCTGAGAGCTGAGGACTGTGCTGTGTTTTCAGAATTTCCTTTTCTCTTTCTGTGACTTATATTCAGTGACTATAAAAAAGTTCTAGAAGACTGGTGGGAATCTTCCCCAAGCATTTGTGAAGAGTTATCTTCCTGCTGGAACTAATTTATGACTAAGGCTTCAGCTCATAGAGCTGGAGTTATTTAGCACAGCTCAGCTTTGCCATAGACTTGTATTTCACCTGTGATTTTGGTCAGGATGAAAAGAGTAAAAATGATCTTGGAATTACAGAATGGTTTAGGTTGAAAAGGACATTAAAAATCCTCTTGTTCCAACTCTCCTGCCACAGGCAGGGACACATTCCACTATCCCAGGTTGCTCCAAGCCCCATCCAACCTGGCCTTGGACACTTCCAGGGATGGGGCAGCCACAGCTTCTCTGGGAAACCCGTGCCAGGGCCTCACCACCCTCACAGGAGAATTTCTTCCTAATATCTGATCTAACTCTGCTCTCAGCCAGTTTATAGCCATTCCACCTTGTCCTACCCACATAGTAACACTCTCCACAAGAACTCCCTCTGACCACAAATGTTTTCCTGAATGTCAGGATAAAAACCAGCTAGAAGTGCTTCTGTGTCAAGCTCCACTTCTCTGTATCACTGCTGATTATCAGGACTTAGGTAAGCTCAGTAAACATTAGGATGTGGACAAACACAACCAAGAGAGATGTGTGTGGCCTTCCTGTGGTATTTGGAGTAAAACTGATCACAGCCCATGAAGAATCTGCTTTTCAGGGTCAGCAGCAATACTGTGAGTAGCAGGAGAATGATCCCTTGAATAATCTCTGAATCAGCTTAGAAATCTGAATATGGGATCCAGATTGGTCCCTTCTGGATGTATTTGACAGTACTGGTTACTCTGTCCAGAACAGACTTTGCAGAACATGAATGAATTGAGAAAGACTCAAGGAACACTTTCAGCATTTCACAGGGAGTCACATTATTTTGGTGTCCGGGAGACTTCAGTATTACACATGGGTGATTCTGCAGCAGCTGGGCTCAGAACCTTGGAAAATTCTTGAGAGTTTTCAGCATCCTCATGTAGATGTAGTTATGGGAGTTTCCAAGGTCAAGTGCTTACCAAGCTTCCTGAAAGATCTGAGCAGTTGTTATGGTGTCACGAGTGAGAGAAAAACCACATTAATGACAGAAGTTTCATGCTTTAGGTTTTGCAACTGACCACAGTGATCATATATGAGGATGAAATATCACTTTGGAATAAATTGCAGCCACAGAGTGACATTTCATAACATTTGATTTCTCAGTGATGTGAATACTTGATGCTGCCTGGAAAGGGATGTGATCTTGTTCTCCTCCATGAAGAATTAAAATGCTGAGATGAGAAAGAATAGGGTTAAGAATGCATAAAAAAGGAGATAAAACCAGCCAAACTCTTTTAGCACAACTGATTTGATTTTCCTTTAAATTGGCATAGGTTTACTTGAAGAAGGATGTGACAGGAACATTCACTAGAGATATATCTCCCTGGAAGAGCCATCCATTATACTTTGAATGAAAATCTACTTAATGCTTACGAGATTCAAGGCCTTTATTTATTCCAAACACACAGATGCAGGGATCAGGCTAGAAGGCCTGTGATGGTTTTATTTGTAGATGATCTTGCCTGATGCTGGTTGTCTTTGACAGCATTGGCTTTGATTGAGTTTATTCCCCCTGTCATGACCACACGTGTGACACGTGTGAAATGACACCACTGATGCCATTGCCCTTAAACCTTGTTGTCCTGACGTGATGCAGAATCCCTGTTCCTGCTCCCAGCCCTATAAATCTACTGGGTTTAATCAATCAGGAGCACATTTAATGCAGTCACTAAGCAGTCACACTGGTGGCTTCAGTGCTGCAGTCAGTGACAAATGAAGCAAACGCACTGTCACCAAGCACGATCGAGGCAGCCCCGCTCTTCAAAATCTGCAATGAGCTTTTGGGCAACTTCCTTCTCCGTTACACTCCAAAATCTGGAAAAACTCTGTTGGCCTCTAATCCACTCACTCCAGATCAGCACCTTGATCAGACCGTGGATCCATGCAAGGACGTTGCTCCACTTGAGACAGCAGATTAGAAAGCACTTCTGTCTTTTCTATTCCGTGTTTGCTGCATAAAAGTCTTTCTAAAGAAAATATCACCAAATTTAGGCTTCTTTTAACACACCACTACAGACTTCCATGGTGCAGCTGCTGATTTTTAAGGGATGCAGCCATCTGTGAGTGAAGGTCCATGTCTACCCCAGGAGGTGGTGAGCACTTGAAATCATGGAATCATAGAACCGTTAAGGCTGGGAAAGACCTCCAAGGTCATCAAGTCCAACCTTTGACTGAATATCACCCACTAAACCAATCACTGCACTTTGCCACTGTGACTCACAACCCCGAGGACAGAGTCTGGCTCCAGGTCTCCAAGCTGAGCCTGTTGAATTTGTCTCTAAGGTGCTTCTTGGTGTCTTTAACTCCAAGGAATTATGTTAACAGGAAGAGTCAGAGTCATACACAGGGGCTTGGAGCTCCTGTGTGTCTGAGGTTTAGAGCTCAGCAAGACAAATGTACTTTTTTCTTCTGAGAATTCTCTCAGGTTTGGATTAACTGATGTGTTTCACTGAATTCTCACCTGGAGGAGTATGGACTGTATAACTTATTTCTTCTAAAAGTGAAGAAAAGTGCCTTGCACTCTCTTTTACTGTGAACTAAATGTTTGCTTGCAGGGACTGCTCCAAAATAACCAGGGGTAGGAGTTTTCTTTACTGCACACCAGAGCTCTAATAGGAAAAGTTGTTAGAAACTCAATAGTGTTTTCTTAGGTTCCAAGCTCACTTTTCAGGAATCATTGACATTCCTGACACTTGTGCTGAGCTGCCAGCTGACACTGTCAGTGCCTGAGGTCCTCTGTGCCAAACATCCTTAAGTATTTCTGTTGGTGCCTTTTTAGGCTCAGACTGAGATGTGGTACCACTTGAACATCCTGATTCAGGCAGTTTTCTTTATTAGCTGGGCAATGGCTAAATGAAAGGCAGAAATGAAAGATGTGGAGCCTTTTCTGCTCCCTGACCAGTTCTCTTCCATAGCTCTTAGCTTATATGTTAAGTTAAAGACTAATAATTATAAAGCTCTATGATGTTTCCATGTGAAAATATGATAACAACACCTATTTAGGAATGAAAACACTAACAATACCATTCTTCCCATCTTCTACCAGCTTGGCTTCCCTGCCCAAGGAGCACAGAGAAGCAAATAAGGCAGCATTTTGGGGTGGAAATCCTTGATTCTCAGTACACAGGCACATCCTTTGACTGCAGAGCAGCAGAATAAGATGAACCCTGTCCTGAGGGTTCATTTGGTGCATTGGATCCATGTTGCAACTTCATGAAATGAAACAGGTCATGTTGGATCCACTCTACACACCTCCCTCACTTCCAAATTCCCTCAAGGTTACTAAAACTCCTAATGCTGTTCCAGCCCTGAAAGGAAAGACCAAACTGAGCAACGAGCAACAGAAAGAAACCACAACAGGACGGGTTGGATGGCGCTTGGAGCAAACTGGTCTGGTGGAAGGTGTCCCTGGCCTCCCTGGCAGGGGGTTGAAAAAAAATGATCTTTAAGGTCCCTTTCAACCCAAATCATCCTTGACTGGAGATCTGTGCCATTTCTTTTCTCACTCTTGAGACATTCCCCAAATGGCCACAATCCTACATCATTCAGCCCACTGAAATTCTCGACATACTTCTGCCTGGGTTGCTGCCTGTTTTACTGAGCTCCCATATAGACAGCTCTTTTTCCTCTTCTGAATTAAAATGAGTTTCATACCAGCCAGGTTTCATTACTTTGTTTATCCTTCCAGAATACTTGTGTATCTCAAACTCACAAAACATGTCTGATTTTGTTTGCAGATGGTTTTTACCTCCCATGAAATAACTAAGAGAACATTCGATCTGATTGCACTCATTTATTTGCCTATTAGTCTGTTTGTAGCTGTAATAAGAAAGCAAATGATTCCACTGTATATTTTATTTATGTGATTTGTCTGCATAGTAAACTGCAGAGCCTGATTCATATGCTAAAAATTATGGAGTTTTGGCATCCAAAGACCTAATTGGAAGCATTATGTGGAGGTTTTGCAAGCTGCAGAACTCGCATGCAGAGTCAGAAGAAAATTCAAAACTTCCTTCTCCTCCTCTCACCACATTCAAAATTTGGGGTTGCTCAAATGCACGCAGAACATCTTTGTCCACTCTTATCCACCTTAACTCCTTATCAACCCCAAAGCAGTTAGGATCCATCAGGAATGGAGAAATGGAGAAAGGGATGGGAGGGATGGAACACTTGTCCTGGGAGGAAAGGCTGGAGAGCTGGGGGTGTGGGGGTGTTCCCCTGGAGAAGAGAAGGCTCTGGGCAGACCTCAGAGTCCCTTCCAGTGCCTGAAGGGGCTCCAGGAGAGCTGGAGAGGGACCTTGGACAAGGCATGGAGTGATAGGACAAGGGGGAATGGTTTTAAACTGCAAGTGAGTCGATTTAGATTAGGTATAAGGGAATTTTTTTACTATGAATGTGGTGAAATGCTGAAATGTGTTGCCCACAGAGGTTCTGGATGTCCCATCCCTGGAAACATTGAAGATCATGTTGGACAAGGCTCTGAGCAACCAGATCTAGCCAAAGATGTCCCTGTCACGGCAGGGATGTTGGACTATGTGGCCTTTAAACATCCCTTCCAACCCAAACTATTCTCTAATTCCATGTTTCTGTAATTCCAAACAAACCAGCTTGTGGTGTTCACTGGTGTCTTTAAGTGAGTGCTTAATTTTGCTCTCTCCAGTGGGGTGATGTCTCCTGGTTCACTGGGTTGTGAAATGTCCTCGTTGAACAGGACCTAAAGTGGGAGCCGTGGCAAAGCTCCTCCAGTTTAATAATCCCATGATTCCATAACCAGGTACTTGCCCTTACAGCCATGAACGCAGCATCACTTTTGGAATCCCTCCTTGGAGGTTTTCAGACCAGCTGGGAAAATGTAATTAATTCTGTCCGTTTATTGTGATTAATGGCATTTAGCAGGTTTTGCAATTATTTTATCTGCAGTGCTTTTGAAGCTGAAAGTCCAAGTTTCCCCCCCCTTGTAGCACACAAGGCTGTCACGTTTATTGCCAACATCATGGGAATGTGTTGTGGGGGAGTTTTTAGTAACAGGTAATATCCTGCTAGAGAGGGAAGAAAAATGAGCCTGGATTGTTATTTTTGAAGCAATGTTCTTTTTGTGAGTGTTCCTAAGGATGCAGACATCAGATCCATTTCATAATTGTTTCTGTGCCCTGCTACGTGCAAGACACTTTAAAAAGTACTTTATTAGTACAAATGAAGGAAAATTCCTGGCTCATACTTCACTAAAACCTCTGTCTTGATGAGTCAGTGTGTTTCTTCCTTCCACCTCCAAGCAATTATTTTGATCTATGGAACAGCATTGATGAATCAGATGGCTTCTTTTAGTTACGGAGAAATAACTTGCAAAGTTTTAAGGAAACAAATGGCTTAGATCTGAATTTCTTATTAAATAGAAGAAAAAGTCTGGTAAACAGCTCACGGCATGAGGTGCTCAGGCCTAAATGAAATGTTTTTATTTCACTCTCCAAACTTTTCGCCCCACACACACACACACTCAGAAGTTAAACAAAAGTTAATGCAAATGAAAACTGAACTAAAGCTGCTGACCTAGATATCTGGTGCCACAGTGAAAAGAAATACCCAATCTGAATATTAAATAGCAATCAATGATATTAAACTGTTTTCTGGGAGGATTTGTGAAGATATCAGTTTCAGATTAAAGTCATAGAGTTAGTGCAATGTATGGGAACAGATCATGCTCACCTTAGCCGCAGGTATTTGTAGTTTCTATCAGAATTTGAGTGTAGACCCTTTGGGGCTCATTTATGGTGGAAATGACATTTTAACACACAATTTTCAGACGCAGCCTTTTCTTTGTGCTTCTCTGGGTGGGAAACCTTAGAAATTACACACCTTCTGTGCAGTTCTCCCTGTCTGAGATGGAGAGCTCAAAAATGGAATGAATATAAATCCCAACCTTCCATGGCCCAGCTCATTCAGTCTATTTTAGACACTTATTTCAGGACCTGTAATGTCCTGTACTCCTCTGAATATCCTGATTAGATTTCCTCTACCTGAAAGGCAGCCTAGGAGTCAATCTACATTTGTATTTAGGCAGATCAATCCCATGCTGTTGTTGCTTCATTTTCTTTTTTGCAGGCTTTTATTTGCTACTAATTGTTACATAATTTTTTTTCTTTAATAAGCTATGAGGTGGAAACAAACCTTTGTCTTCTGGGTTTGCACAGCCCTTCAGTACCAAAATAGCAAACCTCTGAGCCTGGAGTCCATAGTTTGGAGGTAGTGGTGTCTCTTTGGATTCAGCCTGGTTAATTGAGGGTAAAGTCTCACCCTGCTTTATTTTGGTAACGCCTCAGTGGAAGCTTAAACTAAAGGTCACACACACTCCCATCCTGAGCTCCCTGTTGCTTGGATTGTGCTGTTGCTGGGATCTTCTTAAATTTTAGACTTCCAGGTAGGTAAATCTTTCAACACATGCTACTTTCTGCTGGAGAGGCTCCTCTTGGCATTCAGTGCATGTGGAGAGGAACCTGCACCGGGCATCATTCACCCGTAACACATCTCATGAGAGTAAACTTTGCTTCCACAGGAACAAAAGCAGAACACAAAATGAACAGAGGACGCTCAACCTGCTCTCCTACAATCCCTTCCTTCTACAGAACAGCCACAGAAATGTCTCAGAGAAGGAAATTGCTGTCTCATTTTCCAGACAGTGTGAAAGTTCTCTCTCCCAAGCATTTCTGGCAAGGCAATAAATAAAAACAACGAAAAAGAAAGGAAAAATCCTGGAGCTCCGGGTCTTTTTGCCTGTGTGTTTTCATGTGCTCCTATCAGAAGATAGCCAGGTCTACAGATCACCTTTTGGGCAGCCCGGGGTGGGTGTCTCATCTCCCAGTGCTCCACCAGTGACATCTGCTGGTAAACTCCCCCGTGCCATCCCCTGCTCTGGTGGGACCAGACGTGGTCCAGGACCAGGGGGACAGGGAAAGGCAGGCATTGGAGAGCTGCCACTGCTGGGAAGAGGAGCCATGTGAAGGGTTTTCCCAGTTCTGAAACCTTCAAAATGCTTTTGACCAGCGCCATCCCTGGAGCATGGCCAAATTATGAGTCTTTTCATTATAATTAATACTCCAAAGGGCACACTGCATGTGTGGGAACAGCTGCCCTGGTGAATGTCAAATGCATCTGGTTGAGTGCTGTAGTGCCTCTTGAGAAAGTGGAGTTTTGGGATCAGCCCCATCGTCATTCCATTGGCTTATTTCATCTATTCTCTGAGTTAAAACTATTGTGCAAGCTGGTATTTTTATGGCTCTTGCAAAAGGGGAAAATTTGCCTACTCTTTTGAGCCAAGGACAACCATGTGACCACTGAATGAAATCCTTCCTGCTATTCAATCAGCTGTCACGCAGTTTCCAAAAATATTCCCATTTCCTAATTTCCAGGGAGCGCACGTTAAGCCATAGCTATGGGATTGGTAAAAACCTACAGAAACCACAAACATTTGCCTTGAAAAGGGGAATTTCTGAGTGTTTGCATGCAATGTTGTTTTATATTTGGTCTCTGGTACAACACATCTGTGAGTTAAACTTGTCATTCCTAAACTTCAATCATCATTAGCAGCTGGTTGAATCCCTCCTCCAAGACAAATATGAAACAAATGACAAACATCAAGCTGGGTTCTAAAGTTCAGCCATGGCTGTGCCCTTTAGCATTCACTGTTTACAAACATTACTCAACATCCAGTCCCTATTTGAGGTGAACTGCTGGTTGTTTATTTGAGGCCATTGAACCATGTAAGGAGGCCACACTTTGTAGCCTCGCAGGAAGCCGAAAGCAAAACATGCTGTGTCAAACCCTGACAAGCAGTGGTGTCTCTACCTTTTTGTTTTTAAGGTCCTGTGTCTTGGCTAAAGGGAAGCGTTGACTCAATAATTGGTAGAAGACATGTTTTTGCAAAATACCTTTATGCAAAACTGTTCTCACTGTTCAAATCTTAATGTTTGGCTTCTGCTTGTGCAAATCATGGAATCAATGAATCACAGAATGTCATGAGTTGGAAGGAAGCCACTAGGATCAGGGAGTCCAGCCCCTGGCCCTGCACAGACACCCCAACAATCCCACCCTGTGCCTGGGAGTGTTGTCCAGACACTCCTGGAGCTCTGGCAGCCTTGGGGCCGTGCCCATTCCCTGGGGAGCCTGGTCAGTGCCCAGCACCCTCTGGGGGAAGGACCTTTCCCTGATATCCAACCTAAATCTCTCCTGGTAGTCCTTCAAGCCATTCCCTCACAACCTGTCACTGATCACTGGACATGTTATTTTTTTTTATTCTAGGTTTTTACTTTTCAAGTCAGCTATTTTTTGAACCTAGAGAGCTGTCAGGAAGTGTCCTTCCATGAAAAACAAGTATGAGGAATTCTTGCCAATGAGTCCAAGGGGTTAATGCATATGGGTCTATTTCATAAGCAACGCAAATTATGATCACAGAATCCCAGAATGGTTTGTGTTAGAAGGGACCTTAAAAACCATCTAATTTCCAACTCCCTGCCATGGGCAGGGACACCTTTCACTATCCCAGGTTGCTCCAAGCCCCGTCCAACCTGTTCTTCAACACTTCCAGGGATGGGGCAGCCACAGCTTCTCTGGGCAACCTGTGCCAGGGCCTCTCCACCCTCATGGTAAATGAGACACCTTTTTTTCATTAGTTTTAAATAAGAATTATTATCTTTCCTAAGAAGGTTCCTGTCTTTCCACCTGCACTGGAAAAGACACATTTCTACATACTTTTGGCCATGAAAAAGCAAAGGAACCAACTTCAGCTGTTCCCACTGCAGGAGACCTTCTTGCTCTTATTTCACCTTAGTGATTCCTCCGGCACAGAGTGAAAAGCTGATAGATAAGGTCTATTTCTGGCAAAACCGGGCACCACCATGGCCATTGCAATGATCACATACCCCCATCTCACTTCTAGACATGCGTTTAATTTCCTTAGATTCATACTATAAAAAACATTTCCCTTGTGGGCTGTGACACAGCCTTCACATTGTATCAGACAGTTTTAGTTGGACAATTATCCAAATGCTTTTTAAAATGGTAATTATTTCCCAGGGCCACAGATGCACTCTGCAGAGCTCAGAGAAGCTGAGGATGAACTGCTGTCAGGTGGATGCAGCACTGTGATTTAGAGATGGTTAAACTTAAACAGGATGGACATGGGTTACAGCTTTCATTTGGGCTGGGAGCAGGGAAATCTCCCTGCAGTGAATTCATTCAGCAGTGCAGATCTGGCTTAAGGCTTTCCAGGCTGCATCCTAAGGCACTTCCAAAGAGAGCTGTGGGAGTTCACCAAATGGTCATTTCTAAAATTTCTCCAGAATAGTCTGATGTCCTACAGACCTGATTTAAATCCAAATATGTTCACAGGCTGAATGCTCCTGCTGTCACTTGGATATTATTTGGTCAGTGGGCTTACAAGATTCCATTGCCTGTTGAGTTCCTGTAAATCCTCAGTTGACAGGCAGCTCACATCTCTGTTTTGGGTTAGTTTGGAGAATGAGAGAATTGCTCATTTGTTTTCCCAAGTGGAGGATGGAATAGGAAAATCGGTTTTACCAAGTGACAATAATTTCACTGGACTTTAGCTGTCTGCAGCTGAGTTAGTCACAGTGCAGAGCCTTGTAAGAATCACTGGAGAGAAAAAAGGGATTTTGGGCTATGATTGTCTGAGATACTCTGATGGCTACTGCAGGAATGACCCTCGGAAAGGGCTTCTTTACTTCCATTGACTGAAGGGAAATAATTCAGATCTGGGTACCTACACCACACATATCTGTATTTTGTCTACGTACCAACACTCCTCATTTCCACATTGTGCAATTCTTGGGGAAGAGTTTAACCTGCTCTGGACAAGATACACAGCCAGCTCCTCTAAATCATGACAGAATTCCTACCCTACTCTTAAATACACAAATTTATATTGCAAAAATCTTGGTGGCACCCTTCTTTACTTATCTCATTTGGCTTTGTTGGCTTTGAATCAGGTTTAACTGACCCATTGTTTCCTGTTTTGGTGCATCAATCAAAATATGGCATCACAGGAATGTAGAAGATGAGGTAAAACTGAACACTTGCAAATCCCAATTTAATTAAAACGAAGAAGCTGGACACTATCTAATGTGCCATGTTAGAAAGAGGTTCCATTAAATGTGCAATTCAACTGGAAAAGGCAGCCAGTGGCTAAATTTTGAACTCCTTACATAATAATTATTCTACAGAATATAAAACAAAGCAAGCCAGAAACCTTCCCTAGATTACCGGGAAATTTAGTTGGGTTGGGAGCTATTAGAAAGGGAGGTAAATCTGATTTACATTAATTCTTTGAAAGTCTCTGGCAAATCATCAAAACCTCTGAAATATCACACAAAGTTTGGTGTTTGGTTGTACATAACTAAGACAGGCTCTTTCTCCAGTCTGTAGTCCTCAATTCCCACTTATTTTCTATAAAATAAGGACATTTTTTTCTTTTTCCTTAAATGATGATTATTTCTCTAAAATAAGGACTGAATGCAAAGCTTTCCCTATCTAAAGCTCAAGGACACTGAGGGTAGATTTTGGCAGTATTTTAACCATTTGATCTTTTCCCTTTAAGATGGACTGCAAACATCCTTAGACTTTTCCCTTCAACGTTGTTCCATTCTCCCCAAAACATTAGGAATTTACTCAGAATCAGGCTGACACCTGAACGCTGACTAACATCCCTGATGTGAGCAGGGTAGCTACCACATTGCCTGATGTGCTGGAGAGGGAGATAAAGGTTCATGGCTCTCTAGGGTGGAAATAATATTTATGAGGGAAAATAAAAGATGAAATTAGAAATACAGGCTCTGTTAAACAGCTCTATAAATGAAGGAGAACAAATCAGGAGGATTAAACAGGTGTGGAAAGGACCATAAATTGTACCTTGGGGAGGTTGATGACTTTTAATGGTAGAACATTAGGAACGTCATTTTTAAGGACTGTCTCTGGAATGTGTTTCTTGTTGTCTCCTTTGTTGCATGAGAACCTCCTGCTTGATGAACACTCAAGGAGAAAGGAAAACAACAAAATTTCTTTTAAGGAGGAATCACCCTTATGAGGTGTAACATTTAAAACATCATTTAGGTGGGCATGGAATATTTATAACTTGTCCACAGTCTCACACTTGAAAAATCCAGAAGAGTGGGGTTTAGGCAGCTCCAGTGGTGATTCATATCCCATTATTTTAGATGTCTAAACGTTAAGTAGGGGACTTTAAGTTGTTCTAAGCTCAGGAAGTTCTTTTTCTAGAAAACAGAGATAAAATAGATGAAGTTTCCTCCAGAAATTGATTCATTTGGTGACCATTTTATTACTATAATTTATGGAGATAAATTCCCCTCTGGAGATGTGGATTTGTCTCCACTGCTGCTAAAGGGAATCCATTCCGACCAGTTCAGATTTGGGCATTTGAAAATCAGAGTTTGAAGTCAGGTTGCATGAATCATATCGATGTGATGATGATGTGTTCCAAATGTGTTTAGTGGAAAAGGAATCCAGAGAACTGTCCAATTATGGAAAAGCTGAAATTACCAAATGTATCAAAGAAGGAATTTATATCATTACTATTAAAATCAAATTTTATTTTAAGTCATTAAACAGGAACATGGAAATAGGATGATAATTTCTTAAGCTATGGGTTATCAAGGCTTTCGTTTCATAATTTCTCATTTCTGGGCTTACAACTCAAGTGATCCCAAATTTCACAGGATCACAGAATCACAGGATGACTTGGGTTGGAAGGGACCTTAATGAACACCTCATTCCAAATCCCTGCCATGGGCAGGGACAACTTCCACCAGACCAAGTTGCTCCAAGCCCCGTCCATTTTTGCATTTGGACATTACACTGCTGACAACTCCTTGAGAATGGCAGAGAGTGGAATTATCCTCAGTCTGTAATCATTTCATCAAGGCCACTTTTCCTTAACTTCTCATGAAATTTTCATCAGGAATAGTGTTAGAAGCCCTACCAATGCCATAGTACATCTCATCAATTTGTTTTTCTTTCTTTTTTCACAAAGAACATAAGAAAGATTAGACTTCATTAAGATGATTTCCGCTTGACAAATCCACACTTGTCTGTTACTCATCTTTTTTGCAATCATGATGAGAGAGAGTTTTAATTGCCATGTCTTATTCCGAAGGGATCCAAGCCCCTGAGGAGCACACATTGTATTTTCAAAAGCTGCTTAGTCACTGAAGAATGAAAATCCTTTTGACTTCCAGCGAGATGTGTGCCCCCTGATCAAAGTGCCATGTGGATGGATCCTGAACACAAATCAGGAGTGGGGAGATGTGGGAAGAATATGGGATTGAGGACAATTTTAAGCCCTGGTATCCAGCAAACTTCACTCCTTGAATAGTGTGAAGCCACACAGGCCCTTTGGTACTGTTTGGTTTCCTGAACTTTAATAGTTTTAGTAACTTAAATAGTTTAATAATTTTAAATGTTCAGTGATTTTGAAAAACAAGACAATAGCTCATGTTGATAGTGATAGTTGATCTAGCAGTGAGTCTATATATTTCCAAGGGAAATATCTATCTCTATCAATCTCTATCTTTATCTCTATCTCTATCTATCTCTACCTCTCTCTCTCTATCTCTATCTATCTCTACCTCTCTCTCTCTATCTCTATCTATCTCTACCTCTCTCTCTCTATCTCTATCTATCTCTACCTCTCTCTCTCTATCTCTATCTATCTCTACCTCTCTCTCTCTATCTCTATCTCTATCTCTCTCTCATCTCTATCTCTATCTCTATTTCATCTCTATCATCATCATCTCTATCTCTATCTCTAATCTATCTAATCTATATCATCTATCTATCTAATCTATACCTATATCTATATACTTATGACCCATCTATATCCAAATCATGTGTATCTACACACCAGGGGTACCAGTTCAGGAGAAGAAATCTGTATTATTAAGGACTTTTGAAATTGTTTTGCAAGTTTTAATGAAAACTCTTGACCTTGAGTCATGAGAAGGACTGGTGTTGGGAGAAACTCCTTCCATATGTTTACAGGAGATGTGATCATGCCTCCAAACTATCACTCCTCACTTGTGCCCTTCTTACTTTAGAGGGAAAGACCAAATATTTTCTCTCTGTACTGTCTCAGATCCACAGCAGAAATCTGCAACCAGATCCCAACTTCCTTGTCACGCCCCAACTGAAAACGGCAGGCCAGACTGAAGAGTATTTAAGCCCAGACAAATTATATCAAAATAGCTGACTTTCAATCCTCTCTGATGTTACTCCAGCTGAATTTTCAGCCTCACAGCCCTACACATCTTTTCCAAATGTAGTTTCATGTTGGCTTCTTGGCTGAGGAATGTCTCGACTCTGTTCCTCTGCTTGATTTCAGCAGTTGGAGTCAGTACTGCACTCCTGTCCACGTTTTTCTGCTCTATTGGCCATGGCAACACTGATTGACAGCCCAGTCAAGTCTGCCAAGGGAGAAACGGGTACAGGACTGAGTATGTAGGGAAAAATCTCTGCATGGCACATGGAATTTGGCCACTCCTTCATTGCCTTGGAAAGAAGGATGAGAAACTTCAGTTTAAGTGTACAAAGTATTTTGATTCTGCTTTCGTCTATTTTGTCAGGGATGTAGGCTTTATAGAAATCAGATTTTAATAGATTCTTCATTATGGACACAGCTGCGATTTGGTCTTTTTTCTTCTTGCCTTGCTCACTACTGGATATTCTGTATTAAGGAGAGTCAGTGTTAAATGAATTTCACTATAATCAGACAAAATGATTTCTTGCAGTTAAATACAGCCAGAGAGAGGCTGCCCAGCCCTGAATTAAATGGCTTTAGGTCTCCAAAGGAGTTGGGCTGATCTGTCCCTTCCAGAAAATGTATACTTGTTTGGTTTCTGGTTTTTGGGTGTCGGGTTGCATTGGATTTTTTTTTTCCTTCTGATTTGGTTTATTTGTATTTCCAGAGCCTGAAAAGTAATGTTGAAATTGGGAAGAAAGCAGCAAACATCCAAGCAATCTTGTGTAAAATCCCTAAACACATGATGGAGTCATGATGGGCCAGTACCTGATGGGAGCAAAAGGGTCAGGGGAATGTCCCACTGGAAGATCTATGGGATTGCCACTGCTGTCACATGGCAGCTTTTAGCTATCCACAATCTTAATGTCCAGCTGAAACGTTCTCTGCCTCATGTGAAACGATATAGGAGAAATGGGCACCCATGGGAAGTCATTCACACCACCCTATATCAGATATATTTCTCCCCACTGATTACTGAGGGAATCTCATTCCATTTCCAGCCTTCTGCTACTGAAACAATCATATTTATCAGTTAATCAAACTGTATCTTAAAATTAACTAGCCTGATTGGTGTCTTCAACCTGCCAAAAGGTTGGTCAGGAATCTGTCCTTTGGTTAAAAACACCTAATTAAGTGTAGCCTAAATTTACTGGTGACCAGTTTAAATCCATTTGTTCTTGTGCCAGAAAAGTCATTCTTATATTTCTACAATAATTAGGAAAAATTACTGACACAGTTGATCATTCTTAAGCTGCGGAATGGAACAACATGAAAGCACAAAGAAATGGATGAATGGAGTGTGTGTGTTAGCAAAGTCAATTTTTTGTGCCTCGCGATTTTCTTTTATTGTGCTGAAGCCAATAAGATCACGAAAGGCAGAACTAATCTTCCCTACTGCTTTGAAATTTTAACTTTAGGTTAGGCTTTCCTTTCTCTAAGGGAAGCCTTTCAGAGCCTATGACTTTGTTTTATTCTGTTAGCTCCTATTTGTCATTCCACACATGGAATTGTTCCTTCTATGAATTACACAGATTCACAGTGGTCATCTTAACAGCACTTAGGGAAATCTCTTAGAAGGATTTAAAAAAACCCCTGCCTTGTTCTCTCTTTATTCTGATGCTTCCCCATTAATGCTGTGACAGAAAAAGTTAATTAAAGATGAAGGAATGGCAATGTATCTCACATCTTGTGGCAGCCAACAATTTATGGGACCAGATTTTCAGCTGATTTAAATTGTAACTTTCCTGAATAAGGAGATAGGATAATGTGGGTCAGCAGGACTCTAGGGACAAGATCTGCCTTTCAACTTGTCACAGAATGTGCAGTAATTAGTGTCCAGGAGGAAAGAATAAAATACGTATGCAAAGAATGATAACGTTTGATATCAGTTTCGAGGAGTCATAAAAATTCTCCTTCTCCATTCTTTTCTGTTTTCAGAGTAATGTGCTGAGATTGTATTGAAACACCTTAATTCCTCATAATAAGGGGGAAAAGAGCACTGTAGAAAATTAAAAAAATTCACCCTTTTAGAGCTGATTTTTACAGAAGTCACATTTATTCTGTAGTAAATGTGACTCCACACTTGGCATATTTCATAATTTAGAGACAGAGATGTAGTCTAAGCCGACCACTAGAAAAATAAATTTACAATATATATAAGACAGGGATAAAGGCATAAACTCATTCTAGATTATTTAATTTGCCCTTAAATATAAATGTTAAACTTTGTCTTTCCTGTGGAGCTTGTTATTTTCAAAGTTTCCAGCAGATGCTAATTAGGGACTGTCAATCATTTAGACTCCTGGAAAAATCCAAACAAGACAAAAGAAATAGTCAGAGTCTTTCAAAACTAAATGTACGTGGCTTGAACTCCTGGAGCATCTCTTGTGCTGTGGTGCAGCAGGGCTCGACTTTGCCCATCAGCATTCCTTCCTAAGGATTTGCCTACTGACATTTACATGATG
The DNA here is from genome assembly GCA_013400975.1 of Atrichornis clamosus. Taxonomy (NCBI): domain Eukaryota; kingdom Metazoa; phylum Chordata; class Aves; order Passeriformes; family Menuridae; genus Atrichornis; species Atrichornis clamosus. Next base: position 27,157 of record WBMZ01003366.1, on the reverse strand, counting down.
AGGTGGCATTTGCTTTTGGGAGATGTATTTGGTGTCGTGTACTCTGTGCAGTAACTCTTTTCTGATGGCATGCAAAGGTCATTCCTGCAGAGCAGGGTGCATTTGTAAACATCCCGAGAAAGGTCCTGGGCATGAAGCATCCACTGAATAGTAAGCATGTTTCTTGTCTGGAAACTGCTGCTTTTTTCTCACACATTCCCCTTTCCCTTTCCCTTTCCCTTTCTCTTTCCCTTTCCCTTTCCCTTTCCCTTTCCCTTTCCCTTTCCCTTTCCCTTTCCCTTTCCCTTTCCCTTTCGCTTTCCCTTTCCCTTTCCCTTTCCTTTTTTTTCCCCCTGGTGTCTTTCTATGAATCTTGCAGGAATAAAATGATACCAACAAAAGCGTTTATGCTTTGAGACACTGCAGTGTTTCTTAAAAAAATAAGCAAATATATCTTCACTGGAAAATTGCAAGTTAATTTGGGTTGTGAAAAGCCAATTATTTTGGTAGTTTGTCCAGAGAAGCTGTGGCTGCCCCATCCCTGAGAGTGTCCAAGGCCAGGTTGGATGGGGCTTGGAGCAACCTGGGATCGTGGAAGGTGTCCCTGCCCATGGCAGGAGGTTGGAACGAGATGATCTCTAAGGTTCTTTCTAATCCAAACCATTCCATGATTTTATGATTTTGTCTTTCCTTGCATTACCAATGAATCTCTGCCTTAATGACACGGTGCAAACACTAGGGATGAGCATTAGCCGAAGTTAAACTGAAAATATCCCTCCTGCACTCCACAGATATCTTCCCATAGGATAGGAAGGTTGGGTTTGAGCCTTTGGACTCTGAATCAGCCCGTGAACTGGCCAGCCCCTGTTCTCACCCAGAGGCACTGGGAGGAAGGATCTTACACTCCCAGCTGAACCCTTGGACCAAAGTCCCCTGTTCCTGGGAGAAAACATTAGTGCAGCTCTGCCCTGCTCTAAGGTTGGGAATGGAGAGGAGGAGGAGGAGGAACAGAGGCTTTGAAACATGTGGGACTCGATTCAGTTGTCCTGCACGGACATCCAATGCCACTATAGATACCACTGAGCTTCCCAGCTGGCTCCAGCTCTCAGTCTAAAAGGCTACAGGTCCTGTGTTATGACTGTCAGCCCTTCTGGATGCTTCGGAAACCCAAATGACCCTATTAAAATTTGTATTGTAGATAACTAAATTTAATTGCTTCATTTATGCTTTTAAAGTCCAGTTGTCTTGGTATGATTTGGGTACATAAAATCATGTTGATGCCAATGAACTATGTAATAAATGTTCAATACAGAAGGTCAGTAGCACCAACAGATCCTGGAAGGTTCTTCAGCTCCTCTTAAAACCTCAACGTGTTTGTTTATTGAATCACTCTGTAAGCTCCACTAATTATATTGACTGGGTTTTTAATTACTGTCATGAGAATGTAAATGCCTCACTCACATGTAGATTTCTGCATCTATTGCCTAAATGTAAACACCTGAATCTTGAGCTGATTCCCCACCAAGGAGCCTTTCTTCCTCTCTATTCCTAGAAAATGGGATAACCTGAGCTGTGAGTTATTGATTAAATTCACACTGCAATAGGTCCCCCACGTCAGATTTGACTTTTCAGGCTCATCTTCTAAGGGGCTTTGCTGGTGAAAGGTGCACGTAAACTGAGAATTACAAAAATACCACTAAATTCTTACTTGGAACTGACCTGGAAAAACTGTGAAATATTCCTGGCATACAGATAAAAAAGTCTAAAAGGTATGAATTATTTATGCACTTATGTCTTTGTATTTCTAAAGGAGTAACAGAGCAAATGCCAGCTGAGGACAAACAGTTTTCTTAGGACAGTTTGGGTTCCCACAAATAACTTCTGTAACCCCAGCCCTTCTGGGACATTCATCTCTCAGGCTGTGAACCCCTGGAGGAGATGAAGGAAATGTTTTTTCTGATTTTTACAGTCCTGTACAGCTATTGTCAAAAATAAAATGTGTACAACTCCACATCCCCAAAAACTCTTGGTCACTTTTATGAACTTGTTTTTTGGGAGAGTCCAGAAAATCAGGTATTGCAGTTGTCAGGCAGCGGGAAAAAGAACCTTTTGGTAACAGACTAGTTCTAGATAAATCATTCTTGTTGAAACCAGGCTGTGGACAAATAAATTACAATATCACAAGTAAAGCTAAAACTGGCTGCTCATGGGCTAGAAAATCAGTCTTGCTCAGAGAAGATATACAAACTATGGACTCAAAAAAAATATAATTTGATCCTTAGATAAATATTCTGTACCACAGTCATTATCTCTCAGCTTCTACACAACAAAACTGAGGGGTGTGAAGCTTTGCATGCCGGTTTTTACGCATTGTTCCTGATATATTTGGGATGAGATGCTTAAGTTTTCCTAAAGATTCCAAAAGGCCTGAATAATTATTTTTTTTATATGTAAATCCACTAAGAGTGACTATTTAAATACCTGTTCTGGAGCAGCTCATTTAGTCAGGTAGGAACAATCTGATTCCTATTTCCTGTCCTCAAGATGCCTGGCTCACATGTAATCTGCATTCCTTCTAATATTTATTTTTTATGCTTTTTTTTTGCATTGTATCCAAGGATGCAATGTACTTAACAGCAGGTACTAAGCTGACATCAGAGCATCTCCAGTTTTGCCCAAAAGGCATCATTTAGGAGGCATCAGAACTTTTGTAAACTGTATTTAAGTCATATTATTAAGCAGTGGATGAACAGAAAAAAGAAATGAGTAGAAGAACCAGGTAACGAATTTATAGCGATAAAGATTATTCTCCTGTGGAATGAAATCTAAACAGGCCACATGAATGGGAGGGATGGTCATTTTATAAGGCTTAAATGTGAAATCAATCTACTGGTAGACTGAACTGTTCTCAACTTTTTTTTTTTTAGCATTAGTCAAATTTGTCAAGTCAATATTAAAAAAAATTGTCAATAATAAAAAAATATAAAGATTGAAACATCCCAACAATTTCTGCAAATTATTTCTGTTACTGCTGCCTTGGAAACACCATTACAGATATCCTAATCTTGTAGGATTTATATATAATAAAATTTATTTTCACTTATTTTCCCTTTTGAAGCCAGAAAGATAGAACCAGATGAGCTGTTCAAGTTACAGAAAGTAATCAAAAACTCCAGAAAGTGCTTTTAGAAGGTGGATTATATCTACTATAATATGTGAGCATATCCCAGAGTCATATATATTATAACAAAAAATAACAATCTTCTAAATTCCATCATTATGGAAAATGAATCACCTCTGATTTTCTTTTCCCTCCACGAGGATGGGATGGTAGCTGTCGGTAAAAAGAGACCTTAAAGACAAATCATCCTCCCACGCACCAGGGTATATCCACGTCAGGTCTCAAACCCAACCATTCAACACTTTCCAATCACGGGTTTTTGGGTTGAGAGGAGTCACTTTTACACAGAGTATCTGTCATGTCCAAGAGTGAACTCTCTGAAATCTTAGTTGGGAAATCTTAATAAAAATAACCTTGGAATCGCTTGGCAGAGCAGGTGGAAAGAATGTTTTTTCTGCTCTGCTCAGTCCCCTTTGTCTGCACGGCCTTGGCTGCTGAGTATCTCAATGTCAATTCACACAGGGCAGCCAAGGGGTGTAAAATACGTCTGGGTAAAGTCAGAAGCTCCTCTGGTGTGGGGAAAGACTCATGAATTGCTCAATTACATCTCTCCGCTGAGTGCATTTAATTCAAAATATTTCCACTTTTCAGCTGCTTTCTCTGTACAGTTGATTAGGTGCACTGCTTCCAGAAGCCTCACCACACCAGAAAGCCGCCCCTGCTCCAGCACAAGGCCTGATAAGACTTTTTGGCTATTTTTGATCAGTTTACGTGTTCCCCAGTGGCTCTGCAGCAGGGAAATGTTCTGACCATTGGCTGAAGTCACTGCAGTCAGCACCTGAGGATTGTTGATGCTGTTGGTTAGTTCACTCTCCTGACAGATGACAAACTGAGTGAGAGTAGATTTGGATTGGATATTGGGAAATTCTCCCCTGTGAGGGTGGGGAGGCCCTGGCACAGGGTGCCCAGAGAAGCTGTGGCTGCCCCATCCCTGGAAGTGTCCAAGGCCAGGCTGGACGGGACTTGGAGCAACCTGGGATAGTGGAAGGTGTCCCTGCCATGGCAGGGGTGGAGTGAGATGAGCTTTAAATTTCCTTCCAACCCAAAGCCTTCTATGACTCTCTAATGCCATGAATTACACTGCAGGGTGGGTGCTGATGCTGGTTGAATGTACTGGGAAAAAAGATGTGATGAAAGACTGTAATTTCATGAAATGGAGAAAGGGAGATTTCACTATAGGTCATAGTTTTATCCTATTACTTTTTTTTTTCCAAAAGAGATGTGACTACATTATTAATGAGAGCTGGTTTCACTGCTAAAGTAGCACAGGGAATAGAAAATTCCTTTTGGATGGGACCTACAGTGTTCATCTAGTCCAACTGCCTGAACAAGTCAGAGCATTTTTTGTTTTTAAAAAAGAATATGTAATTATTGTTTGCTAAATCATGTGAATGCCTGTATGGATTAACTGCACATTGACTAAAACATGAGTGTAGTGAAACATGAAAAGTCCTGGGTGCACAAAAGCATTGCTTGCACTCAATTCTACATCATTGCAACAGCTCCCTAAAATTATACCCACAGTATTTTTTTTTCTTTTCTCCACATCCACTTTTCAAAGCTGTCTCAAAAGTCAATTCCACTCGAGGCTTGATAATGTGATTTCATATAATTTCATTCCTTTTTTCCCTTTGAATTTCATTGGTCCTTTCTTTCCCTCCCCTTCTTTATCACTCTTTCAGAGGGCTGGATTAAGCCATAATTTTATTTAGTTTTATTTATACCCAGTAATTTCTTTATTTTATTGTCTTTGCCACAAGGACTACAAGGGAACATTTGCTTTTGTTTAATGTCAGCTAATTTGGTCTTTTATACCTTTAGGCACAGAAATTTCAATATTTACCACAGATGCAACAGCTCAGTCGTGGGAAACACAGGAGGAAAAAAGAAATTAACAAAAAGAGAAAGTGGAAGAATATCAAGAAGGAAACAGGACGCAATGACATGTCCAAAACAGAGCACCGTGGAAGGCAATATAAATCATGTGTATAAAGAAAGACAGTTAAAGTCACTACAATAAAGATTTCCAAGGCAGCAGACAAACTGATCTGACTTTTTTTTTAAACAGTAGATTTACAGAGTTCTGAAGGAATGTGTGAGAGAGGCACATTTAGGTTTTCAAACACAGCCAAGATTTTGATAATTAGATTTTTTGTCACACTTGGATTAATCATTCACTTCTGGTGTGATCAGTACAGGCTGCCTCTCACTAAAACCAAATATTATCACCACAGCTTTGTTTTGGTGTTCCAGCAAAATTGGCGTTGTTGTACCAAAAAATGTCCTGTGTATCACAATATTTAAAGTGAGCATTTTTTAGTGGGAAAATGCAACCTGTGTTAGAAATGAGGACCCAACTTTAATGGGAAGAAGACCAAGTAAAATTAAAAAATTGTAATTTGGACAGAATTGATTTTTTCTTTTTCTCAAATCATTCAGTCGGCTTTGGACTGAGATATGTGATTGTCTGTCTGTACTGCCACCAGGGCCTGGAAGTTGAATACTCAGCATATTCAGGTAGAATGAACCTTGTTTAACTCATGCAAATAAAATAAAAATCATATTTTATTAATGTGAGTAAGAAGAGAGAAAAGAAGATACATTTTTGTTGTTTGTTTTCTGTAGCTCTTTAATGTCACAGCCAGTCCCTAAAACTATGCCAGGTTTTTGCTGATGGGGTATATTTTTAATATTTGATTATTTCTTTAAAAAAATGTTTTAGCTGCTGAAAATGAAAAAACTCAACTTATTTTCATGTTCATGGTTCTGTTCACAGTAGAAAGAGTGACAGAGAATGCAAAAGAAAAGGAAAAAAAGTCAAACCATTTTTAGCTCTCCTGACTGTAATGAAAACATGAAAACGTGATCAGGAAGAACTTTAAAAGAAAAAAATTGGGCAAAATAAGGGTCATTTATTGTAGCAAAGGAGGGCAGGTGGAGACAAGCAGGCAGGCCTGAACATTGCCAGGTAAATACCAGGAAGGAGAAACTGTTCCAACCAGAGGGAATAAAGGCTGAGAAACACGTGAACTTTAACTGAAAGTGAGAATAAAATTTATATCAATCAAAACACTGTTTTCCTGAAAAGACTCATGTGGGAGTCTTTAAAGTTAAAAAAAGTTGTGTTGCTTTGAAGAAGGAAGATCTGTGAGAAAGGAGCCTGCAAGGGAGATGGAGAGGGACCTTTTCCAAGCACAAGCAGTAACAAGACACAAGGGGGAATGGCTTTAAGGTGATGGAGGGTGGATTTAAATGAGATATTGGGGAGAAATTCTTCCCTGTGAAGGTGGGGAGGCCCTGGCACAGGTTTCCCAGAGAAGCTGTGGCTGCCCCGTCCCTGGAAGTGTCAAAGCCAGCTTGGATGGGGCTTGGAGTAACCTGGGATAGTGGGAGGTGTCCCTGCACATGGCAGGGGGTTGGAATGAGATGGTCTTTAATGTCCCTTCCAACCCAAACCCTTCTGGGATTCCATGAATGGCACTGCGAGGTGGGTGCTGGTGCTGAACCCTGAGGTGCCAGATGGGCCATGCCTGTGCTCCAAGCTGGTGCTCCTAAGGCAAGAGAAACAAATACAATTTTCCCCCGCTCCTTTCATCTCTAGATACTTAAGTCAGTGCCACAGGTTTTCCTTCTTTTTTTTCTTTTTTTTCTTTTTTTTCTTTCTTTTTTTTTTTTTTAAATTTGACAAAACTGAATGGCTGTTGGGTCATAGGATTAGAGATTCTTCCGCTGTGTTTCTTAGAATAACAAAGAAACTCTTCAGATTAGGAAATTCACAGAGAACTCTCAGAGGCAACCACTTGTGTTTTAAGGACACACACTCTCTGCAGGTGTATCGTATCCTGCTGCCTTCAGAAAGTGATGTTTTCACTTCAGTCCCTTGTTTCTTTCAACCATTCATCACCTTTTTTTACATTAGCAGTAGCCTTGGGAAAAATTTTCCTCAACATTTTCTGAAATGGGACTGGGAATTGAAGTGCTGCTCTCTGAAGGTTGGAATTAAACAATCCTTAGGGACCCTTCCAACCCCAACCACTCCTTGATAAGATTCTCTCCATGCCCAAGACTGAAAGCAGCACTGAAGTGCCACGTGTGGTCAAGGACTTTGGAAACAAAGCCCCCGACTGATTTATCTTCATTTCATTTACAGTAGCATAGAAATGATATGGGCTAAAATAAAAGGAGGTAGCTACCCAAAAAGAAGAACTTAAAACTTTTTATTTGCTCTTGCCGTTGTTGAAATAACATTTCTCCTGCAGTGTAACACTTCAGAAATAGAACAAAAAGTGTAATTTAATAGGAAGAGGATACAGAAAGTTATTATAAATGGATTGCTTTGCTCCTCCAACATGACAGACATATTTCTGACAATCATAGAGTCACAGATTGGTCACAGAATCATTGAATGGTTTGACTTGGAAGAGATGTTAAAGATCACCTCATTCAAACCCCCTGCCATGGGCAGGGACACCTTGCACTATCCCAGGTTCCTCAGACCCCCATCCAACCTGGCCTTGGACACCTCCAGGGATGGTGCTTGTCTGTCTTCATAGGTAGAAGGTTCTGGGTGCCAGGATCATTTTTACAAATTTGGGATATACACAGCAGGAACAAATGACTGTGGGTAGAACAAAAGTAACAGATCCAAAGGCTCACCACTCCCCTGAGTAATTGTCCCTGAGGGTTGTTAAACAAACTGCCAGAGCCTATGCTGCATTTACCACTCCGTGCTGTTTATAAAAGCAGATAAGGAACACTCCTAGACATATGATTTAGCCAAACACAAAGTAGACTTTAATCTGACAAGCTTTACTGCCTCACTTCAGTGTGTGGAGAGCAGCTGAACTGGTGCCTTTAAAGGGAATTCAGCTCCTGCTCCAGCCACTTCAACCCACCCAGGAATGTACCACGCATTGGTGACCTTGGAGGATGAGCTGGAAGGTGCTTTTTAACCCATAAATGCTTCTCAGCATCTGTACAAAATTAGACTGGGGCATTTTAAGGGGTTTCACCTCTGCACGGGTGTGTTCACAGCTGGATGCCCATGGCCAGGTGGTCATGGGCAGTGACCTGATCTAGTCCCGACCCTCAAACACTAGGCATGGTTACAGCTGGGAGCTAGCACCAATCTCCAAGGTTTATCCTCTTCATGTAATATTCAAATAACACAAATTAATTTTCTCAGAAAGCAAATTTTGTGGTTTGGAGCAGAGTCAGGCCAGTGGCACATTTCCCATCCTGCAGCCATGCCCACAGCTGGGTACAAATGAGGAGAGTGCACTCTGGGAGGATTAGGAGGAGCTGAGATGGATGGGAAGGATGCTACATCCTGCAGCCCACACATTGAAAAGCTCACAAGGTCAGTGCTCAGAAAATACAATTCTCCCTGTGCCTAAAATTCAAGTAAAAGTGGTCCAGTAGTTAAAGCTTCCTAAATCATGATGCTGGGAAAACCTTGTGCAGGGAGGAGAGGTGAGGAGCTGGATGTCTGTGGAGAGACAACTGACAGCAATTAAAGCATGGTCCAACATTATTGCAGCTGTTTTATCACATGTTGAACTTATCCTTTCCCAAGCTGTGAAATGAGCTGGGTGCAGCTTGCCTCAGTTTTTCGAGGATCAAGGACACCCCCAACAAAACCTTTGTGGGAACACAGTTATCCACACCTGGCATGGAGGCAATTGGCACCTGCTAAACTTCCCGTTTCTCTTCCCAAAGGAACAGGAATGCTCTGCACCTCTCAGGCCCCGTGGATGTGGTTTCTGTCTGAACTGTTTTCCCTGGGACTAACTAGTGTTCCCCTAATGAGGAAAAGGATGGGACACGCCCACCTTACAGGGGGATCCATGAATTCACAGGAAACAGTGAGATGCAAATATTCACCTGCTACCTGTAACCCTCTAGAAAAAGTTCAGGAGAGCTGCCCCCTGTATGCTTCTGATATGTAATGAATTTGCTTTCATGCACCAAACTCTTTTCCTAAAATCATAGATTGGTTTGAGCTGGGAGAGACCCTAAAGCCCACACAGTTCCACCCCCTGCCATGGGCAGGGACAACTTCCACTATCCCAGGTTGCTCCAGGCCCTGTTCAAGCCGGCCTCGGACACTTCCGGGGATGGAATGTATTTCCCTCAGGTCTGTGCTCTGAGGTTACAGGGGCAGGCAGGGCTGGGGGCTCCTCAGCAGCACTTTCAAGCAGCCTCTTTATAACTCTGGATTACGGCTTAGGCTGCTCTGCAAATAACCCCCCACAAACCCCAGGTGAATGCAAACAGCATGAAAACAGCAAAATCCCCTGGTTTAATCAAATCAAAATCAGTTTCCTTTGGAAAAGGGATATATTTCACCAGGGCTATTCCTAAACCAGAACTTTCATCTTTCAACATTTACTTCTGTTAGAATCTCAATCTCCAAAAGAAAACATGTTCACGATTTGAGTTCATTTTCTGTGCTATACAAGGACAGACAAAAGAAAGGAAAAGGTTTAATTTTGCCCAAGCTTAAATGAAGCAAACAAACAACCACAATGGAATAGAAAGCAACAAAGAAAACTTTGGATTGAATCTGGATCAGGAAAAGGAATTGACTGGTTACTCTGGAGACTGCCACTTCCACAAGGTAACGTGAATTTTTCTTAGACATAAATTTCTACCCTAAGATTTTTTGTTTTATAGGATAAATTAAAATAAGGCTGCATATTGCCCATAAGTATAAAGCCTTTGCTTTTGTAGGTCTGCACCTTGTGAATATTTGGGTTGAGAATAACCTGTTTTTTTTCATTTGGTATAAGAGCAAAGGTAAGGACAGCAAATTCCACCACCTGAGGTACAGCTGTCATCCCATTCCAGACAAACAGCAGCCTGACAGCCCTGAAACTTGGGATCCAGCTGGGTAAAAACCACATCTCTGAAGCTTAAATGTGCAAAATAATTCAGCATCTGAATTTTGTGTTCAGGCTGCTTGTTTGAACGGGTGTGCTAGTTTTGGCCGTGATAAAGTTAATTTTCTTCACAGTAGCAAGAATGGGGTTATGTTTTGGATATGGGCTGAAAACTGTGGATAACACAGGGATGTTTTTGTTATTGCTGAGCAGAGTCTGAGTAATGTCAAGGCTTTTTCTGTCTCTCACTGCACCCCTCCAGTGAGGAGGCTGGAGATGCACAAGTAGGGAGGGGACAAAACTGAGCCAGCTGACTGCAGCTGACCCAAGGGGTGTTGCAGACCATATGGCATCATGCTCAAGGTAAAGGCTGGAGAAGAAGGAAATGGGGGGCTTTTGGAATGGTGGCATTTTCCTTCCCAAGTAACCATGATGAGTGATGGATCCCTGCTTTCCTGGGGGCGGCTGAACACCTGCTTGCCGATGGGAAGCCATGAATTAATTCCTTGTTTTGTTTTGCTTGTGTCTGTGCCTTCTGCTTTACCTGTTTAACTGTCTTTATTTCGACAAAGCAGTTTTCCCACTCTGACCCTTCCAATTCTCTCCCCATCTCACTGAGGGGGAGTGAGAGAGCTTCTGTGTGGGGCTGAGTTGCCAGCTGGGATTAAACCATGACCACGGGTAAGATTGGCTTGTTCGGATGGATAAAACTGTTGGCTGGGAACCAAGGGAATCTGTTCCTTGACTCCTGCTTGCAGGCAAATGCTTTTTCTGCTGGCAAACAAATTATTTTAACCCTTTGCTTTCTCTGAACGACTTCCAAATTATTTCATGGGTCTGTTTTGAAGCTCCTTTGCTGTGTAGTCATCAACTCCAACTCACCATGACTCCACTCCAGAGAAATATTGACTTTTGTTTCCAAAATACTCCAGGAACATGGCTCTGAAAGTTTCAAAATACTAAATAAATTATGAATTGCCCATCTAAATCATTCTGAAACTGATCATTCAGTGAATCATTCTGTTTTTATTTGAGGGAGCTCATCTTGAAAAATGTGTCGTATTAGTATTTATCATGGCCTCTGACAAAGCAAGTAAAATAAAAACTTTTGAAAATTTATAAGAAATAAATGAAAATAAACAGGTTTTTGTTTATTGCAAAAATGATAGTATTGCAGTGATTGTATTGATAGTTTTTATATTAAAAATTCTGTATGTATTCTGGAAAACACAAATCTTGACCTTGGTGAGCCCTAGGAAACAAATTTGGAGACAATTATGTGGGACAGCAAAGAAATAAATGTTTCACTGTCAGGGAGATATGAACATTGTCAGAAATAAGAACTGCTTGCTCTGTCAGTTGTACTCTTCTCTCCTCCTTCCCTTTGCTGTCAATGATCCAAATATAATTGAGGGAATCCAGACTGAAATACGGTTTCCTTGGTGCACAGGACTCCATGTATTTATATTCCTCAGGGTGCTTTTAATCCAACACAGTTTTCTTGCTTTTTTTTTGTGCTCAGAGGTGCCTTTTTGATGCTTCACTTGCTCTGTTTTCCCACCAGCCAGAGGGTGCCATGGACCTGAGCAGAGGATCAAGTCAGCATCGATTCAAAACTCTGCATTATTGGAATCACCTTTAAGCATTGCTAAGCCAATCTCATATGGAACTCCATCTATTTCAAATAGCTGAGGCCAAAAGAATTGTTGGAGTTGGCACAGGAGAGACTAAGCCAGCTAATTTCACAGGCATGTCACCTTTGTCCCATTGGAAAGTCATGGAATACGTATCAGTCATCAGGGAATAGGAACACTGAGGTCTGCAGTGCTCACAGGACAGATATCTCTTAGAACAAGTGTATTTTTGGCTCACAGCAGCAGGAATAAATAATCCATAAAACAGATACTGAGTCCAGACTAATGTGATTTTGGGGGCATACTTTCACCAATAGGTGGTTGACCGAATCATGGATTAGAATCAGTGTTTGTATTTACTGTCCAAAGTGGAACATAAAACTAAAGGTTTTATTCCAGAACAGGGTGAAAAGTCCTCTGTAAAAGCTCTCCATTTTTCTGACCCTCCTAATAGATCTGAATCCTGCTCAGCAAGTGCCCTTCTCTTCAATGTCTCCAAAAGGTTAGGAATGTGAAGAAGGTTCTAAGAACTCTGCTCATCATTATGGACTCATCTGTTCCTTTTCTCTCTCTCTTTAGAATCCTGGGGAAAGGTTAAGTTTCCAAAGGGAACGTTTGTCTTTGGTGTTTTGTTCACGCCATATTTAGCACAAAGGGCCCTGTACTTCAGCACTGACACCTCTCATTGCAATAAGCCTTGGAAAAATTCCCTAGAGGAAAGTGCAGTTGGAGCAGGAGAGGAGCACAGTGACTCAGAACACCTCTTTTGGAGCTGGCAGGGGAAGGCTGCTGTGCTGAAACTGTGAGAGGCATCAGCTGTGGCAGTGAAGTGAAGTGAACGGAGAGGCAGCGTCTCTTCCCGAGGAATGTGTTCCACTTGGCCTCCAGGAGTGCCTGGGCTTCTCTTAGGCCACTTTGCATTCTCTTGTCTCCTGCACCTGATCAGTGCTGAGCCACATTAAAATAGTTCTGTGTGTCTATCTGTTAACAAAGGAATTGACCCCCGCTTCACACCCAAATCAAATCTACTGACATTGACTCTCAAAAAATTCCTGAATACTGCACTGTCCTGGACAGAGTGAGAAGAAGCACAGGTATGGGTCTCTGAGGCTTCAAGAAGAGCTTAAAAACGAGGATCCCAAGCTCAGATGGGGCACTGTGACCATCTTGAGGCACAAGGGAAAACCTGGAGTTCTCAAAGTTCCCTACATTATATTTGTAGACTTTTTAAGAGATTATCAACAGATCTCCTGGGAGATGAGAAAGGGAAGGGAAACTGCTACTCCCTTTCTTGTTTTCTGTTTGCAGAGCTGTTTGATATCCTTGAAGAGAGCTGAATCCTCTCAGATCCTGGGCCCATGCTGAGAGCTGCCTGGCCAGTAAGTCCTGATGGTTGGATGGATGTGGAAGCTGTCACACCTGAGAGGCTGCTCATGGAGGGTCAGTCTAGAATCGTACCTTTTGCTTGGTAATAGATTTTTGATTTGGTCCTTCCTGTGATTCTCTTTGACTGAACTCTTCAGAAACATGTATTGAAAGCTATATCAGAGATAGGTCCCCAAAGGGTAGTTCCCAGCTAACCTTAAACACATGGCAGCTGTGTAGGATGCAGGAAAAAGAGCAGATGAGTCACTCCATTCGATGCTGTTTTATGGTCTATAAATTGTGGCTACTTCTGAAAAGACTGATGAGGTCAAATGCTTGTCCTTCATTAATCCTGTTGTCCTGATGAATCTCCCTCTGGTCTTGGTCATGTTTCTGTTCATAAACTGTGCCAGTGGCTGGTGGCCATTCCTACCAGAGACAGGAGCCCCACAAGGCCCAGTGTATCCATGCATTTATCCCAGAAAAAATCTCACATGGCCTCAAAATACCCATTAATAATCTTATTGCCCATACAGCAAAAATGTGATTTATTAAGATCGTTGCATTAATTTGAATATGTGCGATATTTGTCCATTAAGGTGGTCCTGAGAGAGATGCCATTCTCATCATTTTCCCTTATAAAGCCATTTCAGAAAGAGAGGAACATGCAATTCTCCAAAGAGAGGAACAGAGCAGCACTCGGGCCTTTGGTTAAACAGTCTGACAGGAAAAGATCATTGCAGGATGGGAAGGAAAAGGAGAAAACCCCCTAAACTGCCCTTCTTAATCTTATCCTTCTCATTGGAGAAAAACATTAGTGAAAAACACTCTGATCATTGGAATCCTCAACGTCCCACAGGGACTTTTTACACAGGCATGTGGTGACAGGATCAGGGGGAATGTCTTCAAACTGGCAGAGGGTAGGTTTAGCTAAGATATCAGGAAGAAATTCTTTCCTGTGCAGGTGCTGAGACACTGGAACAAGTTGCAAAGGGAAGTTGTGGATGCCCCATCCCTGGCCAGGTTGGAACATGGTCTAGTGGAAAGGGGATTGGAATTAGATGGTCATGAACTTCCCTTCCCACCCAAACCACTTCTATCTGTCCCTCGAAGAAAACAGCATTTCATTATCCCATTTCAAGTTTTCACTTTCTGTGGAACAGCAAACAGAAAGCTCCTGGGTGACACTGGAAGGGATGTGAGACATGGTAAAGGATAAAGGGCTTCCAAGCAACAGGGGGAAATGAACCACAAAGAGAAGGATAATCACAGGGAAGCCTCTGAAATATTTAATTGCAAGCTGAACCTCCACTGGCTTGGAGACAACGTAGATCTGTGTCACTGAACTTTGTGCAAATTGCCACGGGGTCTCTCTAAAGCCCCCTGGGCCTGAGTTCAGTGGCAGCATGATGGATAGTTCAATTTACTGAGCAAACCAAGAGCTCTCCGTGCATTTTAGATGCTAATCTTCTGCTGAACTCAATTGCCAGGGAGACCTGCCCTACAAAGTTTGCTAAAAAGAATTGATCCAATTATTGATAAAGATTTAAAAGGTTGATGCAGGATATTAGCTAAGTATTGAATTTAACTGCTCCCCAGCTACTGCTGCAGAAAAAGTGTAAAGCTGCTTCAAACCTGTTGAAAAATTAATAAATATCTTCTCCACATGAAGTGACATCTGTAACATTTGTTAACTTAGGGGACACCTTCATGTTACGAGTTAATAATGAAAATTTGAGATATGAGAGAAGAATAAAAAGCACATGCCATTGATACGTATACTGAATCACACATTCAACCCCATTATCCTTCTTTCAGGAAGAATTTCCTCACAGAAAGGGTTGTTAAGCATTGGAAGGGGCTGCCCAGGGAAGTGGGAGAGTCCCCATCCCTGGAGGTGTCCAAGGGATAAAGTGGCACTCGTTGCTCTGGTTTGGGTGGCAAGGTGGGGATCAGTCAAAGGCAGGACTCGGTGATCTTGAGGGTCTTTTCCAACCTAAATGATTCTGTGATTCTGAAGGTTTTGAAATGTAGGATATAAAATTTGAAAATTCTGGAGAAAAGAATACCCTGACGGGCTTGGAGAAGATTTCAAAAGGAACCCAGCTCTGATCTGTCAGTGTTATCATGGTTGAAATGACTGCAGGTGGGCCTGGTGCCCTCAGTGCACTACTTGGTGTTTTCTTGTCTTGGACCTTACGTGTCCAGAAGCTCAGGACCTTTCCACCCTGAGTTTTGCCAAAAGAGAAATCCACGAACATGATTTCCTTGTGGTGAGTCACACCCAGGCATTAGGACTTGGTGTTTATACCAAGAGGTGTATTGGGACAAGTTGTGGAGACATCTTTTGTTCTCAGCACAGTCCCTAAGGGCTCTGCAGGGAACCAGAATATTCTCTTTTAAATCCCTATTTGCAAGCAAAATGTCCCAGTTTCCCAACAGCAGGAACAATTTCATGTCCTCTCTGGGTGCTCAGTCTGTGGAAACCCCTCTGGATTTGTCAGAAGCAGCTTTGTGGAGAGTGAGCCCGTATTTCAATATTTCCTCTGCCTGACTCTTCACTAAAAAGGTATGGAGTGATACGATCGCTTTTTTTTGGTTGTTGTTGTAAAATGTTGCTGACTGGAGAAAAATCCTCCACATCTGCAAGTTCCAGGGACAGTGATTCCACTCCTGCCATGGGCAGCCTGTTCCAATGCTTGACCACCCTTTCAGTGAAGAAATTTTTCCTAACGTCCAACCTAAACCTCCCCTGGTGCAACTTGAGGACATTTCCTCTTGTTCTGTCACTGGTTACCTGGGAGAAGAGACCTGGGTCACATCTTGGCAGGTCTCAGCAGCACTTTCTGTTTCTCTTTTCCTTATTACTGCTAAAAGACATGGGGAGGGGGAACTGAAGAAGAAACAGAAGAAAAAACAAAGTAACTGTCTTCTGTTGAAAATCAAGACAATTCAGATGTCAGGCTAGTATTAGTGAATTTCGAGAGCTTTCATAATTAGTCTTACATTAGAAGGCAGTAATTAGCATGTGTGTGCAGTACTAGTCACTTCATCAAAAATCTATTTGGTTCAAATTAGATTTACTCATCTGCCATTTTTTCTGAACCCCAAAGTAATTTGAAGCTTCACATCCCTAAGTCAGAAGGTGAGCAACTCACACACAGACCTACAGCAAGATTTGCTAATCTGGTGGAGGGCTGCAGAGGCACAACCAACACTTACAATCCAGAGTTCCTGGATACTTATCCACATAAACTGAGCCTGACATTCATCCAATAATTCTGGACCCAGCCAAAACTAAGCTGGTGTGAGCACTCAAAAGACCTCAAGGGATGTATACCAGTTTCTGTAATATTGATTATTTTCCTTATTCTTTATTGCAGGGACCTGTAAAGGCCTCAGAGTCACAGTAAACAATATTTACTTGAGCAAGTATTAAATTGGATACACTGAGATGAAAAAATAATCACTTAAGGCTAAAAAAACCCTTTATCAGTCAATGGAAGACAATGAGATAACACTGAAGAATGGGCTTCATCAACACTGAGATTTATGGATGGTTTGTTAATAGATTTTCCCCTAAAACTCAAATTACAACACAAACTGATATGCAGAGGAGTAATTAGAACATGCAGAATAGGAGATGCTAAATAAAATTAATGGATTACAAGCCTTCTTTGTTTGTCAAGATCCTCCTAGTTTTCTCAATTAATCCATGAAGGCTTCTCAACATAAAAGGTCAAAAATGGAATAACAGCTCTCAGAAATTTGCCTATTGGCTCTACCAGAACAGAACTGCAAAATTAACAGTTTGGATACAGTTCTCCCACATTAACCATTCCATGGCTCTAAGGGAGGTGAAGGCACAAGATATGGCTGAGTTCAGGAGGCGATAAGTTTGGTCAATCCTGCAGTGAGAAATCTTCTGAGAACTTTGCTGGGGTTTGTAATAAAGCATCTTTCAAGCTGTACATGTTTATCCAAGGAAGTTATTTATTGCACGGAATTTACTCATAAACTGCCTGTGTTACTTATGACACAAACCAGTTTACTAGATTCCTTAATTCTAGACAAGAAAGAATGGGATTTTTTATTTGTTTATTACTTATATTTCATTTGGTAAAAAAAAAAAAAAAAGAAAAAAAAAAGAAAAAAAGATGCTTTGTGTTTGAAGCCTGTCCTAGCCATCCGCGAGATTTAAAGAAGCTTCACAGATCATATCTTGTCTAACCATGAATTTCAATTTGGACAGCCCTGACACAGCAGGTTGTATCATGACATGTCCAAATTTTTCATGGCAATTTGAGTCATCTCTCAATTTTGATTGAAAGGCTACAATATAAGCTAGGACCTAGAGAAAAAAAGCTCTTTATTCAATCATAGAATCTGCTTTGATGCACATGGTTTCACCTTCCTGGCCAGGCAGGTAATGACTTTGTTCTCTCTCTTACACCTTGTCCAAATTGGAAGTGGTTTCGTGATAGAGATTTTAACCTGATAACTACCAATGCTTAAATCTGATTATGGGAGAAATTCTTGAGTGAAGAAATATCAAATCTCAGGAATCCTGACCCTGATCTCTGTGATTTGAATTTTGTCTCTTGGAGATATTTGCAGAGAGAGTTAAAAAACCCAAAAAACAAAAAAACCCCAAACCCCTCTGCATCCCTCTAAAACTTCCTCCCCAGTAAAGTGAAATTTCAAGGTTAATGCTGTGCTTCAAACCCCTGCTGGGCATTAAAAATGACATTTGCCACACATCTCAGATATAATGTTCCCTTCTCTTGCTTTACTTCTTCTGTTTTTAAATCTTTCCCATGTTTTGCCCTCTTCATTGACAACATCTTTTGGTCTGAAAGGTAGGTCAGACAAGACTAAGGGGAAGGGAGCAGCAGAAGAAGCTGGGACACAGTTTTTCCACATCTGCATTGCATAAAAATATGCCCTTTAGGTGACACAGGGGAGAGCATTCCACAAGCTATCACATTTTTTCACACTGTCACAGTTTCTTCCCACGAAGCAATGGCACTGATCTGCTCTCAAAATATGCTCCAGTAAAAGAAAACCACTGTGGGTTTTATTTATATCTGTATTTAAAACAGTTTCAGCCAGAAAACTAATGCAGATTTGTAATAACCAGGCAATTTTATGGTCCCCCTTTGAGTGACACACATAAAAGAGAGATTAAGGTGTTCAGAAAAGACCAGGTTGTGGGAAAACTTTAAGAAGACAGTGGAGAGAGGGGATTTTTTTCTGAAAAATCTGTATTCTTCATGTCTTGGGTTATTTCCAAATCCTCTAATTTGAAGCATGAAATCGTTGGGGGGAAAAGAAAGGATTTCTCTTTTTATACATTGTCATACCTCTGAATATGAGTTGCTTTCCTTATCGGTAAAAATCTACCTGGGATGAATTGATTGGACCATAGCCTATGGAGAGTTCAGCTGGGAATCAACATTTAAGGCTTGTTTATTTAACATCCTGGCTATGTCTCATTGAAAAACTCTCTTGAAGATTAATTGCCCAAACGGTTTTGGAGATTTGACTGTGCACAGTGTCCATAGAGGTGTCCTGTGTTTTCAAAGAGCCGTAGGAACAATCAAACTCAAATCTTGACTTTCATCATGTCCTTTGTCATGATTCCTTGAAGAGAAGAAGGAAGGAATAGATGATTAATTTTTCAAAAATTACTGAGATCTGTTGTGGCAAAACCTCATATTTCACAATTTTACATGTAAACCACAGTTGCATCATCCCTCCCTTGCTTTGGGACAAAAAGTCTCTGCTTTCCCTCATCCTAACACTTCCTGATCTCTGTTTGTAATTAGTTAAGAGCTTATTTGCCCCAGGCTTTCACAGGGGTGTTAATCGATAAAATCAGGAAAAATAGGATAATGGTACTTCCTGCTGGCACAAGCACAAATCCTTGATCAACCCTGAGATTTTGGGGAGCTTTGTGTGGGTTGGAAGTGTGTAGGGGAAAGGGTAGGTGTGGGAAGGCTGTGGTTCCCAGTCAGTGCCACTTCTCTTGTCCACCTTTGGGAACGTCCCCTCTCGTTCTGACGCTGTCCCCATCAAAAGCCACTCCACGGAATTGCCTTCAAATAACAAAACTAAACCTTTGAAGGAGTGGTGAACAACAAGGTGGCAGGCAATGGCTCCCCTAACAAAACAGTGGAATGAGAGGGCAATAACCCACAATTAATCCTTGTTAGAGCTCAGTGCTGCAGCTGCAATGACCAGAACAGGAGACCTGGTTTGTATTCAGCACAACCCTAACGCTTGTAAAGAAATGAAAACTCACTACATGTTGCTGTGCCTGGGTTCTCACTGCCCTCTCTCCTGGGCAATTCAAATCCTGTTGCTCTGCTCCTCTTGCCAGGGAAGGATTTAATGCACCAGGCAGACACCAGGATGGGGTATAACCTTTCCTGCAATGTCACAGGTAACAGTTTCCCACTGGTAGGTTTCTATTTTGAGGTTGCAGATCAAGCTGAACCTGTCAGATTGGTGTTTGTGTAATCCAGCTGCTGCTGGAATGGAGAGTAGGGATGAGGCAGGAGATGAGTAGGGAATGACATTCACTGGGTGAGTGTTGTGCCAAATAAAATTAGGTGCTGCAGAAATAGGTGAAATTAAGACAGGGATGAATGGTTGAAATACCTGGGGTGTAATTCAACAGAGAAACCCTAAGGGTCTGTGAGAGAGGTGTTATAGCTCAGCTGTTTCTCTGGGGTTCCCTTTGGGCTCCCTCAACCTGTGAGTGAGGTCTGGAGGACAATTCATCCTGTCCTAGAAGAGACATCCAAAACAGGCCCAAAGAGCTGCATCCCAGAGGCTCCTATTCCATTCCCCTGAGTGGCCACAGGGGAGTCAGGGGTGCCTGACTTTGGGTAAATGTCTATTACAGCTGGTGAAGGATACATGTGTGCAATCTAAACACCGCAATCAGGACGCTTTAATTAATTAAAGGAGATGAATAGGCACATTGTCTGAATAAATTATTTGGGTTGGGTACAACTTCTATTTCTCTCTTTCCAGTGTACACAAAAAACAGACTTTGACAAGCCTGGGTAGGAGGCAGGTTAAAACACTTATTTTTGTCTTGAGCGTTGTTGTGTGTGAATAACTCTTGTGTGTCATGTGGGATGGGGCTTGGAACAACCTGGAATAGTGGAAGGTGTCCCTGCCCAGGGCAGGGGGTTGGAACTGGATGATCTTTAAGGTTCCTTCCAACCCAAACCATCCTGTGATTCCGTGATCACACAGAGGTGTGATTTCGAGGGCCGATCTGATGACAGCAGTCAAAGTTTGCATTGTCTTAGTGTAAGGTGACTGAGAAAAAGAGTTTTGCAGAGAATATTGTTATGAGCTACGGTTCTGTGGCTGAAGTTCACGCAAAGCTGTCAGAGGTACGTGCTGCTATGACCCTTATAACAAATTTATACTGCAGAACGTAATAAAAGTACATAATCAGGGTAACTTGCTAGTAAGAAAGGCTGATCAATCAAACTGGACCGTCCTCTCCTGAGTCAGAGGCCATGAAATGCCTATGTCCCTCTTCCTAATCTAGAACAACAAAGAGCAATTCAAAATTTACATAAGAACCTTCCTATTTCCAAACAATTATTTAGTTGAGGAATGGGTATGCCTCAGAGATTGCTTTTAATTAACCAGTCTGCTTACTCTCTCTTTTGTCTTTTTTTTAAATCACCAAACCTCTTGGCTAAGCCTGTCCTGCCAGGAGGAGCCTGTGGCAATGACAGAGCACAGTGTGTGGAGATGGAGGGAAACAAACCCAATCCCACAACCTGGTTTTAATGAAGCAAAACATTCCTTCAATGCCAGCTGGCTAATTAGTAACAGGGACAGTTTCTCCCATGCTACATAATTATCAGAAGCAAGGCCAGAGGGCGCCTCACACATCCCATAAAACATTCTTTCCATATCACAGGAAGGGTTGCCAGGTAGAGAAACTGGAAGGATAATCTGGATTGTCAACTGTTGTGTGCAGAGAGGTTCTGTGACAAAGGACACGTTTCCCATATTCTGGGAATATCTCCCAGGGAAGCAACAAACCTGGCAGGAGTGGAAGTGATCCTGGACCTGCACATCCCTGAGCATCCCGAGGTGCATTGGATGCCTGGTTTCCAAACTTCCTGCTGTCACCACTCACTGGGATCAGAGACTCACAGAATCTTGGAATGGTTTGGGTTGGAAGGAACCTTAAAGATCATCCCATCCCACCCCCTGCCATGGGCAGGGACACCTCCCACTATCCCAGGTTGCTCCAAGCCCCGTGCAACCTGGCCTTGGACACTTCCAGGGATGGGGCAGCCACAGCTTCTCTGGGCAGCCTGTGCCAGGGCCTCCCCACCCTCACAGGGAAGAACTTCAATTGGACTGAGCTGTTTGGAGACTGGGATTGCATCCCAGAAACTGCCAGGGAAGGATGTATCTGCCAGATGTCATCCACTACCATCCACCACCCTCCACCTCCAGGCCATCACAATTAGGGCCTTGCTCTGACCTTTAAAGCAGCACCTCTCAGAATAAATATTTCATGTAATAATTGTGTTTCTTCGCTGTGCACCAAGAGCACGGAACCTGAGAAAATTCTGAGCTTTCCTGCCAAGACTCAGTGTGGCAGATTGGGCTCCAAATCACCGTAAAGGAGCTTTTCTTCCTGATTCAGCTGTACTTTCACTGCTAACTTTATTACTTTGTGTAGTTTATGTACAGTGTCATAGGCTCAGTCAACAAAAAGGTTTTAATGATATGACACAAAGTCTACCTGGTTATAGTATCCCAAACACGTTGGGACACATTTTAATCCAACTTAAAAAAAAAAAAAAGTTTTTATTCTACAATCTTCAAATGGAGATTGAAAAGCCTGAACCCATCAATTCACTACTGAAGATAAACATCAGTGACACTGAAAATGTATGTCTTTTTTTCCAACATTTATTTTTGAGGAATAAAGACAAAAAAATCTATTGGTTAGTTTTATTCTTTTAACTAACTAAAGATATAAGTATTCTTTTTTCCCCCCAAATTTCTGGAGAACTAATTTTAGTTATTATTTTTTCTGAGAAGATGGAGTGAAAGCTGCATACTTGAATACTGAAATAGAGCTGTTCTTGACAATTTCTGATTCATTGCATATGGTGAAACTTTGTGTTCTAACTTGAAATCAGAAAACAGTTTTCAAAATCTTCACTGTGGCAACTGAATCTGCTTTTCATCTGGTAACACAGATGCTTTTGGAATATATAGTGCTGAACATACTATAGTGCAGGTTGCATCTGAAGAAAAACAATTAAAATAACATTGAAGCTACCTTTAAAATTATTCAGGAATCTAAAAACACTGGAAGAATTTGTCTGTGCAACTTTAGTTTCTTTTTCTATCCAAGGAACTAAAATTCCACCATAATTTTTACTTTGTTAGTAATTTTTTGTTCAGCATATTGGTACTGTTTAAAATGCAAATCAACATTTGGTCTTATTTACTGAACACTCTCCAACCCTCCAAGGTCTGAAGGAAGAACTGCACTAATTTTTCCCAATTCTTGTCAGTGCAGCAACTTAACAGCTGCACAGACGTGAATGGAATTGTTTTCCACAGCCATGATGAGGTGTTGCACTGTTCACTGATCCACTTTCAGGTAGGAAGTGGAAATATAGAGAAACTAAGATTAATTAAAGAAGAAAAAAGGTGAATTCAGTGTTTTATCTGATAGGAAAAATATTAGATTGACCAGTGGTAGCTGTAGCCAGTGATGCTGGAGACACCAAGGTTCACTTTTGGACACCCTGACTTGCAAGATGTTCCTCTGTGTCTCTATGCCACACACTTCCATTTACTCTAAAAATGATATTTTTATGTTCGCCTTTCCAGATACACAGATTTATAGGGAAGATGCCAAGGTGTGTTTGGACGAACACACGTGAAGATAAAAAGCATCCTGGATAATAGTCTGTGCGCCTGTAACAGCCTTCTTCACCCTCAGTGGGGTCCGCTCTGGGCACTGAACGTGTTCAAACCCAGGGCCGGTGTCAGCTCCTCAGATGAGCATTCAGGTGAGTCTTAACACCCCGCTTTCATCCCCAGATTCATTGCAAGCCTCTGATGAAGGGGGAAGACTGTGGTGCCCTGATCTAGGCACTAATTAGTCTGGTATTTAGAGCATATTTTTAGAAGGCTTGTGTTTGAGGCCAAGAAGATGGGAAGGACCTGGGGTCCCTTATTTTGTAAGTGCACGGCCCAAGTGTGAGGTTGTCCTTCCAAGGTGGCTCCAGCATGGGTGGGTTTGGCCTTTCCTGCCTGTGCTCAGGAACTGTGGCTGCCATTGCCTCTTCTGAGGAAAGGATTCCCCGCTCTGGAGCCTGCAGTGTCAAATCCATTTGCTTACAGCACTGTGGGATGTGCTGATGCCTGGACAGAGACAGAGTTTATGTCACTCTCACACCATGGGTCTGCTTTGTCCTATTAAGTGTCTCCCTTCAGCTCTTAAAGGACTCAAAGCCATTTTAGTTTCCATTCTGAGGTGGCAAAGGTTCCTTATAGATTATAGATGGAGTTTTCATGTCCAACAGCAAACCTGGACTGTGTTATAGAGAGCTGTAGCTCAGATCTCTCAGAGATTCAGGCAGGGCAGGATCTCACTGCAGTGGCTGAAATGTTCCCTCTGCAGTCAGCAATGCTAAGGATGGGATTTCGTGTTGTCTTTCCTCCTAATTCAATTCCTAGTTTAAAACCTGGTGAAGATGATCAGCTTGAAGTGCCCAGCCCAAGTTCACACAGTTTCCCTGGGATTAAATTTCTGTATTTCCTGTTGGGATCTGCACTACTCATTTATTGGAGTGGTTCAACCAGGCAACAAGGACATAGGAAAGGGTAGATGTTTACAGGTAGGTGCTGACATGTGTCCTAACACACGTGAAAGGATGTCTCAAGAAGCAGAAATCAGCTTTTTATATTTAGTGGCCTTAAGCTGGGTCGACAGCAATATTTAGGGTTCTTCCTAAGAATCATCTTCAACCATTCCTCACCACTGAGCTGTTTTAATTCACTTGAGAGTGCCAATCCCACAGTGGTGAAAAAACATCATCTGCCTTGTCTGTCCTTCCAAATTTGCCTCTGCCAGTGGGCAGCTGACACGGATGGGGAGTTGCAGAAGGCCTGGAAGTCAGGCACAGGGTTCTGGGGGATTGCTGAGGAGGTTTTGCAGTGCTGGAGTCCCTCAGGCTCAGATGTGGATGGCTGCCAGCACTGAGTGATACTGCCACTGCAGTGAAAATGCTGTGCAAATTCAGGCTCAGGGCTGTGGTTGAGCTGATTTGAGCCCTTTGTATAAAATCAGTGTACACATATATATAATTGTATATATTCAGTAACACCCACGGCATAGCAACCTTCTGGTTACTGAATTCTGGTTATGTTTCTCCCCTGGAATGGGGAGACTTAGCTCCAGCAATTTATTTTTAGTGCATACTAAAACTCCATCTGAAAAGAAATAAAAATTTATTCTACTCCAGAGCTACTCCCTTCTTTACTGCTAGGTGCAGGACCAAGCCCTGCTTTCCACAGAGTGTCCCTGGGATCCTGGCTCACATTCCTGCCTGCAAGGGGTCCTGGCTCTGTCCACACCACACCTATGAGCTGATGGTTCCAGAATCACTGCCCCAAATCCCTCTGGGAGGACAAGTTCCAGGTTCCTGGTGGACAGCACTGAGCCCAGGCTATTTCATAGAAGCAAGCCACCAGAATACTTCCAATAAAATTCACTATGTGGTTCTGTGAAGCCCTTTTTCGGTGACTTTTAACTGCCTAATAATAGCTGTTGAGCTCTGTCACTGCCATGCCCGAGGCTTGTTTCCCTATGAACCAGTTTATGGCCTTTCCCTGACCTCTGGCATCTTCTGCCAGCACCGTGTGGTGCTGTCAATTGATCTCTCACTGGGTGATGGAGCCAGCAAATTCATCACACTCATTTTCCATGCCCGAGGTCAGATGGAGGCTCATAATTACATGATATTTACCTGATAAACATTTACAGCCCCCAACGTTAGTTATTAACACAGGAGGTGGTTGGTATTTGTATTAAGCACTAATTAAATGCTCATTTCTAGTACAGTCATGTGTATTACTCAGAGCACAGAATGAATTATGGCAGTGGCAGATTTCAGACAGCAGAAATATCTGCTGGAGGAATATTTCTTTGGAGATTTTTTTTTTTCTTCCTGTTCCCTTTATGGCAGAACAGTCCTGTTTTTAATAGAGAACAATCTTATTTATCTCTCTGTGCTTAAAATCACAGAGAGAATTTGTTTAGGAAATGCAGAGAAACACAGAGAAAAGCAGAAGCAGAATGAATTTTTGGGGGCTTATTTGGTTATTCACAGCATAACTGGGAGCTAAAAATGTGCCAAGAGAGGAAAAAAAAGAGGAGAAAACCCCTAAAAGTAAGGAAATATGAGCACACATGAATTTTTTTCTCTAACAGAAGTTGAAGAGAGGCAAATATTTAACCCAGCAGGAGAGAAGAGCCCACAGTTGTCAGTTCCATTGGCTGCTTACCCAGGAGTGTGTTTTTACAAGATGATTACTCATGGAATAAACCTGAATCACACATGCCATTCATTATTTGATTTCCTTCCTCACTTTGACTGGAATATTTGAGCATGAGTGTTTATCCAGCTCTGCTCTGGGAAGGCTTGGAGGTCCAACTCCAAGGAGATTCCTGGTGGATGGGCTATGCAGGGACTGCACACTTCACACTCCTAATTATTTTCCATGGACACTCAGAGGGGCTTAGGAAGTAAGGAGGGTTGGTTATCACCTTGGAAAAGCCCTGTATGAGGTCAAAAGGTCTAATTCAGACCTGTCCTGGCAGAGGAATGAACATTGCTGGAGAGGTGTGGTCATGAGCTGCTGTTTACGGTGAGTTCTGCTCTGTTTGCATTGTCAACATCCATTTTAATATCTTTTTTGGCAGCACTACAATGCATATTTTCAATAACTTCCTATTTCCACACAAAAGGCATTGCTTAATCCACACCTCTTGCAGTGTTTGCAGTGTGTCTTTTTTTTTTTTTTTTTGCATTCCAGAGCACACCTTGTAAACTAGAAATTTCTATATCCCCAAAATAGGCATTAAAATTTACATCACCAGGTTAAGAGGGTGACAATATTTGGGGTTGATTTCTGGAGTTAAATACAGACACTGAACTGGGTATTCAAACGCTAGAAGTAGGCAAGAGATTTTATGTTTTTTTGGGGGGAGAACCCTGCAAGTATCCTAAGTATTTAATAGAAAAACTGTAAAATACTGTATCAGCTTGAAAAAAAAATCAAGGATTTAGAAAGGCAATTTATAGTAACCTACTTTAGACTCAAATCAGAATCCTTTGGTTCCTGCCCTTATTCCTGCAAAATGTTGGAATGTTTTGCTTTTGGAAATCTGGAAGCTCTTAATATTGACTTCCATTGTGTAGATAGAGGTGTTTCAAGCAGATATTGTTTCCAGAATAAGATTCAAATCATAGAATCATTTTGTCTTTCTGAGAGAGTGAATTCCCATTTCACACTGGTTGTGTGTGAGTTAATTCCCCACATCAGCAGTTAGAAATTACCCAGAAGTGGAGAAAAATATTTAGAGCACATGAACTGGCACCACCTGAGCACAAAAGGAAACAGAGTGATGCCACAAAAGCTGTGAATTCAGACTTGCTTCGAAAATTCCTAATCAAGAAAAGACATCTTTTCATGGCTGGTGGAGGTCTGTGCAAATAAGGTTTCCAGAGGAGCCTATTTAAATGAGGGAGTTGGGTCTCCTTCTGAAAACTGTGTCAGGAAAAATACTTCTGTATGTATTTCCTTCTGCCACTCTGTCTCAGTGCAGTTAAGTGCAGTCTATCTAGTAAAACAAAGATATTAATTACTGATCTCCCGCAACTAATTTTAATTCAGAAAAGGATTAATTTATATATGAGCTATAGTGAAAAAAAAAGTTATTTACAGTAAACGTAGTCAAAGAAGGACACGTCATTTCTTAATTATATCTAATTGAATGAACACCAACCCAGGGGATCTTGAATGGCTTCCCCAATGAC
>WBMZ01003365.1:0-200761 GCA_013400975.1 Atrichornis clamosus | reverse complement strand
GGACCGGGGCGGCCGCGGGTGGCGGTGCCCGCTCCGGCCTGGCGGGTCTCCTCGTGAGAGCCTCGCAGGCCAAAGGAAACTACTGGTTCTGTAAATAAAAGCAAGGTCTCCCGATCCAAATGACAGGCCCATTAACGACTGACAATAGCTGGCACAGGGTACACTTACAGAGCAGACTCCAAACTTGAGGCGCAATGAACTTATCTTTTTTAAGGTGCAGTTCGGAGGTCAAATTCAAAATCATTTCCCGTTCATGACAATAACCTGTACTATTCAGGCTCTCAGTGTTTGCTGTCTTAGTGAACAGTCTCTTAGTAAGGGCAGGTTAAACTCACGATACCTAAACGACACTGTTTTACTTGGTAGCCACAGACTGCAGGAGGAAAGTGAGACTCAGTTTCTAAGAACTATGAAACCCATCTGATTCCCCAAAGTCCCCTCCAGCATATAGCAGAGCAGCGCTATGGATGACCTAAGTGCAGCCGGCTTCCAGAGTTCCCAAGATGCTCACACCACCTTGGAATTGCTGGGATTTCAAGTGGCTAGACTGTGCCCTTTCTCCATTAGTCCAGAGAGCGAACACACGGCCCTTGTAAACCAGGCTCCCCATGGTGACAGCATCCTCTCCATGCTTTGGGAGTCCACCTGAAATGGTTGACAACAGAGCAGTGGCCAGTGACAAGGTTCTTACTGCAACCCACTGTTGTAAAACCTCCCCGTAGGGAATGTGGCTGAGTTCACTTGGATTTGGCTTGCATTTGATTCCTTAGCCATGTAAGTCAATGAACACTGCCCCACATAAGAAGCAACAAATAAGCTTATGAATAAACATTTGCAGGATGAGGATCTCAATTTATGAGGTACTTCAGGCTTCTTTACTTCATAATCTGCACTGTTACAGAATGTTACCCTCACTTGGTACAACTGTATGTTTAAACTCTGATGTGCATAATACTATATCAGTCAACCATTAATAGAATAAACCTCAAACAGATCAATTAAAAATATTCTTAAAATGAAGCTGAAGGTTATATACTATAGAACTAGTTTTGTGAGAGATAGATACATATATATATAGATAGATAGATGGATAGATAGATAGATAAATACAAATGTTTCCTGAAACATGGAAGTGATGGGTTTTTTCAATCTGAAGTTTGCTGAAAAGCTCTCTTTTTAACTGCAGGGTCATTTTTTGATTATTGGGTTAGAAGAAGATTAGAATTTTAAGTAATCTATATAGTTACTAATCTAGATAATGCAAGAAAAACACAAATGCTTTTTGTTTAATCTCAGTCAATTCAATTATGGGTTTAAAATTAATGCTCTGTATGCATCTGACGAGCTACGGTGAATTCACAAGACTTCATAGAACAAATGCTCATATGAGTGGGCATTTAAGTATCTTTGACTTTATGAGAATCCTAGGAAAATACATCACTTTTTTAATCTATTGGCTTTCCAGGAAACACCACAAAAATCAAATCTATCTTGTGCAGAACCCAAAAGAAAGAGCATTTTCTATTATTTTTGCTATTGCTTCAGTAATAGCTGAGTAACAAACAGTCTCTCTGTCCATTTACTTGAAAATAGAAAAAATACAAATTAAATTAATATAACTATATAGTCACGTGCTCTGCGGGCAGCAAGAATTACAGATGGCAGATGTAAAAAAGAATGGGAAATCCTAGCCTGTGTGAAAGCCTGGCAAGAAATACTCCACTTGCAGCACTGGACAAGTTTCTGGAAATACTTAATGTAGGATGTTTACTTAGTATTATCAGAAAATTCTGAATAGACTTACTTTTGTGATATGAAGTCCTTGGTAATATGTACATCACACGTTGTAATTTTAAGTGTCAAATACAAGCAAACATTTCTTCTATCACAGCACCATGCTCAGAAAGGCTCAGATTTAGTTATGTTTGTGGAGAAAAATTGACTGATAGCTGTAGAGTCCTGAATTCCTGTGAATGGTAGTTCTGTTTCATACAGTGAAGCAGAGCTGGTTAATTACAGCTATTAGTAACCTTACAGAGTACCAAGAGCCAAGCCAGGCTATCCTCAGTGTGCTGCAAAGCATCCAGAATCTCAGTGCATCATTGGCACCATCTCTTAGCAAAATAGCACATTTGTGAATTTAAAGCAAAGAATGCCTCAAAGACTTCGAAAATGCTGAGATGCCTCTAGCTTGGCCTTGAGGCATTGGGAACTCTGACTTAGCCTAAAGCAAACTGGCATGAAATTAAAATGTGGCTTTTAGGAATATATCCTTTCATGTAATTCTAATTTTGGTGTTAGAAAAAACTGATATGAGCACAATTTTTCCCCACTCCCAACCCTTCCAGATTCTAGTACTCTGACAGATTAATTTTCAATGTAATTCATTTGTAAGTATCCTCATTTTAGATAGTTCATTTTATTTGTGATTTTTTTTGTTTGTTTGCTATAATTTCGAGATGTATAGGCATATCCTGATTTCTTTCTCTATTTTGTAAGAAGCTCTGAAAAATTCAGAGGACACTATTAAGCACATTATACAGTTGACTGTTACAATTGGTCATATATTCCTCTTAACATGCATACATAAAGATTTACCCTATATTTGAGTGTTTTGGTGTTTTATTTTTTTATACTTCTGATAATTTATGTAGTCTCTGAAAAGAAATGTTCATTGAGCTGTTAGGACTAGAGAGTAACTCCTTGCTTAGTGTTCCTTGAGCAGTGCACAATGATGAGCCAGTGACGTGGCAGTTCTGTAGGACTTTAAGGGGGAAAGAGCAGATACTGACACTTCCTCAAAAGCATCCTGTCAGCACTATTCACTTTCTTTCAGGGCTTCTTACCAGACTGCAGACTTCAGCTCCCACAATACGAACTCTATCGTCATCAAAGTCCTTTTCACAAAACATTCCGGGCTGTTTGTGGAAACTGGGCCGACTTAATCACGTGGCAATTGCAGTGCCTGACTTGCAGAAGGCTCAGTCCTTGTATAAAGATGTGTTAGGAGCCCAGGTGAGTGAGACTGTTGCTCTTCCTGAACATGGTGTCTACACAGTTTTTGTGGAGCTGGGCAATACCAAGCTGGAACTTCTACATCCTTTAGGAGAGAAAAGTCCCATCGCAAGCTTTCTGCAAAAAAACAAGACTGGAGGAATGCATCATATCTGCATTGAGGTATTTTAACACAATATTTCATGTAATAAGATAGATACATTAAAATATGCATATTTTTGCATAGGTTTGACTAATAAGGCTGTCATATTTGTGAAAATTTGTATTTCATAAGAATTCTTAAACATGCCCTTTGTTTCTGTTTTGGAAATCACAGTTTCATTTCATGGGCTATGTGAAAATTCTTTCCTCTTTTAGGCTATAAAGGTTAAATTGGGGAGCAAAGGGTTAAGTAGTCACTGTGGAAGGTGGACACTCACAAGGGCTTGTGAACAGGGTTGGATAAGTGTCAGCTTCCTGACATAGAAGGAATACAGTGGAAAAAGAGAGAGTTGTAGGTTTAAGCTAAGGCGTAGTTTCGGTTTTAGGAAGTCAAAAAAGCCTGTCAGTTGTGTTTATCAAATAGCAGGAAAGCCTCCAGAGTTGCTTCTGTCCTGTTCCTCCTTGCCCAAAGGGAGATTGGTCTGGAACTACAAGGAATGTAAAGGTCCTGGATAAAGTAGTTACCTCATTTAGTATACTCACGTTTTAGTGTACATGTTTGATGCAAAACTTCATGTTGCTGCCTGTGATACATGTTTTAAATATTTGACAGAGCTGAGTCTTGCAAACTTTATCACTTCAAAGTGTAATTATGCAAAGTGTACTATTAAAAAGTAATGGGATTACAGATGTGAGTAAAAATTGTTTTCCGAATACATCTGTAAAGACCAGTGCTTGCAGTTGTGTGTTTTCATTGAATTGAGAAATTTTGCATATGCGTAGGCATTGCAGTTTTTCTTATATTAAGTTTGTTTATTTGCAGATGATCAAGAGTAGGAAAATTAATTCTGTTTAAATTGACCTAAGTGTTAGGAAATGGGAGGGTAGAAGAAAGAAGTGATTTGCAGTAAGACTGAAAAACCCCTGCAGCCCTCTGTAAGACCAGTGGTTCTTACTAACAGGTACAAGAGAAAGAAATTGTAGATGTTTCTCAGCAAAAAGAGCTCAAAGCTCCCAAGGCTTTCAAACATATGCAATCCCTTTTAGGAAGTTTTAAGAAATATTTGTTACCCGATGAAATAGTTCTGTGTAGATCTGCATTTTGTATGAGAGATGATCTTGTTGCAGTGAACCAAAGTTATTTGTCAGGGGAAGTCATTTAGTACTCAATGAACTTATAAAAATGTAGAAGAATGGGACAAGTTAGTTATACCATGTTAGACAAAGTAGAATCTTCTGTTAAAAAACAAAATTTGTAACTGTGAACAGTAGGTCAAGCAAGCCAGGAACCATATAATCTATCAGCAGTTTACCATGAATTGGGTAAACTAGTGCTACTTGCAGTCAGATTTTCCTAGATGAAGCCTTGTAACTCCTTAATATAATCTCTATGCAAATATATTTTAAAAATTAAAAATTAAGAAAAAGATTGTGCTAAGTCCATCATGTTTATCTCCATGTAAAAACAAATGGAAGATTATGGACTAATTTACACAGAGAAAAAAGCAATCCACTGTTGACCTGCTATTTAAGTGGGACTGAAAAACAGACCTGGTCACTACCATAGTCAATCAAAAAGATATTAACCTCCCTCCTCCAATTTTCCATCCTCCTCAGAATGGAAAATCTTACAGTTTCAAAGATAAGTTGAGCAAAAAAAGTTTTAATAAAAACTGTCAAAGAGCTTCAGGGTCAATTGATTGCTCATCTGAAATTTAAAAAAAATATTTTGAAGAAATTGCAAAAAGCTAAATTGTAAAAATCCTTTCCATGAAGAGGAAGCCTCACAAGTTTATCAAAATACTCTTAATTTCTTCTGTCTTATACAAAGGAAAATTTAGACAGATGTTTTAATAGGGAGCTTGTTTCAAAAAACATAAGTCTTTTAAGAAGAAATTAAATTATTCCTGACCAGTTATAATTGGATTTAATACCTGCAATGAAAAGCATGCTGGACACAGTAGAGTAAGAGAGAAATCCAAGCCTGATACTGTCTTAACATGGATGCATCCAAAGGCTTTCCAGTGTTTACCCTCACTGCGTCCTTGGGGACACAGTAATTCACTCCAGCTGAGCCCAGACTCAGCTCCTCTTCAGGCCATCTCTGCAGGACAGGAGCAGCAGCTGCAGTGGCTTTTCTGCTCAGGGGAACAACCTGGAGGGGGCCGTGGCCCACGTCACGTGTGCCCTTCTAGTTTAGACAAAACTTGGCAGTCATTCCTTCTTTTTTTAGCAGAGTGGTAGTTGTGTGTAGGAAGAACTGTAGTGAGTTTGGAATATTCATGAACAAAACTGCCGCAAATGGGTAGGAATTAGGTGATGTCTGTTCCTCTGAGTTAAAGCTAGGCATTTCCTTCTTCTCTACAATGGCATCATGGGAGTTTATTCACCAAATTATGTCCAGACATCTGTCTTGAAAAACAGCACTGCTGTTATTTTAGTTCTAGGTCTTTATTAATTATTGACTATTGAATTTGCTAAACTGAGCGTTAATATTATTAATTAAAAAAAGAACGCATTTAAGTTTTTGGAAAACTCGAATTTCATCGGATTACATGACATCAGAACTTCAGATCACACTATACAGCTTAGGCATGTTTTTGTTAATTACATATTTCTGTAGGAAACTGTACTGAAATATTAATGGCTATTATTATAGTTAAGTTCAATAGGAAGACCACATCCTGTTCTGGGTATATTTTTGATAATTCCAAGCTTTCTTCCTTAGGAAACTTTATAAACCTTAACCTACTCAAAAGGAGGATATATAAATCTACATGGGACTTTCACTTTGCCTTCTGCCCACTGCCCTCCCTTTTCACCAGCATCTAATGAACCAGTGCTCTGTCATCAATTATAAAGGGAGGCATTTTTCTTTAGTTATTGATAGTTCAAAAGCTATATGATCTTCCTAGTAATAGTAATGCAGAGTTTAGATTATTTATGGAGTCCTTATAAAGTAACAACATTAAAAAAACCAGTGGGCTTTGTGCATGAGTGATTTTAGTTTATTAACTTCTTAAATATAGCACAATCTATATATGATATTTTATAAGATCTTCAAATAAAAATACTACAGAAGTTTTCCATTATTTTAAGACTAGATGTTTTTAAATGGTTTTGTAATTTAATTTATTTTCAGAATTATATTAGAATTTAGAAATAACATTTTAGTAAGGAATTGTGTTACTGCTCTTAAATGTAAAATCTGCATAATACAGTGTAATATGCTAATTTGTGTGAACTGCATCTTTTTCATAAGGTTGATGACATAAAAGCGGCTATGACAGAACTGAAGAAAAGAAAGATACGAATATTGAGTGAAGAGCCAAAAATAGGTGCACATGGCAAACCTGTGATTTTTCTTCACCCTAAAGATTGCCATGGAGTCCTTGTGGAACTTGAGCAAGCCTGAGCTGTAATATTCATAAATAAAACAATAGAGTAGTTGTGAAGTTACTGAGCTGGTGCTGGGAATATTGATGTGGTATTCAGTCTTTACAAGTTCATTGTAGTTCCCATGGATTAAGTACAGCTTTTGAGTACTGAAATAGTGCTACAGATTTAGGGTCTTGTTGTTGTTGCTGATCTGAAGTTCAGAATTAATATGTTGGCATTTCTTGAATTCTCTGTGATTCTAAAGACAAATATATGAGCTAAGTTACATATGTACCATAGTAATTTATGTTTTGCTGGCTGTTTGCAGAATGATTTTACGTCTGTAACCACAGAAACTACAGTTTCTAGGTCAACCCACATTATTTTGTTCTACATTTCAGAACAGAGACACACTTCTCTGTGACAACAATATAGCTTAGACATTTTCTTTAGAAATAAAGGAAAAACGAACATTGTATTTTCTGTTTTCACCATTCACCATCTGTGCTTTACACTGATTGATTGGTTCATGCAATAAAAAATCCATATATTATTGTATAGTGTCTGCAATCAGTAAATAAGTTTCTCTTGGCAATTACTGCCAAGGAATTTACCGTGCATTAATCATCATTTAGTTGTTTTATAAACTCTGTGGATATGCAGGCAATGCAAGATGAGAACCCAAAAAATTATTTGCCTGACATATATTTCAGACTGTAATGTACTTGTGACATTTTAGTTTTTTCAGCTATGGAAATTTTTTTCAAGCTTTATCCATAGAAGGCTATCTTGGAGAGACATGAACAAGCAGTGATTAACCTTTTCACTTACTTTACAAATACGGTTTTCCTATGCAAAAGCACTTACAAAATCAGTGGAAAACACACACCACTTAAGTCTTACTTCTGTACACTATCTTTAACATTAAAGACCATGCCAGTATGCTTATGTCACAGGCTGCAGTCACAGCTTTGTCGACTTATTTATGGACAGACTTCACGTTATTGGTGTACATTACCCAAGCGGTCTTTTCCTGATACTTTCTGTTATATGTTTGTTTTGACATTTCAGCTGTAGAAATAGAAGATCTGCTTCTTCTCCTTCTCTAGTTTTCTTAATCCTTAAAAAGACGTATTTTTTCCTATCTTAACTGCAATTTGAGTTTTAAACTTTCCTACATCTCTGCATATACAGTGAAAATCTTCAGCTCAATATGAAGTAAGTTCATTTTAGTCTAGGAGAGTTTCTACTTAATGCAATGGAATTATTTGCAATGTTTGTCATGTTTGCTGCAACAAAATACAAATACAATGTTGACCTGGTATTTTATGAAGGCTTTAAAGACATTGACACTTCCTAATGAATTTTACTTTTGAAAAAAATCTCTACAAAGCTGTGCTTTTTTTTTTTTTTTTAACAAGATAGTTTTGTACTCAAAATAAGTACTCCTTCTGTCATATTTTAAGAAAAACACAGCCTTCCACAGGGTTCCTGCATTTCATCAAATCACTATTTGGAGGGTAGTTTGTGATCTAAATTCTAAACCATTTGAATTTAGAAATCCTAAGGCTTATGATGGAAATGCAGAATGATTTAATATTCCTGAAATATGATTCTGCTATTCTAGGAGACATTCTATGAGCAAAGCTGCTTTTGTCTTTCCATTCTTTCAAAGCCAGGGAGGTACCTTTTCTGCAAAGCCCGCATAGGAATGCCAAAACTAGAAGCCGCTCTGGTCACATGTCAAGATAACTGATCAGAAGTCTTTACATCTAATACTCTTAGTTTGGTACAACAGAACACAGTCCTCCCTAGGTTCATTCGCCAGGTCTTTGCCCTGTCTGAAGGAGATGGACTTTTGTGTATGACATCTATCAATACACTCATAGTAGTAGCTTGATGTAGTACTAGGGAATGGAGATTTTTGAGTAAACAACACTTACTCCACTTTGCTGATTGTGCTATCTTATTAACAGAAAGAGGCTTGTAAGCCTTTTTAGCTAGTAACCAGCAATTTTCCTGATTGACTGATGTGGGGTTGCCTAGCTCTAAGGCAGCTGATGTATTTTATTCATCATATCTAAGTCATGCACCTGTCTCACTCACAGTTTATCATTTCATCTGACTACTCCTAAGGTGGAAGTCAAGATATTAAGAGCAAAAAAAAAAACCAACAACCCCCCTCCAAAGAGAGTTTAGGTCTGCAAATTAGTCAATACCCAAAACTGGATCATGCTTCTTACAAGCTCTTACCATTTGGTGAGATCAGACCCTCTTCCTTGTTTGGGTATGTGCTACAAGATAAGAGAATTTCTACCTCCAGAGCTATAGACTTGGAAGGAATGAATAGCCAAGGGAGCTGGACAGCTGCAGAATCTAAACACTGTTGCAACTGAGAGAAGCTTCCTGTTCATATGGTTAACTCCCTTAGACTTCAGTGGGACTAGAATAAGCCCCTATACTTGTAAAAGCTGTGTATTCCTTCACCTTAAGTCAGAGAGCCTTCAAAAGCCACTGTTCTGACTTACCAAGGGGATTGGTACAGGACCTACTCTTTGTCACTGCCATGATTATAAGAGGGGAGCAACATCAAGAAAAACTGTGAAAATTCAGGAATGGAAATTGAAGAAACAGAGAGCTGTGATCTGCTTCTTTCAGTGGAGGGGCATTTAACGATAAACCGCTGTTGCACCATTACGCAACTTCTGGGAGGAACAACTGTGATTCAAGTAACTGGAGCCTGATTAGCTTGGAAGGGAGTTAGTTGACAGTGTTGCTTCATTTTTTGTCTTTTTCATTTTTTTTTAAGGTAAAGTGAAACCTTCTTTTCTGATGTCAGGCTTCTCAGAAGATGAAGTGTTAATATTTCGCCAGTAAATTTTCTCATGCTTGTGCCATTTGTCAAGTGCAAGTTCCCTGTTCCAATCTCTCCATGTGCCTTTTTTCCCCTCTGAGCTCAAACATGTTCCCATTTTATGCTGCCTAAGGCAGACAACACATTTTTCTGGACTCCATCAACATTACTCAGGCAGCAAAAGAGCTCATAATTAAATGATGCAAAATATCTTTTTTTACTTCCTCTATGCAACCCTCAAGTCACTCCTAGGTGGGAGGAGGAGAACAGGCTGCAGAATGAATCCCGTTCCCTATGATGAGACAAACCTAGAAGCAAACTCAAAAAGCTGAGAAAAGAACTAACTGCATGCTTTTTAAAAGCTAGCCTTACAGTTTTGCAAATCTGTAAAAATTGTGGTCCCGACATGCTTATACTGCAATTAATTCACCTGAATTTCATTCTGAATTCAGTTGCTTTCATTATTGCCATATCAAGCCAAAGTCTCATAGAAAGACCATGAAACATGGAGATGTTTACAGTATCTCTTTGAGGTACTTACAGTAGGAGCTTTGAATGAAATTCCTGGCACTTCATTTGAATCTATCCTTAAAAGAAATTCTGCCTGTAGTGATCCGACATGGATTTTTTGGACTTAAAAACCCCTAATTAAGAGAATAACTCAGAATTAACTTTTTCACTACTCAATTCTACCAAAGCAGTTGCCATGTTGGCCAAATTATTAGACTGTCAAACAGAATAAGAAGATCATCGAGTTCAACCAATTAATTAATATGAAAATGGAAACTAACAACAATGTATAAATTAATCAACCCAGTGTTGACATTTTACGATGGAAGACCTCATCCTCTTAGGAATGCAAAATCTGTCACCTTTGACAGGCATTTTCAAAGCACTTCGAATGTTTTATGAAATGCAAATTTATCTTACTGTGAGGGAGGGATGTTTATGTCCGGTGATTGTATAATCCTTAAATATCTATAAAATTATGTCAGCTATTTTAATGTTCATTTGCACTGTCTTGCATATTGTTAATAATCATTAAGTGCAAAGTTTATAGCATAGGTTCACAAATGAGGAAGAGTTCTCTCATACATTTTAAAGTAATGATACATTTTGAAGCGTTTCATGACTTTTCTACATCTAATCTAAAGCGCCCTTTTAACTGTTATGCTTGGCTAACATAAAGATAGCAAACAGGTACTAAAATCTTTTATGAAGTAGATTTTTAATGAAGATTTCTTTACCTGTTTTTAACAGAGCATTTTTTTCAGTAATAAAGACACATTTAAAACATGATTTAAAGAAAAAAGTTCTGAAGCAATTTGTAACTGGAGGTACCCTGAAGGCATGTGCCACGATGCACAGTTTGCATTAAATAAGGGGAATATCCAACTCGGCACCCATGGCTGGCTTGCATGGAAAGGATTATTTCCAGAAATTGAAGAGTAACAGAGAGATGCATTCTTGGACTGGTATCATGCACCCTATTTTTACCTTCCATTTTGATATGTAATTTTCTATAATAACCATCTGTCTGAGTCACTGTCTCCAAAATGAGGTGGAGGGAGAATGTTTGTTAGAAACTTAAATTTAAGAGGTTAAAAAAATATATCCCACCTCCTTTGGGGCCCCTGAAGCCTTTGAGAGGTCAGCTGTAGTACAATATTGCAGCTGCAGTCACTTAAAAAAAATTCCACATACCTGCCCTGTTGAGCTGGAAATAATGCTTTTGGTATGTTGATTTAGAAAGTGAAACTTCCCTATGTATATGAGGCTATTTCATCAAGTTAACAATTTTGAGACTTAACAATATGAGTTAAAACATCATTTGCCAAATGTTTAAACAACCCAGGCACAGATTATATCTGTGATATGCTGCAGTTCTGTGTAAAACATACATGCATTACAGTTTAGGTAATGTTTTGAGTTCTCATCTTCAAGAAAAATCCAAAATCAGTCAAGTAATTAGGATATAGAAAAGGACAGATGGGAAAAGTCACCATAGAAAACCATGATAGAAAACAGGCTCTTAGTAGCAAATGGCTACTCTCTAGTTAGTTAAGTCTTAACAAAAATCTTAACTAAACAAAAATCAAGACTAAAAAAATCCCTGCAAAATGGTGTTTCCATGTACCTGGAATGTGCCTTGATGCTAACACCTGGTATAGCTACCCCGCAGCAAACACACACTGACATGGACGAAGCTGTTACAGCAAACACTGATATCTAGCTGATTGGAATGCAATATAATTACATTAGGACAGCTTTTCACTTTTGCTGTTGTGAGCAAGATTAGCTACAGTCTCAAATTTGCACACTTATGAGCAAAGCCTGTCATAACTGCCCTAAGATATGTATTCCTTTTTATACAAAGTAATCCCTATCACCTAGCTGTCCTAGAAGGATCTACTGGTTTCTAATAAAAGGCCTGAGGAACCAACCGTGTTTATCACTCACCATAAGGAACGTTCTTGCAGAAACCCTCGTGTGAATTTGTAAGTAGTACACATTGAATCCTACATTTTAAAATTTTAGGGGTGCATCTATGCATTGCCTGCACAAGGGCACAAAAATCATGATTTGATACCATAAATCTGTCCGCATGATGGAATGTGACTATGTCCAGTGCTGTCCCCTGCTGTAATGTTCAAACTTTTGGTATTTGAATTGTTGCTGCACTGGAGCACCTCAAGCAACAGAGAAAGGTGAGGTCATTACCTGGCAGGATTATATGGCATTCAGGAATGCGTTTCACAGAGAAATCATACGGAGACTCAGAGAACACCCTCAGCTCTGGCCCAGCGCCGAAGCAGTTCCCTGGGAGCACAGCCTGGCCTTGCCGGGTGTCACAGCGGGATGGAGGCGTCCAGCAAACATCCCTGCCAGCTGCTGCTGCTCCAGGGGCTCGGGAGGGCAGCTGGGGCTCTGTGGGGCCGCAGCCTGCTCCCCTCAGCGCCCGCGTGTGGGCAGCGCCTCCGTGAACACGGAATCACCGAATCACGGAACTGTTCGGGTTGAAAGGCAGGGTCACCTGGAGCAGGTGATACAGGAAAGTGTCCAGGTAGGTTTGGAAATGTCTGCACAGAGTGAGACTCCAGGCCCTTCCCGGGCAGCCTGTTCCAGTGCTTTGCCACCCCCAACGTGAAGAAGTTCTCCCTCATGCTGAGGTGAAACTTCTTGTCTTACAGTATGGCCATTGCTCCTCGTCCTGTCGCTGGGCACCACTGACGAGCGAGGCAGACGTGAAGCTGGCACAGAGCCGGCTCTCCAGCTCGGTGCCAGTGGCTATGGGACAGGTCAGTCGGTCCCGCCGAGCCGCCCCCGCGGCACCCCAGGCCCGCGGGGCGGCGCGGGAGCTATGCGCCATGCAGGTTCCCGGGCGCTGGCGCAGGCAGGTTCCCGGGCGGGCCCGCCGCGGTGTGCGGCGCTCAGCAGCCACACAAAAGAGCGGCTGCGGCTGCCCCGCTGCCCGGGACCGGCCCCGCCGCTGCACCGCGGTAAGGACCGGGGGCGCAGGGCGGGGGACCGACCGACGGCCGGCCGGGGTCGTCGCGGGTACCGGCGGCTCCGTCGGGGGTGGGGCGGCAGCATCCCCGAGGGTCCCCTCAGGGGAGCGGGGAGCCCCCGGCCGCGCCCCCGCCCCGCGCCAGCACGAACGCTGCTCCCGTCGAATTGGGGCTGGGGGCTGCCCTCCCCGCGAGCGGCTGCCTCCACCTCATCCCCATCCTCATCTTCATCCCCATCCCCGTCCCCTGGCAACCGAGCTGCCCGCGAGCGGACGGGGAGCCGGGATGAAGGGGAGTCCCTGCGGCATGGCGGAGCAGCCGGCGCGGTCGCGATCGGCGGCGCGGGGTTGCGGCACCGGGGGCTTCTGCACGGCCGCATGTCCCCGCTGTGCCTGGGGAGGCGCCGCCACCGCCCCCCGCCAGGCGATGGAGAGACGGCGACGGCTCCCCGGGCCGGGCTGCGGCTCCGCTCGGCTCCCCCGGGACGGTGCGAGCTCCGCGCTCGGCCCGGCCGCCTCAGCCCCGCCGTGCCGGGACGGCGGCTCCGGGTAACGCGGGCACCTGCGGTGCATCCGCATCATGTCAGTGTTTGTGGGAGTGCGGGAGGCTTAAGACTCTGTCTTAATAAGAATCAAAAGAAATGCTAGAGGACCACTCCTGTAATGCAGCACCGCTCGGAGTTTGTTTCTGATTTCATGCGTCCGCTGTAGCACGGGGATCAGAGCCTTTGATCTGCTCTTTTCCCGTTCCCTTCATCATGAGGTCTGGAGGGAAAAGGCTGCTCAATTAAGAATACTTGATTTTTGTTGGTATAAACAGCATGAGATATTATAGCATGGTCTGTTTGCCTCTTATTGAACAGTTTTTTTAATATGTATGTGTGGTGCCTTGTATTGCCATAACAAAAGGGATGGGGGTGGGGGAAAGGAAGGGAATATTGCGTTTAGAGCTGCATCTTGGAAAGTCAAAGACTGGCTTATTTTGCCTCAGCTGGCAATCTGCACTTCAGATTTATGTACTTTGCATCCTCAGTGTCATTTTGATGGTTGTTGCATGCAAGTGAGGACATACAAGGAAAGAAATTTAAATAAAGAAAAGAGATCATACCATGCTCATAGTAAAGAGATAATGTGCATTGCAGTGCTGTTTAAGAAAAGTCTGAAATTACTGTGACCAGTTGGAAAAATGCAAGTAGTATTTCAGTTGTATTACCTGGCCAAGGCCACCCTGTAATCTCCCAGGAGGGGCTGGGAAATCCATTTGCAGAAAAGATATTTATTTATTGTGCCTGATACCCAGGTATCCCTCATTACTTAACCAGCAGAACTGAAAAAGAGAAACAATCGCTATCCTAGTTTTATGTGGTTCTGTGTAAGCCACAGTATTTCCAACATAACATAGCTTTAAAGGGATGGAATTCTAGTTTAAGTCTTTATTGGCACTAAAGTTAACATATAGTTTGTGCTGGTTGTCTGTTTGTTGAAAAGCAAAAGATAGACATTTATGTTAAGGCAATTTATCACTGTATCGTCCTGGTTCTCCTCCATATGGGACAGACGAGATGAAAGAGCTTTTCTTTCATACATTGTTCTACGAGTACTAAACTGCTAAAGTGGAAGCCACTATCCTTATTCCACTTGGGGCTCATAGGATTTCAGGCTGCAGAACTGTCCTTACAAACCTTGATTATCAGACTTCGTAAATTCTCTTGATAGTGTAGCCCTGATCTGCACTTGGAAGTATCTAAAGCTATTTTTAAAAATGCATCAGCAGCTGCATTACTGCTCCCTCTTGATCCTCTGATGGTAAAGAGTTCTTGCAAAGGCTGTAGGTGCTCAGCTCTTTGGTCAAAGTCTTACAATTCTAAGGAAGAATCTCGAAAAGCATGTTTTGTGCAGCTATTTGATTAATGCCACTTCAGGTTGGGGACTGGACATGAATTTAAACTAGCTAGGTCTTTAAAAAGTGACCTTTGCTTAAGGCTGTGAACATGAGAAACCACTTCAAGAAGCATAATTTTACCATCTCTCCAGGTGTTCTGATAAGAATATTTGCTAAGAAATAACTTGTGAAAATACCATGGTTTAAACATCTTCCAGTTTATATTCATGTGCTGAGGGTAGAAGAATTAGCAAGTGATCCGTTCCAAGCTACCAGCTCACAGAGAGAAACAGGGAAGATGCTGGTTTTGTTCAGAACAAAATCTTGGTTGTAGCCTTTGAATACATTAGGGTTGAAGTGCTTTTGCAGACTTTTTATATTCATTTTGCTTTAATCTGTGTTTAAATAAGGCAGTTATTTCATGCTTTAAGCACTGCAGTGGTAGAAGCCAGGGAACAGCCCTGCCAAAAAGGCCCGGAGGTCCTGGTGAACAGCAAACTGCACATGAACCAGCCACATACCCTGGCAACAAAGATAGTCAGGAGCATCCTGATCTTTATGAACACCAGTGCAGCCAGGTGATCAAGGGAAGTGATCATTCCCCTCTGCTCAGCACCCAGTAGACCACATTTATAACCCTCTGTCCTGTTTTGGTCCCTGCAGTCCAAGGAAGGTACTAAAGAACTGGGGTTCTGCACAGGTCACTGAAGTGGTTGGGGCTGGAGTCTGGGCTCTGCGAGCAGAGGGTGAGGGAGTGGGGCTTGCTCAGCCTGCAGGAAGGGAGGCTCTGGGGGACCTTACAGCAGCCTTCCAGTATTTACAAAGAGGTCCTCAGGGAACTGGAGCCAGACCCAGTGCTGTGGTATGTGGCAGAGAATGAGAAACAAAAAGCATATGTTGAAACAAAGGTTCGGACTGGATGCAAGCAAAGTGTTTTGCCCCACAAGGACAATCATACATGGGGACAAGTAGCCTGAAGAGGTTGTGTGGTCTCTGTCCTTGAAGATTTTTAAGCCCAGACTGGATAATTCCCTGAACAAACTGATTAGGCCTCACTGATGACCTAGGTTTGGGCAGAATGCCGTACAAGAGATCTCTCACCTTCTTAACCTGAATTGTTATGCTGCTATGAACAATTGTATGTTTCTGCCTATCTGTACATGATACAAGAAGCAGACATGTTTCCAGAAGTCAGATATCATTTTTAGAAAGATCTAGGGCTTCCATTCTAAGACTAATCCATGCATCTCAGCAAAGATGGAATATCATATCTGTGTGTGACCTCTATTACCTGTGTCACAGTACATTACTGTTAGTACAAACTAATACCTTACTATAAGCTTCCCAAGGAAGAGATATTTGGTTGAAATATCTTTATTTCAATGTAGATACAAACAAAAAGAAGAACATACTGCTTGCAGGCAAGAACTTTTCTACACAGTATCTTTTGGCACTATGGTCAATTAAAGCCTTGCTATATATGTGCAAGAGATGTAGTGGTAGTTGTTATAGCTGGAGAAAATAAAGCACTGATGCAGTCACATGCACTTCACAAGCTGGAAGAACTGAAAGCAGAATCAGAATTCGCTAGTTTTTAGATACTCAAAAAAGCTTGCAGTCTCTCACTCAAATGCTCATTACAAGTATTTGCAAATGCTTTTAGTCTTCTGGGAAGAGTGTTACATGTAAGATTTTTTTCTTTCCCCAAGGACCCATGAGAGCTGCATGAAAAGCAGCTCAAGAAGGCACCATGTGATTGTTGAGGTGTGTAGTGCTTTAGGCTTGTGCTGTCCGCAGAAGCTGAACATGCACCACTTAAGCTTTGTCATGGCATCCATGAGAAGAGGACTTTCATTGCAGTTCTCAGTTTTGTCTGAACTTAAGTCTTCTCTTCGCTAACTGTACTAGAGGGAAGGCCTTGCACAACTGGTAAAAACAAACTGTTTCTTGAGCTGGTAGGTAAATGCACTGTCATTTGAGTACATGACATTCTTTTCCCTTTTTGTTGCAGTACTTACTGTCTTCATTCACGTGCTGCAGCGGAGGAAGGTGATTTGCACTTCAAGAGGAGTAAGTTAGAGCTGAGCAAAGACTGGTATGAAAAACTCTGGGATTAATAGGTGCTTCCGACTAAGTGAAAGAGGAAGAACTAGAAGCCCTGTAGGTAGGGATGACAAGGAAAAAGTGTCATTGTTCTCAGAGAATAAGGTTACATGAAATGCTGCTGGAGATGCATACACTGAAGTATATTCATGCATGAAGGGATAATTTTCTTTTGAAATAGAAGGAAATGAAGAGGAAAGGAAGGTTGGCAAAAAGGTATACAAAATACATCAGTTATAACCAATGTGAGGTTTGTAGTCTAAATAAGGGTTTTCAAATAGTAGTACTTCTGCAATGCAGACATCCACTGATACCAACCTGGGCTAGCAGTGGGAGCTGCACCAGTAGTGTCTTGGGAGAGTTGTCTGTTTTGAATTACAAAGTTTCCTTCAGAAAATAGCCCTTTTAGTTACAGGCTTAGTAATGTAGATTCAGACACATAGAAATAAGTTGTTATTGCTTTATTACTTAAAAGGCCAATTAAATATTTCCATTCTATTAATTAAATGAAGTAGTTTTTGAACTTTGTTTTGTGCACTGATATTAGGAATATTAGTAAGCACATCACCAACTAGTATTATTTCCAGATGTCTGTCTTTCCCTTTACTTTCTGAGAGATCCTCTTCAC
Source organism: Atrichornis clamosus (assembly GCA_013400975.1). Taxonomy (NCBI): domain Eukaryota; kingdom Metazoa; phylum Chordata; class Aves; order Passeriformes; family Menuridae; genus Atrichornis; species Atrichornis clamosus. The sequence goes on along the minus strand of WBMZ01003365.1, from coordinate 183,252 downwards.
GGATGCACTTCTCAACTACAACCTTTGATTACGTTCCTCTCCCCAAGTCAATTGTACAGTAACCCTTATCATTTTTCAAGAGTGAAATCTACTGGTTTTATTCCTGAAATATTTCTCCCAAGAGAGGCCTGACATTGCAAGTTTTTCTTATGTGTGTCATCTACCTTTGTGTTAAGGGTTCACAAGATCTGATACTTGAAGATTTAGTGTACCATTTATTTTATTTATTAACTTAATGAAGATTTAGTGTAAGAAAGATTTAGAACTCTTTCATCTGAGTACAGAGGTTAGATTTAGCTAAGAATTCTTAATGTGGTCATAGCAGGAATGTTTATGTCTTCCTATCACCACTGTAAAAAAACCCAACAGCAACCAGTTCAGAACCCAGCATCATAGTTTTGTAACACTAACCATGTGTGGGCACACAGTTCTGGTGTCTGCAGGTCTAGGATTGACCACTGGAGTCCAGAATGCCAAGTGATGTTATGGAACATGGGAACATAGGGCTTTTTGAGTTCATTTTGCATTTTCTCCAGTGAGGTATTCTTGCACTTTCCACTGTAGAAGAGTCATCTCCGCTTTCCAGTGGTTCCACTTCGGACTTGTTGTGAGTGACAGCCAACTGATTATCTTAGTGTGACACTGCAGAGTTCTCAGGGAGTTTTAGTGAGATAGTAATTCCAGTAAAAACGGAACAGAAAATTAGCATTGTAGCAGATGAACAGAGATGGAGAATTCATATTCTTTTGTTTAGATTTTCATCATTCCTTCTTACTGTGTGAAGAGTCCACAGAAACAGCTCCTTTCAGCTGAGGTTTTAGGAATGACATCAGAACGATCCCCTGGAGTCACTGTGTGGTCTGCTCCTCTGGATAAGCAGCTGAAGAAGGAAGTGAAGGAACAAGTGTAGAAGACTGTGCATATCTTGAGGTCCTAATATTGATGTAAACCTTAGTTGCACTACAAACTAGCAACAGACTGCAGTGACAATGCCACCTCAATTCCTCACAGAAATACTGTGCCTACCTTTGGGAGAATCACATGGACAGATCTCTTGGGGACCTCTGGAAGGGACTTCTGCTGTGCAAAAGACCACTGGTCTCAGGCAAAGTGAGCCTGTAGCACCCATAAATCCTCAATCACAGAATAAGATCCAAGATTAAGTCATGGCAGCATTTCCTACTGAGGAAGAAGCAAAGTGCATCAGAACCCCTGTGGGACCAACTCTTGTCACAAAGCATTTGTGACAGGGCAGGCACTTTTGAAGTGGTTATGGTAATAAAACTTGGAGAAAACTCATCTGCATAAGGGAGAGACCTGTAGACCAAGTAAGTGCTGACTTACTTCAGGAGATTAAACTGATCAGGGAAATAAAATCAGCATACTGGAAAGCAAGAGGGCAGGGGAGGAAGGCAGGAAGGAAAGAAGGAGGAGGGGAAACAAGACAACATCTGTATTAGTGGTGGTGTTAGTGGTATGTCTATATACAAAAATTCCCAGAGGAAGGAGTGGAACTGACAGGAATTTTTGAAGTGTAGGCTCCAAAAGTGAATGTTTAGGTAGAAGTAGGGAACCCTGACGAAACATTAGCTGCAGTTCAAAAATCAAGGTGATACCTGCCTCTAAGTTTACGAAACACAAGTTTATGGAGTCATCAGTGTGTTGTCTACATTAAACAAGGATAAACTACCAAGGAACAAAAAATTCAGGTTCTATATCTGTTTTGGTGCTCAATTATTCCAAAAGCATTCAAACAAGTATTTCTAAACAGCATTTTTGCTCTCTATACAAGCTGTAACACAGGGTAGGAAGCACAAGTTCCACAGGGACAGCACCTATCTAAACAGTATTGCAAGAACCTCCCAAAAGGAGTATCTGTGTTTGGTATTCAGTGCTCAAGTTCAGTGGAGTAGCTGATCTTTATGTGAAGAACAGAGAAAATAATATTCCCACTATGTCCCCCACATCTTTAGTGCCTTCATTCACTACCCAGAAACAAAAGTGCTTGAGTGGAGTTTCTGTCACCCAGTGTGCCCTTCAAGATCAGAAGATCACAAGTGTTAGTTGACTTTGCCTTTTCCTGTTCCAGCAAAACGGCCGTATATGCCTGAGTTACTGGATTAACTGAAGAGAATGAGTGTTGCACAGATCAGATTCTGTTCTGCAGTAACACAGGATTTTAATTTCTTTTTTTTTCCCTATCACAAAGAGTGAAATGACATGAATACATTGATGTTATTCTCAAGAATCACTGATACCAGTTACCACAAAAAATTATTTCAGTGCAAGGGCAAGTGCACCCTTTTGGTTTAGTCAAATCTTAAAATAGGTCTCAAAACTCATACTTTAAAAGCTGAGAGAAGCTTTTTCAACACATCAGGGAGAGTGCATGGAGATAGAATTGCTTGTTTTTCATGCAGAAGCAAGATTGCTTCAGAGCTGCTATACTTCTCAAATCCATACCAAATCTCTCTCCTGGGAATGAAGTCTTGTATTAAACACTGTTACTAAACTAATCTTTTCTTCTGGGTTTTTTTCCCCCCCTTCTTCTAAGCTGCAGCTTTTGTATCTGGTAAGGATGGCCATTCTGACTGCTACCAGGTTTCACAGAGTTGCTGTGCTGTCTTGAGTTTCAAAGACCACTGCAGCTACTAATAGATGAATAATCATGAAGGCAGTTACACAAAGAACAGAAATATTTCTACTATTATAAAATGATCCAGTGCAGGAAAGAAGCAGACTTGCCTGGTTCCAAATTTTTACTATGCAGCATAGCATGTTGTTGCCATGCTACCAGATTGCTTGCCTTGATATTTAAATGTGCCCTTAGATTTGTATTTAAAAAGAATGAACTGTTTAGCAGTACATTAAAATATAAAATAACCTGGCAAGACATAAGCCTTGTCACCAATTTGTTCATGGTTTTTGACGTCTCCAGATTTTCATTTTCTTTCCTAAATAAACCCCACCATCACAACAAATCTCAGATATGAACAAACAAATGAAATATGGAAAGATTCTCTTTGGGAGTGCAAAAAAGGTTTGTGCAAGGGGAGTGCAATCAAGGGAGGAATATTAATTACAGTTTCCATACTTAAAACAAAAATGTGCATTTTGCCTACCTCACTAAGTGCTGCTTGCCCTCCTTTGTACTTTCTGATTTAATACTACAAAGGGAAATCAGAGTAGAATGAGATTTTCTTGTTATTGATGTATTGTGGAGGAGAAAGGAACATTATTTTTATATATGTGTGTACGTGTATATATATATATAAAATTCCTTTAGGCACAAAATCTTGTGTTACTGGAAGACAACTCTTGATTAGAGATAAGGCAGCTTTAAAAAGAAACTTATCCCTGTGATATTCTTAGCCAGTCAATCAGTGTAGCTTTAATTATGTAAAAGTATTTGACATGTTATGGCCCAGGAGATAAGAGCTGTTGCATACTAGATGAATGAAAGGGAAGGAATTCTGTTGGTGACTAGAAATTCCATGCTCAGTGCTGCATTAGAGACGTAGAATGAGCACTAGAAGGGAACACTTCCTAGTAAATACTGATTTGCATTGTATTTCTGATTCCAGGATTATGAAGTTGTTGGTGGCAGAATTCTTCATTTCAGGTTAATGCCTAATTGCTTACTTGATGGAAGAGTTGCCATGAAAATACCTGTGTACTATCAGGAATGTGCCTTTAAGTCAGTTGTGTTGGTGGGATTTTTTGGTTGATTGGTTGGTTTTTTTGTTTGGTTGATTGGCTTTTGTGTGTGTTTTTTTAATAATAAAGGGGTTTTATTTATGTTTTTGATGGTAGGTGGAAGTCTCAGTTCTCCCCTAGGTAAAAGGTATCTATTGTGATATTTCCTGTTTTCAGTCCTGAGGAAGAGACCACTTTAGGGTTTTTACCACATCTGTTCTACACTTATCTATATCTTATAAATCATCTCTGCAGCATGTCTTTAATCTGGTATTTGTCCTCCATTTATTATTCAACTCATATGCGTCATAACTGGACCCACTAACTAGCAGATAATGATCTGGGGGGAAAAAAAGCAGGGAAATTATTTATTACAGCAGTACTAGTCCTTTGTGACAGTATTATTTTCTTTCCTGTGCGTATATCTACAGTTGTTTTTAAAGTTTTTAATCACAATTCAGTAAAATACCTGTCTTACTCTTGAGCCCACATTGATTTAACTTAGTTAACATTTTTTAGTGTGGGAGTCTTACGATATTTCATGGTTTAGTTTAGGCTCCAGCTGTTCGTGTATGAGAATCATAGCTTTGAGCTTGTACTCACACAGGCTTCAGGAATGAAGAAACTCTGAATGTGTACTTCAAACATCTGCAGACAATATGATACTTGTAATTTTGGAGTTCTTGTGATTGGCAGTGCTATAGCAGTTGTAGTAGAAGTAAGTTCGTTAATATTAACCAGCATCTGTTTGAACTAAGCTTGAGTTACTGGTTTTCTTTCTGATGGTGCTTAACATTTTTATAACCATTCATAATAAGTATAAACAAGCCAAATGTCATCCAGAGTTTCTGAACCAGCTGTTTCATAAGTAAACAGTCAATGGTGTTACATATTTTCCTCTATGTAATGATAATCATAATTAAATTAAAGTAGTAATTAAGCTAATGTAGTAACCCACTGTAGTATTGGTAAATACCATTGGAAGGTTAAGAAACAAGAAAGCTGTTTATCACTTCTCTAAGTTTCCCACCCTCCCTGTGCCTTGGCACAATGAAACTTGTCTTTTGACGGGATGAAATCCATATTGCCTTTAAGACGTTATCTCTGTCATCATCAGATAAACTTGTGACTAACTGTGGCTGACAACTGAGGTTGACCCTCACTGACTGGTTGACAACTGGCACCACGTTGGTCCCACTGACACGTGGACTGTCAGCTCCTCAGGCTGACCTTGTGGCAGTCCTTGCTCCTCCTTCCTCCAGCCTTGGAGGCTCAGCAGGACAGTTCCTCTGCCTGAGCTGCACGCCAGGCTCCTTGTCACAGGATGCTTCCTGAGGGACCCTCACACGTTTTAAAGACAAGCAATGGGGGAAATTCAGAAAGAAATTCTTAAACAGCAAAGTCTGTTTACCATACGTGAGGAACTTAACTAAACAACGTAGTAGCATCCTGAATGAAATGAAGGTGATTGAAAAAAGAAGATAAAAATCTTTAGTGTAGTGGACCTTACGAGCCATCTGTCTAGGACCCCTTGATGGTAGACATTTAGGAAGACAGCAGTGCACTGTCATTGCTCAAAAGACTGAGCTATCTAAATAGACTTCATGGTTTGGTCACATTCTTCCATTACATTAATCTGACAGAGGAAAAGAATAGTGTTAAAAAGTGGTACCGGGCCAATATGACCTCATGTTATGGTAGCAAAAGATTGTGAAACACTGGATTTACTGAAAAATTGGGTTATAGGTATGGCTATAATTATTGGTGAAAATAACTTAAATGTACCTAATTGGAAAATTGTTATTTGGTTCTGTTATTTAGTTACATTTGCTGTTAACCTTCTTGCTGGGTTAAACAATAAAGATAAAAATAATTAGCTTTATAGATTAACATATTGAATATTTTGCCTATGTAAATGTGAGTAGCATGTAGATAAAAAGTTCTCTGCTCTGGAGACTATAAAAGGATGGCTTTGCAGTTATTACACTATTTTCATTATTGTTTTCTTTACCAGTACTGTGTCACTGTGTGTGTGTGATGTATTTGGTTTTTAAACAAACTCCCCAAAGTCTGCTTTATTCATTTGTCAGCTGTAGACTTAGTTATAGATTTTTAAGCTCTTTGTGGCAAGAATGTCCGCAGAATACTTAACATAATGAAATCTTGGTTAATGGACTTTTCCACAACACACATAATTTAGGATTTATTTGCCCCCAGTTGGAGGTTGTTACTATAGCAAATACAAGATGAAGAATTATATGGAAAGGAAAATATAATGTGACTGTTCAGGGCTTGCATCTGGTAAAGTAATATCAAGGGGCACAGAAGTTGATTATAGCCTTGCAATACTGGGCTACATATGATGGTTCAAAGTTCTGTCCTGCAGGGAAGCCTTGATTGGTTCTGACAGAATCCCTTGGGAAAGGCAGGAAAGGTGTGCACAGAATTAGGTAGTTGTTGTTTTACAGTGGGGGCCATTTTTATTATTACGGGACTGTGGCATATCTTTAAGTGGCTGGAAGTTGACCTTTGGTTAGAACTGGGTGCAGCTCAGCAGTCTTTCAAGACTTCAATTTTGCTACGAGCTACAGCCTCCCCTGCAGTATTCCTGTCCCTGGGAATTTCCCATCAGCAGGACCATGGCTGGCTATCTCTGCAACATAGGAAGTTCTGATTACCACTAGGAGACTGCCATGGTGTAGTTGTTCAGACTGTAATAATTAAGCTTAGAAAGACGCGACAGAGTTGACCTAATGATAAACAGGAATTGTTCCAATTGTCAGAGGAATTAGTCTACATTTGACTTTCCCAATGAGCACAACAGTTATACAATAAGTAGCAGTCTCTAAGGATTGTATTCTGCCAGCCATAGTACTCTGTGTCATATACCTATATACATATATATATATGCAACTGTAGACAAGACATTATTTACTTTAAACCTGATACTAAGATTTATATACCTATTGCCCTGAGCAATCAGTTGAGGACAAACCAATCTATTTATAAACAAATAATGAAATCACTAAGAATAAGTCTTAGCAAGACTCATACTGCCATTTACATTCTTGCCTCAGTAGCTACTTACTGCATGTTTAGTGATAAGAGATGCAGAGTACTGAATTGGAAAATTCATAGATAACTACAAAATAGACTGATCCCCAGTGTACCAGTGTGATGTCTCAGTGATTTTTTAACTATTCCACTTTTAAAGGAAAAATGCTAATTCTTGAAAGTCTTACCCAAGTGCACAGGTACATTTACTGAGAACCCAGGAGATGTATGCTTATTTAAATGCATTATGCAAAATGGGATTATCCTACAACAAATGAAATAAAATGCAGGGGAAGTTCTTGTTTTCACACTAGCTTTTATTTCTATCTATTTCTGAAGCTTCATTAATATTCCCCTAGTCCTTTGATAGTCAATGTGTCAGGAATGGAGCATGAGGCCTCCTATGTGTAGGTGTCTTCCATATAGCTGCTGCCCAGCTATAACCTTGGGGTACAGAAACCCTGCACTGCAGGATTAGTGCCTTTTCTCCAATAGATCTGTTACATAGAGTTTGTTTCTGTGTAATGCCATTATTTTACATGCTGCAGTTAAGCCAGCTGCAGTCCAAACCTAATCTCTTGGTTAGGCCAATTGTAGAACTAATTAACCCTGCTGACACTGCATCTTAGTCAGTCATAGGGTACACTTCCTTCATGAGAATGACTGAAACTGTATTAATGCTTTCTAGAATACTGTCTTAACAGTGAGTTTTCAGTGTTCTTCCTGTTCTGTTCTGCACTGTTGCCTACTTAGCCTGTCAGTTATTGATGTACCTGTGTGTGAAGAAAAAGAAAAAACACTTTCAGCCCAAAACCCAGGCTAAACTCTTCAAATAGTTAGGATTTTGACAAACCACTAGAACTCTCAATGTTTCCATCTCTAGCAGAGCACAGGATGGCAGAGAAGACAAAGAAGAGATAGCCAGCTATCATCTGCTGTGCTTTCCTGAAGTTATTGAGCATGTAGGAATGACATGCATACAGTAAATATTATTGAGGAGTCTAAAAAGATACAACAGCAAACTGCCAAAGACTCATGCCAATCTGTTCTACCATTTCTGCTCTAATATTTCTGTTTGCTCTTATTTTCATAACTACAATATTTCAGCTTTATCAGACACCTGTAGAGAGTAGGATCTACAGTCTCAATGTTTGAAACAGTTGCTCTTCCTCTAATGACTTGGCAAAAGTGAGATGAACATTCAGTTATCATCATGAAGGTCCAAAGGAATATGAATGCTTCCTCAGACTGTGAGCAGGCTGATGTGTAAGGGGAAGTATGCTCAGAAGTGATTAATTTATAGGGTATCATCTCCCAGCAACAGACTTGAATCATACAGATTCCATTGCATTGTTACAGAAATCACATAAAATCAAGATGCTTTTTTCCAAAGATGGTCAGAGACTCTAATAAATATTAGATCCCTTGATTTTTTTATCAGAACCACCCAAGATAGGGAATAAACTTTGGGGGTAAACAAAGGGAGTGCTTTGTTGCCATGACTTGTCTGAAGAAGCTAAGTTCTTCAATTTTTAAGAACTTCTCCAAGTAGACAAGACCCACATACCTCCTTTCTCCTTTACAAGCCATTAGGATCTAATGGGACTTGAGCATTAGAGCCTAGACAGCTAATGATGCCCGACTTCCTGGCTATAAGTGGAACATTTTAAACAACCGAGTTAATACCTACAGTTTCAGCACAGAAAAGTCTGTTAAGAATTTCACTTGAACTTTGCCTGCAGATTTCTTGAAAAGGGTTTTTCCACCTTTACTGAAAAACTTCTTCAAACTAGAGTAGACAGTTGAGATAGCTAAAGTCACATTTTTTTCAAAGAATCCTTTAACTGTAGGCTAATTGCATATTTTATTTCATCCAAGACGAATGTTGTTTGTGCTTTATGTTGCATCAGAAAAGAAACGAAACTTTGAAATCCTCTGTTCAGGCAATGAAGATATTGAGGGGAAAAAGAAGGAAGAAAAATTAGCTCAATTCTCTAAAATAAAAGAACAGTGTCTTTGGTATTGCAATTTCATAGATAGAAATCTGCACAGACTAGTCATGTGTTTATCTGCTCAAAGCTCTTTACATAACTGGCACTTTGTCATCTTCTGTCTATAAATGATAGGCAGTCATTGGTGGAGTATCTGGGTAACCCAGCACAGGGTTTGCTGCTTTGCGTATCAGTGTAGCTGCAGTCCTGGATCTATGTGAACATAAATACAGACAGAAAGGCATTCTTGCTCTTCAACTAGATACCAGAAAAAAACCCCACTCTGAGTGTCATATATCGGGGGATACTGGTACAAATATGAAGCAGTTAACCTCTTTGGTTGCTTTAAAATGGAATGATGAAAATTGGTTTGGAAGAAAGACGTGAGTACAGAAATCACAGAAAACCAAATACAGGTTGTTACAAACAACTATGAATGAAATGGGCAAATGAGGTAACAAATTTTGTGTCAAGTGTTTTTGACTGACTTAGTGAAGAGAAGATTTTTTCAAATGTTGTTTTTTGCAATAATAATACAATAGCGACGGTTTACATGTCAGAAAACTCAGTCTGGATCAACCCAATTTATGTATTTCCTAGCGTGACACTAGAGTAACATCTGGAAATAGATCCTTAAATAGAACAGGAAATAGGCTTTATCTAAATATTCACCTTACTAATTAACTCTTCCTGATAGACTTACAAGATCCTAGTCTTTCAATATACAGAGCGTGTTACAGCTGGAAGATTTACACATCTTGGTACTTTTTTGGAAACCAAAAGATCTGTCTGTAGAACATGAAAACCAAGCTACAGAGAACCAGACTTGAAAGGAACTACAACATCCTAAATGTAAAACTCCACCTACCCTAATTAAGGATAAACGATAATATCATTACTTAAAATATACTGGTTACTGTGGGTGATCCACCCATAGCTGATTGCTTCTTTTTAATGGTATTAAATAATGTGCTGAAATTTGCATTGCAAATTGTAGGATGGTGGGCTGGGTTTTTTTTTAAATCAAATCAGGTCAATTCCACCCAGGTCCTCTATATACAACAATCCAGTAGTGAAAAGCATTTTAGCCACCCTGTTTTTCATCTTTTGTTTGCTTAAATTATTTCTGTTGAGCATAAGGGACAGATATTTTTGTAAGTTCACTGTTAGGTTCCACAGATGTAGGTTTAAGGAGATTATTTATGCTTTAGGATTTAACATCTACCAACATGCTGTTCATTTGCCTGATATCACTAGGGACTAGTTGTTTCATTTGCAATTTATAAATCATCATCTTCAGTCATTCAGGTTTTCAGATAGCTGAATGTTTGAAGCATCCTGCAGTTATTAATATAATGAATTTTATCTCAGATGAACTAATAGTGTTTATTCAACCAACATTATACATGATAGGTCCAGAGTTTTGTTTTGTTTTTAAATTTAAATATAATAGGTAATGCTAACCTAGTAGCTTGTTGAGGAGTCACCTTGGGAGCCCTCCTTTAGTTTGATGAAGAATGCTGTTTTCTTGTGCCCTCTACTGATAAATTTGGTGATTAGCTTTCCAGAAGGAAAACAGCAGAAGCTCAAAAGCACCTATCCAATATTTTTTCCTTCCAAAACCCTTGCATCTGGAATGAAGAAGTCAAACTTGTGCTCTGTGTGCCTAATGAGACCCCCAAGCCTTTGCAGAGGTGGAGAACAAAGATGTGACTGAGTCTTGCGTCAGGCCTCTTGATGCCTCAGATAAGTGCCTGTAAATGTGTCTGCTGTAGCTCACATAAAGTCTTACAGTGCAGACCAACTACTCATATTCCTGCAGGAGCAGCTCCACACAAAATGTTTGATATATAAATCCTTTATTCCCTGTAGAAGTCTAGATGCTGAGATTGTACCACTTGCCTTCTAAGCAGGATTCCCCAGCTGCACAGGCCTGGCAGTCAGGGCTGTGGCTGATTCCCCCGCCCCGTTCCCTGCGAGGCTTCGTGCTGGCTCCGTCATTCCCAGTCACGTCGTGCCAGGGACAGAACTGTGGGATCCAGAGAGAACAGGCACTCTCGGAGATTTGCCATGCAATAAGTGATAACCTTCTCATAAAGCAGGATGCTTGAAACATTAAAATGCGAGAACAGAAGGTGAAATCAAAATGTGAGCCTTGCCTGAAATGTCTGAGTTAGCTTAATCTCTGCTGCTTTCAAATATATTGCCTATTCTTCTATAATTAAAGCTTGAAATTATTTTATGTATGGTGGAGGGATTGACTTCAGAATGAGAAGGAATTAAAATTCCTATGAGAGAAAGCTTCATAATAATTAATAATATTATGTTAAAAATTTGAAATTAACTGTGCTTCTTTCTCAGTGGCTTTCAGCCTATTCTTGGCAAGCATTTTCCTATGCTGTGTTTCTTGTGCTATGAGAGCCATTCTGGATTGCTGATTATCTCAAAACTAAAGCAGTTTGTGGTCACATGACTAAATGCCTTGATTTGATCATTCTGAGCTGGGATGCTGTGAGCTATCAAAATGCAGTTGAGCATTTTACAGAGAAGCTGCAGTCCCTACTTTGGTCTTACCAAGAGCTTACCCTGCATTCAGTTTTCTTTGGACTGTGAAAAACCAATGGAGGACAGAATTTCCCCACTGAAGTTTTATTATGTTTTCAGTGCTACTAAATAAAAAATGTATATCCTGTTATACTGTAATTTTGTAATATAATGCACCTTAAGCATATTTTGGTACTGCCAAGTGCCACGAGATTATTTGTATTTCATGGAACTTTCTTCCCCATATTAAAAAATAATACTTCCTCTGTCTTCTCTGACATTCTAAGGCTAGAAAAATGCAGATAAACCAGAAAGGCAGCTATGGAAGAGGCAATCAGTTGTGTATCATTTCTGCTGTTGTGCAAAGATCATTTTCATGCACTAGAAAGCTGAAAAATCCTGCAAGATAAAGCCTGCAGCATATAAGGAATGTTGAAACAGGCAAGGCCAGAGGCAGAACCTCTGGATCCATCTGCTGTCCTCATGCGTGTAATGGGAAGCTTCAGCAGATAATGCAGAGCAACTGGGGAACAAATAACTTCACTTCCAAAACTGGCAAATTTCCCCATTACACAACACGCATACAGTGCTATACTCTGAGAACTCAATTTGACCTTGAAAACACAAAGTGTTCTTCACAAACCTCCAGAAAATACTCTTTGCATGGAAAAGTACTTGATGTTTTGCATTTAAAAGAAGAATTCATTATTCCATGCAATATCTAAACTTAATTTTTTATATGCCAGTAGTGTTTACCTACAATTGCTGATACAGATCTCCACAGTTCTCATATAGTTGCAGCTCATCCTGACTAGATTTACTCTTGTTTTGTTTCATAGTTCTGCTAAAGCTTTGAGATCTGTGCATAAGGCATCTTGTACTACATACAGAACTACCTCTAGGGCATTGTATAAATTAATATTCCATCCATGAATGTATCTGGTAGTTAATTTATCATTTGGCAGTGAGAAACAAGAGACTAGATTACTGATTAATTATAATGAAGCTGAACAGTATGCTCATGTGTATGCTGAAGCAGAGTATTAATGTACTAGTGATGGCCTTTGCAATCTGCAGCCTATTTTAGAAGTGTTAAATCTAGCAGTTTAAGAAATAAATAAGAACAGTGGTAAATAGCACCAGTATTTTTAGTTTAGCTAATTAAAATTTTATGACTGGCATAGAGGATTTGAGTTTATGGCATCTTCAGATTTGGCATGGGGAAATAAGAGAATTCTCAAGAGTTGGCTTCTGCTATAACCTGTCATATCTTATTATGCTGTTCCAACTCTGTCTGATTTAAAACAAAACAAACTTATAATTTATTCTTCACTAAAAAGAAGAGGAAAGAGAGCCCAGTAACTGCAGCCAGCAAGTACATCTGAAATAATACCATGATAGCTGTGAGTGTTAGGAGCAATTGCATCAAATGAGCATCCTGAGAATAATTAGGTCTTGCCACCTGGGAAGAAGCTTCAGAAAAACACCATAAGGAAGTATTCATGGATTACAATATTTACCTGATACATAGTTATCAAATGCAGTTTAGATAAACACAAGAATATGCCCTCTTAAGCACACAGACATAAAAGGAATGACTGAATCTCTTCTATTTGTGTGTGTGTGTGTGTTTCATGGAAAGACGTGCTCTTGAGCCTTTTCACCTGGGCTTCAAACATCTCTGTCCCAGGAATATCTCCAGTTATGTTTGTGAAAACATGTCTGCTCTGCATTAAAACTCTTCTTAGGTTTTAGATTTTATTTTAAACCAATCATAATTTAAAAAGAAAAATACAAGACTTTTCCTCCTAATTAATTCTTGTGCAGTGTCACAGGGCCATATATAGCCTGATGTGAAATGTGTCATCATGAATTGATGTTTGCAGCAAAGACATTCAGCGTTAAGGACAATGTTGATTAGGATTGGCTCTTAGCTTTGGGATAAGGCATGGACACAGCCAGGAGTTAATTCTGCAAACCTGTCAGACAGTGTGGATCTAATAGAGATCATGGCATAAAAAACTGACAGTCCTTTAGTCCAGCTTCACTGCCACCATCTTTAGTCAGGACTATTCTTGGAGTCATCTATCTGTGAGAAAAACGCTGTGAAGAATAGTGATAAAAACTGTATCAAATGATTTAGGAATTCCGTTATTTAGGAGTACTAAACTGTAACCCAATCCAGGTGGGCAGTGCTTGTGAAAGGAAGAGACTCTGGGCATGCCCTGTGCAGTCTCAGAAGGGATAAAATGCCACAGTTGATTCACAAAGCATTGTGCAAATTGGGCTTTCCTTTTGTCATTATTGTACCAGTTAGCATCTACTGTGCTGATCAGTGGATTCAGACAAGGTAATTCTACAGTATTTAGTACTGTTACTGCAATAGCACCTTTACATTTAAATGGAAAGAGTCCTTTAATTCTTCTCAGAGAGACAAGAGGAGGTCTGTGGATTCTGCTACATGACTTTGCATCTCCCTTTAAAATAAACAGCTCATATTATCTTTGGAATGGGAACATTAGGACTATCCTTAAAGGAGTGACCATCTTTCACTTCCTGCTCTTCTAACTAACTTTTATTTACTGTAGCTTCATAGAAGACACTGCTAATTACAGATTTCCTAAATATGCACTTCGATTTTATAGTAAGAATAGATATTAGATGCCTGCAGTGTGTGCTCCTGCTTTGGAGTGTGTTTTTTTCATTTGGTTTGCACACTGGTACTTTGTACTGCTGTCTTTTTGTGTCTTGTAATTTTCCAGTCAATCATCCTTGCTTCCTAATTCCACAAAAAAACCATTAGTTTCTTAATTGATCTGTTGCAAATAAGTTTTAAAGACATAGCTACCTGTTTTGCTTGTTCCTTATATGCTTGATCCTGATATGTTCCCTTTCTACTTCTCTTTACTCAGTTGCTCTAAGCCTCCTTCCTTAACTTCAGCCAGACCTCAGTGCTCTGTACAGATACAAAATACAGCAGTCATCTTAAGAAGTGTCTTTATTGGGTTATTCACTTAATTCCTCTGTATCATGTCAGCATTTCAGTGGTAAAGAATTTTGAGGAAAAGGCTTCAATTCACCTGAGCTTAAATGAAAGGTGAAAAAGTACAGAAAAGAAAATCTCAGATCAGGCTCATCCTGAACAAACAAGATATGGTGCCTGGAGGCTGCAGGAGTGTAGTTGTAGTCTTATCAGGCTGGCTGAAATTGGAAATGGCATTCTCATTTGTCATGAAGTATAATCAAATCAGATGCAGATTTTGCAGACCTGGACAACAATGATTAGAGGCCATTGGTTATTTTTACACTGCACAGAAAGTAAACAGTAGTAGTTTGGGGTATAATGTGGTGGATTTTTGCCAGTGTTTCATTTGTTGTCTGTAACTAGTGAGATGCAGTGATTTGCTATGCAGAGCAGCAGCTGGTTTATTTTCCTCTAACTGCTTGCCACAACTGTGTTTCTGGATGGAAAGAAAATGTTTCTCAAGATGACAACAACAATTCAAGAACAGGAAATATTGAGTTTGATAGTTTAAGACCTACTTAGGTGCTAATCATCAGCCCTTTGAGCAATTTTAGCACCTTCAAGTTTCACTGCTCATGTAGTAAAGGTGACACTATTGATACAATTAAGGGTTTGCAGAATTGGGCTTTTTCATTACTGAAGCACTAGCATTTATTTTTAATAAGGTGCTCTCATCGTTTTGTGCAGACCTATGAAATGTTTGTTCCCCAGACTCCTGCTTCACAGTTTATGGTGATGTACTTGGACTGCAGTTGGAGCTGAATAGGAAAACAAAAATAAATAAGAATAGATAGCTTGTCATTATGATTTGAAGTTGAACTGATGAAACTGAATTATCTTTGTCTAGGTTTTTCAAAATTTCCAGTGATTCCAGTAATATGTATTTGGAAAGGATTTTGAGAGACATCTCATCATAATCCTAACAGGCTAAAAACAACTGATGATGTATGAGAACTACATGTATTTCAGATTCTGCAGTTAAATACCTGTTCTTCCACATTATGTACATAGGCATCATTTACTTACTAATACTTGCATGATGTATAGAAAGGTTTATTTCTTATTTCAGGTTATTTCTAAGATCCCTCTGTGTTACTTCATACCCATGCCTTTCTCTTTGATTACACTTTGAATCCATATCCCCAGCATCACTGATGACATAATGGCTTTTTGGAAAATATTAAGAAGATTAATTAATTTATCTTAAGGTTTCATTTAAGTTCAATTATATGTTGACTTTAAGTATCCTTTTATGTATAACATTGTATGTGTGTGTGTTTTCAGCAAATCTGTTACAAAACTGATGATAACAGAGTCCATGATTTTGAAACAAAAATACCAAAGTATTTAGAAAGTGAGAATAAAGCTGGCAGTGAGTGTAACTAGCTACCTAAATGTGATCCCTAAAGAGTTAGAAGAATACTGAATGTTCCAACTATGTCACTTTCCATTTCAATTTTTTTAAAATTCTAAAATAAGAAATGTTCAAGTAAGAAAAGAGTTAATGGCAAAATACATACTCCCGCAAATGTTTTTATGCTACTGGTATTTTTAAGAATCCTCCTAGTTAAGAGAATAATAGTTAAATTATTATAAAAGCATGATATTCTTGACAGCCTCCAGACATTGTCTAAGGAAATGCAATTCACTACTAGATGCGTTCTCTAGTAGTGTAACAAATATTCAAGTGTGGTAGTCAGAGAAATTATGAGATTGATCAGGATTTG
Organism: Atrichornis clamosus; assembly: GCA_013400975.1. NCBI lineage: Eukaryota > Metazoa > Chordata > Aves > Passeriformes > Menuridae > Atrichornis > Atrichornis clamosus. Next base: position 167,215 of record WBMZ01003365.1, on the reverse strand, counting down.
TGTACAGTTAAAAATATACATTAATTTACTACCTAGAATGAAGTCAAATCACAAAATGATTTTCCTAATAATAGGTAAATTACAGGTTATTTTTACCTTCATGTAATCCAATAGACAGTGTCTACTAGAGTGTACAGTGTCTACTATGTTAAAGTTCATTTTTGTTTCCTTTGTTCCTATGTGCATCTTGCTTGGCAATTCAATGTTTATGGCTGAGACCCTACTGAAATGTATTTCAAAAAAATTGCAGCAAAATGAAAAAAAACCAACTAGGAACTGTAATTCAAAAAGCCTTAAAAGTATACTTTGTTTTTGTGCTCCATCTTTCAACTCCAGTGGAGTAACTGATCAGAAATAAAATGTCTGCTCTTTCTATAGAATCGCTGAACAATAAGTTTTCTCTTCCTGACAACTCTGCTCCCCAAATTAATCACAATAATAAATGCATAATTTATTACCCATAATCAATTTGATATATATTTGTTTCATGAGTTCCAGGTTACTCAGGACTGCTGTATAACCTCTGAAGATGTTGGATTTTTTAAAAGAAAAAGTACCACATCCCTATTATTGTTATTATCCAGTAGGCACAGGTTTTCTGAGTCTTTTTGAGGATTATGTCCTTTGTGCATCATCTCAGCATAGCAGCATCTATTTGCCCTCTGTTAGCCTCCTATTTGTAGGAGCATTAGTCCTCTATTTTTGTGGTACCTTTATAACTTCCTGCCTCAACATGAGGATGAACAGCTCTTTTCTGCTGAAACTGAGTACAGCCCAGCCCCTTCTTATTCTAAAAACGAAGTTTTTCCCTCCTTGGCCTTTAAAATACAGACTTGCTAAAGCTTTATTTGACTGAAGTCTGTGGGGTTGTTCATCAGATCAGACTTGCTGGGAAACCTGAAGTATTTCTGTACATGCTTGCGTTGGAATGCTGCTTATTCATTCAGAATGCATACATGGGTTTGTGGGTTAGGCTCGCAAAATTGCTGCAGTGTGGTGCAGTGGTACATCAGCTCACTGCCACCTCTTGGCATTAATCCCAAGGGCTGAACCTTATCACAGCCAACTTTTGCAGTACTTTTAAGCCCTACTGTGTAAAGGGCTTAAGAAAATTAACTGATCTCTAACTGTAGATCTCAAGGACATTATAATAAAAACTGTAGTAATATAAAAATGTACAGTGAAGCATAAATGGCAGCTTGTATAATACTATGGTAGGATAAATGCATCTCAATAAGCAGAGAGAGTGTGTTTGGAATGCTATGGAACCAAGTTAGTACAACAAGATCAATTAGAGGTGATTGACCTCAAAGGCCTATTTAAATTACTTTAGTAGGAAGCATAAATATCTTAAGTACATCTTCTAGGAAATGTGCTGTATTAGCTGTTACTTTCTTTCACAGACTTCTAATAACTGAATAGATAATTTACTGAGTGCATTATAAAAGACTGCATATCTTAAAGCAAAATAATTAAATAGAATATAAACTATTAAAAAATTCAATTTTTAACACAGCACTAGAAATTGTTTCATGTCTAAACCCAAACTAGTTCCTCTAAAATTTTTAGAAGACTTTAATTTCTTGTTTTAGAGCTCAAAAACTTTATTTGCATGACTGCAGCAGCAGTTGTAGAAGTACATAAGGAAGACCAATATTAAAAAATTTGCCGATAAAAAAAACAGACTCAGTGAAATACGGAGAACTTCCCTTTTATTGGTTCCTGCTGCAATAATTTCAGCTATTTTTGTTACAGAAAGTTCAGAGTTAACATCAAGTTGCTTGTAGTGTGTGATAAAAGAGAGAAGTAACTGTATTTTACTGTACATGTAGATGTCCTACATAACACCTTTGTAGCCCAGTTTCACCAGTTTTTTAGAAGTGTTCTGTCTCTTTGCAAGACTAGCAAGGGAAGAAAAATTAAAAAAGAAAAAGCTTTTTTTTTTCCCCCTGGAGAGCTGAAGGGTTCAACAGAGCTACAAAACAAGTTGGAAAAGTTTTCTGGTCCTTAGTGAGAGTTTCCATCTCAGGCTTGGGACAAGTCACCTCAGGCATGTTCAGACACACCTGCAGGTACTGAAACAGGGGCTGCGACTGCAGCCTGTCACTGCTCAGTCACTTCTAGTCAGGCAAGGCAACGCTTGTACCCTGCAACAGCTTCAGCTCAGCCTCACTCAGGGCTGGGAGGAATCCCAGCAGGAAGTTCTGGAAGCACACAGGTGTCCCTGTACCTCCAGTACTGGGGCAGCACAGCGCGTGCAGGAGGCCTTGCCAGACTGGGATTCTGGGAACCCACTTACATCATGGTGAAGTAGCTCAACACCGTGAGGTAATTAAACAATGTGCATGGCAGTAGTTGCATGATTATTCACAAAGCACTTAGAATTTTAATGATAGCACTTACTGGAGGTGAAATTTCTTCATGATCTTATCCTGCTTGTGCAGAAACATTGTCTGTGTTCCCCTGAACTGCGGTGCTTCCACTACCCTTCGGCAGAGATAATCTTTTAAGAGTCTGGTCTAAATCCTAAAAAAGATAAAAAGAAATTCCAAATTGTGACATAATTCCTAATACAAGATTGAGATGCTAGCCGAAAAGGGAACTATGCATGGAAAACTTAGATTAAAAGTAGCATTGCAAATAAAAGTACCTAGCTTAATCTACAAAATCACTTTATCACGGTTCATTTTTTGTATCATGGGGCTTTGAGCAACCTGTTCTAGTGGAAAGTGTCCTTGCCAATGGCAGGGGGGTTGGAACGAGATGATCTTTAAGGTCCCATCCAACTCAGGTCTGTTCCTCTCTTCTTTGTGCTCTGAGACCAAACTGCAGTCTTCAGATGACACAGCTTCAGAACTGCTTTTTGATTTGAGACTTTTTATTCTGGTGGTCAAAGATCAAAATCATTCCTCTGTTCTAAGTGTCTTTGACACTGCCAGCATGATTTTCTTCTTGAAATTGTGCTCTCTGCTGTCAGTCTTTCATGGCTTTATTATTTTCTGTGGCCCTAAATATATTCTCAAGGTATCTTCCCAAGCAGTCTTTCTTTTCCTGTAGAAGTCTGTACAACAGTGTCCATTGTTCTGTCTCATTTCTCTCCATACCCTTTGTCTCAGTAATCTCATATTCAGTTGATGGACAATTTGTACTTGCAGCTCTGTTCCAGACACTGTCTTTGTTCAGGATTTTAGGTGTTCTCCCAGGATTCCTAAAACAGAAGTATCTGAGCAACACACCTCTAAACCAGAAGTCTTTGTGCCCTGTATTCCTGTTACTTCCTGTCTCAAGCACTGTAGACGAGAACACTTTTTTACCTGTCATTCAGGCCTGCAAGTAGCATGTCCCCTTTCGTATGCCTTCTTACGTGTAGCATACTTTTCTGTATCGTATGCAAGGAAGTAGTCTTCTTTTACAAATTCTAATTAAGTCATGTCTAATTTCTGTAATGTTTTCTTTGACCTCAGTGAATGCAATTTCTCTTTTCTTACAGCCACTCAGGCTACCACTGCAGAAATCACACCTCTGGCGTGACCACTTCACCTAATGTCTTGTCAGCTCTGCATCTTTCTCTATTTACAATAATAATAATTTTTAAAATCTGGTTTTTCAAGTGAAAAAGTTCATCCTCTCCTGTTTTATTTATTATGCAGCAACAGTCTAGAGATACAGGACTTTCATTTATTATTGTTTCTAGTAATGATCGTAGGCCTCTTCCCGTGCTGGCTCTTGCATGTAGGAGAAGGTGTTAGGAAACACTTGAAAAGATTTGTCTATATCCTGCAAGTAAATTCTGAAAATTTTATTTTCCTCTACTACCTATCCACTTTCCAAAAAAAAAAAAAAAAAAAGGCAGAGGCAATTGAAGTGCTAATACTGGTGCTTATTGTGATGGACCTTGTATGAGTGTCTTTATGTTCTCCTTTGCAGGAGTCTGTTGCCTTTTGCTTTGGAGCTGAACCATGAACAACTTCAGACATGGAAAACCTTACTGCTCTGTGTTTGACTACCCACTGCAGCTACTGTCTTGTGCTTTGTAATATGAATAGTAAACTGTAGTAGGCTCAACTAATTTCCTCTGACTTGGCAAACTACCAGCACTGGGGGGAGGAATGCATAGATTTCCCATCCTTCTCATGAGAGAGAAGAGAAAGAAAGATGATACAGCTCTTCACCAAATCTACTTCAGGTCATTCTTCTCAGTTCTAATTATACTAATAATTTCTTTTGTCCTATAGAATAACATGTCATTTAAACGAAACCTGTCTTTCTCCAGAAGGAATTAGTAAAAATGTTTATGGAGTATAGGAAATGATCCCACTTTTTCTAGAAGGCAGCATAAATTAATTACTTTTAGATAATACCATAGATAGGCTGTAAAATAAAATATATATTAAAACCAGATTCTACTCAAATTTTCAGCTTCTGTATGCACATCACATCCATTGCCTTAAACTATTTAAAATTACTTTGGAGGTGTGACTGTAAGATCTCTGGGGAGATGAATGAGAGCTGCAGGAGTTAGTTAAGGCTTTTATTAGAAACATGGAAATGAAGTAAGTTGAGCATAGAGAGTACCTGTGTTTCCTGGTTGCAGGATACCCTGCTTACTCTAAGTTTTAACACTAGTGGAGAACAGGTGAGATAACCTGAAACTATTCAAAACTCCCCAGTAGTTTTACTACCTTCTTTTCCTTCTTTTTCATTTTTCCCCCTTTAAGAGTTCAAATTTTCCCCCATATAGTACTCCAAAATTATTTATTACTTTTCCATCTACCTTGCTTATATACCTAAGTGATTTCTTGTCACGGTTCAGAGAAGGCAGCTTTCTGCTTCCGTAGGACTTCAGTATAAGGGCTATTCACCAGTGACACAGTTATGTCAAAAGTGAGCAGTTTAATATCAAATTAAAAGTACTTTGTATTGTCTGTACTTGAACAAATGGTACCCTTACTCATTTTGTGAGCATAAATTACTACCAAGCTTTAAATAATTTATTGACTCATAGAACCGGAGCCAGTATCTAGCTACATGAGTCTTCACATCCATCAGCTCAAACAGTGATCCAATCACAAAACCCAACTCTTGGTACATTGTGTTCCTTTTGTGACACTCCTGGGAGGACTTTAGGCCTCTGAACCAACGAATGAATACACATTTCCTTCATTTGTGAAATAACGCTATGGAGAACCATATTATAAAAACTTCAAGCATGTTTCAATACACATTACCAACATAAATTAAAATGAAGCTATGTTGTAGAAAAACAGTGCAATAGAAATTACTTAAGGCCCCTTCCTATATATATTGTAATTTCAAATGATGTGTTTAGTTTATAGTTTTCTGAAATTTTGAAGCTCCTGTAAAGCTGAGGAGACATTTGAAGGAAATTACTGTGTACTTAGGTCTTTCCTGTTCTTGGGTACATTTTGTGCTCAGCTGTTGGACAAATTTCAGATGAGGTGTGAAAACAAAGTTGAAGAATGAGAAAACACTGGTGAAGAATGACTGTAAGATAATAGTAGAGCCTTTGAAATCTTACAGGTACAGGATTTGATAAGCATACAGTAATAGAGGTGCCCTGAGGCAAACACACAGACAACAGAGCCATGAAAAACCAGCAGCTACTAATTCTGCAAACCCTGTGAAAGGAGCAGGATGTTGATATCCTCTTGCACCCTCTCCCTTGTCTACACCAGGGTATCCCAATGCACCCATTTTCTTTAGGATAAGGCAGTGGGCAGAAGCTGATGCACTAGAAGTGGAGGCAACAGAGCACTTTCCTGAAATACATCAATATACCACTTCTCAGATGCTGCAGATTCTTACTGGTGTGCAATTCAGAAGGTGTCATGTTTTCTGAAATAGATTTCACTGCCCCAGACAAATCAATAGTAGATTAAGCAGTGTACTGACTATTTCTTGAGACATAGCACTAAAAAACTCAACTTGCTTCAAAATACCTGCTTGGTTTTTGTATTTGCCTCAAAATTTCAGTGGATTTTTTTGGTTCATTGGTTGGTTTGTTTTTGGTTTTGTTTTTTTAAGAGAGAAATAAGTATTTCACCTTATTGGACTTACTATTAACATTTCACTTCTGTTGAAATTAAAAGATGTGGAAAACCATATCATAAGTGTCCGTAACTATTCAGAATGGTTTGGGTCCTATTTAGGCAGACATGCAAAGAGGTCTGAGAACATTTTCTTCTCTCATTTTCTGCCTGCCTGCAATGCATCTTCCCAAAGCACATATCCTGTTGCCTTGATCTAAACCATAATGACCATATAATGAAAGCAGTTAGAGATATTATTTTGTTCATAGGTTGATGGAGAAGAGGAGGGGTGTTCTGCTTAATAAATGCTGCTTTATGAAATACGCTAAGATTAAAATTTGCCTACACTAATTGGCTTGCTTTGTGAACTCCTGTTTTTATCTAATTAAGTAATGGTTTCCCAGCTGCAGTGGCTGCTTGGGGATACCAATCTGATGGGAATTACACTGTCTTTGCAGCAAAATGTTGTAATAGTGACAAAAATTTGTTTGCATAGTATAATAATGCAGCCTAGAACCAAAGCTAAAGCAGCATGAATACTTTGATCTGCAGCTCTGAGATCCATTCAAATTTAATCGTGCAAAAACTTTTACTGAAGTAACACTTTGAATAAGTATCTTCACCTCTGAGTGATCCTACAGAAGGGCCTGCACTGAAGTTGTTTATAACTGTAAGATAATGTATAATACAAATATAATTCTGGCTTCCCACTGCTCAATTTTCCTCCCAACTCTGTGAAAAGGCTCAATTTGTGGTACTTCTGCCTTGGTTTCTCTGCTACAATTCTCCAGTTAGCAGTACTATAAAAATTAATGGGCCTATCAAAGAGATAGTAAAAACTTTATCAAGATCCATCTTCTTGTGCTATTTCACATACATTTGTATAAAATTGCTTGCTTTTTTTTTTTGAAAAGCTCTCCCTCTGTATATCAGAAGGTTATTAATAGGCACAAGACTTGCTCAAGAGTGTAAAACCTAAGGTGGAGATGAGAACTGAATCCCTTTCTACTAAGATAGAGCCCTTAATTACTAAAATGCTCTTACTCTTTGAAGTAACACCAGGGGATGCACAGGCTCTCATCGTCAGTGGCTGTGCAGTGCAAATGGACTATATCCCCTCTTCTTACTCTTGTGGATAATGTGCTCTCATTTTCCCATTTGCCATTTCCCATTACTGCCCATCCCATCATCTCCCAGAGTCAATAGTAGTTTAAATTTTGAAACTGCAGCCTTCTAGTAAAAGTCACACTGTCTACCTATTGTCCTCTTACCTGAAGAATTGACTTTGAATGGAAGCTTTAATTAGGCCTAACTTAATTTGGTAAAGAGTTTTGAAAGATGTTACAGTTTCTAATTAGTTGATTTTTTCCCCACTAACAGAGAAATCTCTTGAGTTCATTCTGCAGTGATGGAACTATGAGGGTACTTTATGGAGATTCTAATACAAATCAGGATTGTTGCTCATAGCAATCAAATAGCTGCTTTTGAGCACTTTATTCCAGTACTTGTTGGTGCAGTCTTTTCAAGTGTAACCACTTTTTAAAAATTAAATTCAGGATGTTTATTTCCTCCTTTTTAGTATATATCTAGCTATGCTATTTCAGTTGTGAATATGCAATATAATTTATTAAGGTTTAGTCTCTTTTTAAAAATATATGTAAAAGTATAATATTCATGTGATATGTATAGAAGTATTTTCCCTGGTTGATTTTTCTGGAAAAGGTTATTTTAGCATGTAGTTACCAGTGATGGCTACTATTAATGCAAGCAGTGAACTAATCTGCACTTCACACAGCAGAATCTTTTATCAGGCACAACACAGGCGTGCAAAGAGATAACAGGAGCTGGAGGTCTGCAGGCGATGGAAAGAGGGTACAGATGGCAAAGACTGAAGGAAGGTTTTTAAAGGTAGAAATAGCAGTTGACACATCTGACATCATTTATGCATTTAAAGCATAGCCCATCTCTAAATCTCAGACATGCCTGCTGTTTATATTACACATACCAAAAAACCACCAAAAATAAAGTTACAGATTTTTTCAGACATATGAGGGTCAACCCAAGGAATGGTGTTAATGATCCTGTGATGAAGCTATGCGACTTTCAGTTTTACTCTGTTTTAAAAAGTTTGTCCTAATCTGTCACTGTCCATGCTTCTTCCCTAAAATGTTCTTCTGAAAATGAAGAATAAATCAAACACAGTAGCAGTATCTCTTTCCTTTAGCCACCTCTCCTTCCCCTGTTTGGTGCAGGGGCAGCAGAACAGGAGGACCTGCACCTTGTCTGTCCCTGCATCCCGCTGCTCAGGGGAGCCCTGAGCTTGGCAATTAAGTTGTTTTCCATCTGCCAGGCTACCAACTGGCTCAGGTCTCAATGCCATTTTCACTCCCTACTGGTTTCTTACTTGGAGAATAATTTATTGCATATCCTAAAAGTGCTCTAAATTCTTAAAAGTTGTTTCTGGATATAGAAGGTTGTTGGCTGCAACCTCATATTCTGATATTTCTATTACTTTATTTGAGAATATTCTATAAAAAGAATCTAAACAATACAGCATGTGCTTATTTTATATAATCCCTTGTTGGTTCCTAACAAATAAGTAAACAGATCTTGCAAATATTCACCTAGACAACGTATGACTGAAATCAACCTACATTTTTCTCCAATACAGCATGTTTTAAGAAAAGTGCATAACAAAAAAAGATACTTCTTTAGTTTTTAAATTTAGTTTTTGCTCTGGAATTAAGAGTTTAAGAATTAATACATTTTTGTAGTAGCTGAAGACATCTGAAGTATCTGATGTTATCAGGCAGCAAGAATGGCGTTTATTACATTCTTAATAGGATTCAATTACACCTATTAGCTTAATATAGGGAGTACTTTCAATAAAAGTCTGTTTTGGGGAGAAGTTTACAGAAGGCTTGAATGCAGCCCCAAATCCCTGCCTTGATAAATGGTCTTTCACCAACTTACCTGAACGTCAAGTCGTTCTACACTAAGGGCATGTTTCCACTGGAGCAGTACTGGTGGAAGTGGAACATTTCAAATCCCATGCCCAGTTGGTGTTTTACCTACATTCCAGTCAATGTTTAGCAGCCAAAGTGTTTTGTGCCACTCCATCTCTGCTCTGCAGTGTTTACCCATTGGTCTTGACTGACAATACTTCCATTTCTGCCTAAAACAAGCCGTGAATTTTGCTCACAGATAACCAAGAGTGCTGCATATTCTGTTGGTGATGATTACTCTGAAGAGAAATGCAGGTAATAACCATGTTTTTTTCACAAGGGAGACTTCTATAAATGTATCCTGGACTGAATCCTAAACCTCAGTGCTCGCCTTGAGGTGGTGTGATAGTCTCTGCTCTTAAACCAACTGATGACCTGTGACTCAACTGCAGGTGGGAGCACACTAAAAATAAAATGCCTTTCTTGCCTTCTGTTCCAACAATACAGTTCTTCCTATGAACAGTTAATGCATGTGTGAATAAGAAAATTTATGTGCCAAACTTCAGAGATGCAATTCAGCAATACATAAAACAGACCTTTGTTTTTGCTAATAATTTCAGGAAGGAAACAAAGAAACACGCATTGTTTTGACACACTGAAAGTGAGAGAGTATGGAGAATACAGCTAGGCCTTATTTTAGTGAAGAAAAAGATTGTTAGGTAGGGAAGAGAAAATTAAATCAGTTCTCCCATTTAAAAGTGTTGTTAGTTTTAGACAGAATTCCCCACCAAATTCCTTTTTTTTCTTTTTGTTTCTGCTGCAGTTACAATACAAAATACTCTCCAGCATATACACAGGAACCACTCCAAGGAGAACAAAAAATACCAACCTGAAATAACCAACCCAATCAAAGTTTTGTAGACTAAGGAAAGACTGGCAACATAATTTATTTTAATGGACATATTAAGCTGTCACCATCTGTTCTGCCCCTAATTATGTATGCCAAAAGAACATATTTCACAGTTAAATCAGTAAGACATTATTCATGCACTTATATGTTACTTCTACACTAACACTTCTGCAGTGTTCTCATACTGCCTACGCAATTCAGAGCAAGCTGCTCACATCTGAAATTGAATTGCTTGGTAAAAAGTATTTTTCAATAACTGTTTCAGTGGGAGAGTACATAGTATAAAACGTATTTTTAAAGAAAAATAATAGGGAGAATGAAAGCCTTTTGTTTTGGTAATGACTTGATAAAGATCTAGACTCTGGACAGGTATGTTTTTCTGTGCTTTCTTGCATTTTATTTCCCTGGTCTGTCTAGATGCTGTGCATGGTGCATGTGTGTACAGTGCCTGCTGGAGCTGTTTTCCAAGCAGTGTGTCCTTGCTGAGGAAGGTAGAAAGGAGCAGGTATTTTTAAGAAAGAAAAATTGAGCAATTTATAACAGTTAAATGATCAAGTCAAAGACCACCTAAAACAACAACAAAATATGCTGCAAGTGACACTTACTAGTGATTATGTGGGAGAAGCAAAGCGTGTTGCATCCTGTAGATGTCTTGAGTATACAGCACAAGAGAGAACCCTGAACTCCTCTGCCTGCGTGAGACATTTCTCTTCCTTGGTCAGCTGCAAGGCTCTGCCAGCTGGAACTATGTTCAACACACAAGATGAGTGTCAGAATTAACTGCTATAGTTAATGGCCTGACATTTGGTGGCGCAGACTGTGCTGTCCTTTATCCTGCGCTTAAGGAAAATAAAATAGAGAAATCTTCCCTTTTAGTCTTCATACACCATGCCTTGTTTTGGTTTAGCAATTTAGCCCTTAATATTTGCTCGGCCTTGAGAGTGGTAAGCGTGGTTGTTGTGTGATGCAGAAGAATCTTATTAAGAAAGAGGGGAATCATCAGAGTGTTAGTCTTGTGTCAGAGGAGCACAGCTATCATCCACAGGTAGTCTGGAAAGCACAGGAAATCTTTAGCAAAACAGTACAGAAAATAGTAAAATGAAGTGGAAAAAAGTGTAATTGATATTACACGGTTTGCTGAAGCTGAGCAACAAGAAACAAGCTTGCTGGAGCACTGGAGTCTTGTGAAGAAGGATCTGAATTTTCTGCTGGAATACACTTTATGTTCCTGTATAGGGTAGAAGGAATCACCATTTTCACTTAGTTCTTTTGCAACAAGCCAACAGGATAGAGGCAGTTTTTTATACAACCATCTGGAGACTGTCCCTGTACTAGCAACCACTAACTAATTTTTTGTAACAGTACAATGTTTATAGGATAAATTAATCAAGATATGTAGATTATAATGTACTGCCGAGAGATGGGGAATTAAATGGATTGCCAGCATCCTCAAGAATTTTCTAAATGAAAGGAGCAAGGAGATGCCAGGAAGTGCATTCTTTTTTACAGAATCAGAAAGGGAACAGAAATTCTTTGTTATTCTAACCTGGGGGAGAATTCTTCCCTTACCCGCACAGGCATAAAAATAAAATGCACCAATACCCTGTAGAAACATCGGCTTGACAGAAATTGTCAGGAAATGTCCTTAAAAATAATTCTGATTTGAAATAAATGCAACCTATTTGTCTCTGCAAATGGCTAGAATTTAGTTCTGCCAGCAATCTAACATGACATCCTAACATGCTTGAATTTAGAAGGACTTTCATTCTAGACTTCCATTTTGCAGACTTGATTTTTTTAAATTGTTGTCTTTGAGCTGGTTGAATTTTTTTTTTCCTCTTTTTATTGAATCCTGAACTATTCCGAAGTTGGAACTTTGTATCCTGTAGCTGTTGACAATGAACATATGCCCCCTGTGTAAAAAGAAAGGATAATGCATTCCTTTTTCATTTTCACGTATGCTTATGCATGGATGTATGTGTATGGGTCTGCTGTGGACATACAGGAAGCTACCCAGAAGGACTGCTAGGTATGTGAGTACATCTGGCAGAAGTATGATGGCAAAGGAATCCACTCTTCATTGAAGGCGTTTTCATACAGCACCATTTAAACAACCTGCTTTCAAAAGAAAAGGTTTCTTTTTTTCCGTAGAGTTACTAGGTCTTAATTACATTAAATTCTATGCATCTTATTTTAAAAAGGGAAAAGAGATTGGTAGACAAAAAATTGAATAAGAAATTTAAAGGTTAAATTTTTGTACACAGAATGAAGTTTTTATATAGAGACTGTGTTTGTTCATTTATGCATGTACATGTGAAAGATGTCCTTGAGCCATGGATATAAAATTACAGGAAAGCTGAGAAAAGGAATTGTATTCACTTTTCTAAAGTATCTTGCAATTGACACTGGCAATTATGAAACTGTGTGAGACCTGTAATATAAGAGCTTGGAGAAAAGACATGCTTAAGTATATCCAGTAAAACTATGAAGCAAAATCCCTTCTAATATGAGACAATACTTGGAGCATCTTTAATTTCCCACTTTTCATTGCTCTCAGTGATCTGAAGCTCCTTAATACTCTTGGAGTCTCTGTGCAGTACTGTTTCTTGTACAGACTCCTTTAATGACAGCAGCCACTAGAAATACACTGTCAGTGTGCTGTGTTAGCAGGTCAGCTTGGCAGGCACATGGCATTAAACTGAGTGTTGTTCAAACATAACCTAATTTACCCTGTGTGCTTGTGCTCCCTGCCTCTGTTCATAACATTGAAGCTGTGTGATGCAGATTGTTAGTAAAGATAAAAATGTTATTAGGAGGAGGCCACTGGTGCTTTCATTATCTTGAAATAACTGATAAGGACACGTTTTTTCTTGGTGTGTTTTTATATTGCTTGTCTGAAGTCAATGATACTAGATTCTGTCATGCCACCTGAAGACATGGCCGAAGTTTTCAAGCAGCAGGTGATCTGGAGGTGCTCTGTTTGCTGTCCTTTAGGTTATTCAGGACAGCTTGTTCCTGGCAGCATCGCTGCAGTCATTTGAAGCCCGCATTGCTTGAGTTTGTCTGAGACACAGACAGCATTGATTACTGTAGCATGTTGTCAGCTTTGCTGTGTCAGCATGAAAAAATTCTTCTGATGTGGAGAAATAGAAGCCATTCAGTGTGTGCTTAGCACCATTTGTGACTGTAACATTAAAGCAATACCATGCCAGCCTACAAATGCAGAAAATATTTTTTCCTTTTCTCCTCAAAATAATATTTCCTCGGTAGGATGATACAACATTTATGGATTACTGCATTAAATAGAATTTTTAAAACTTGGGGTTTTTTTAATAAAAAGATTCTCATTTAACAAGTTTTTGATTGTCAGCATGCATTTCTGTAGTTTGTATTAACCAGCCTCATAGCTGCCACTTTGTGAGCTGGATGGGAACGGATCCTTTCTCCTACCTCCTACAGTGGGAACGTACATCTCCAGTTCTTCTTGCACATGTTGTTTTCAAGAAGCCCTGGCAAATAATTAAAATTTTAAAAATGAAAAACAAGCTAGAGCTCTCAGAAATAGTTGTGGCTGCCAGCCAGTATGTGCAAGACCAAGGGTCATGACTTCATCTGGTTAAAACTGGCCAGGAAGAATGTCCATTAGAACACACATTGATTAGTAAAGTGCCTCCTTTCCTACTTGTCAATGTTGTCTCCTAGTTGGTATTGCATCAGTAGAACTCAATTAAACCACTAACTATAAGTACTAACAAAGCTTTTAAAGATGTTATGCGTGAGCTTAAAAATCTAAAATGTCTGTGCTATGGATATGGGTAAATTAAAGGAAGTAAGAGATAAATGCAGGCTTATGTATTAAACTTAACATTATTAGCTCCTGACAATCCCCTGGCTGTCCTGCAGGTGACCAGGGAAGGAGGTACTAGAGTGGCTTGGCACAGCTCACACTGTGCAACAGCACAACCCTGCTGCTTGAGCTGCTCCTAAAAACTTACTGTGGGTGTCTGCAGCCTCCTGCACATGGGCTGCATGCACCGAGACCATGACTGGGAAAATGGGACAAGCAGGATTTAGATAATGCAAATTGAGAAGCAACATTAAATTGGAAGTGCATGGTTTTTTCATCAGCTCGTTCAATGATAATTCAAGGATAATCCAATAGCAGTCTGTGCTTATGGATATTTTGTATATCCACGAACAAGGAAGTTTGCTTCTGTGGCCAAAATTTTAAACTGGAAATTCAGCAGGATCATAACTAAATATTTCTGATTTTATATGTATTTCTAATTTCTTCTTGGTGCATTTTTTTAGATGCATGTGTGAATTTCTTTCAGTAGTATCTGCTCTGAGAGTATTTCCATGTATTGTATTTAGCTAGTGAAATTCTAATCTTTCCTCAGCAGATGTCTAGGGTAGTGTTTGACTGAGCAGGACCGACATCCTGAACAAGATTACTACTGAAAGTAGGTATAGAAAATTTTGGATACATGTTTGAAATATATTTTAAAAAACATGAAAAGAAAAAAGCTTGATAAGGAATTAAAAAAGAAAATTAAAATAATCTGAAAGTTACCAAGCTGATTCTTACTTTCCACTGGCAGCTTCATAGTTTTGAACACATAGCTGCCTCCCCACTACCCCCAGTGATATTCTCCTTTCAGCAACTGTATGAAAGGCCAAGCAGAAATTGCGTATGTTTTGGAAATAATGAAATTGAATAGACCCAAGGCTGCAAAGATAAACGAAACACACTGGAGAAATAATTTTTGCTAATCCTTTTTGGTTACAGTATTCTTACAGGGTGGTACTTGTAATAGCCAGAGATTTGGGGTTTTTTAATTTAACTGAAATCCACCTAAATAACACGATTCTTAAAAAATCAGACAGCTGTTTGGTAAAAGGTGAGTTGTAACATCGCTTTCAGACATCCCTATCTCTCAGCAACAGACAGCACACCTTGAACACATTTGCTGCTTTGCCACTTAATACACATGAATTAGTAAACACATTTTTTAAGTGAGTCAGGAAGAAGTTTTATCCATTGGTACAACATTCTATAAATTTATAGATGCATTCTAGATTAATGGTTTTGATCCCTAAGCTAAGTATCCAGGCACAAGTTTGTCAAGATATGCAACAGCTATGATTTACTTCGAGCCGGAAAATCTCATTATCTTTGTGTTATCAAATGTTAAATCACTGGCTTGAGGCCTGTTTTGAATAGCTTAATCATGTGGGGAAAAAAAAAGAAAAGGTGGTCGTTACTTTGGAGAATTACATTTTGAGATGGAGACCTAGCTTTAAACAACTGTTGAAATTATAAGAAACAGAAGTACAGAAAAGGAAAACATAATAGAACATGATGCGAAAAGGTAATACCTGAAATTTAAAAACATCTAGTCCATAACATGTTATTAGCACATTATTCTTATGCAAGAACAGTCTGATCTAATATTCGTAATCCAAACATTGACAATCCAAACATTTAGGGTTCAATTTTTGCAGTAGGACCCACTTACATGGCTTGATAATGAATTAGACATTGGGAGGAATGGAATGGATAGGAGAAGATTCAAATATGCTAGGAAAAAAGAATAAGCAATACAGATGTGACACTCATCGTTTATTATCCTTACTATGTGAAATCAAAATACTGCCCTTTTCAAAGTCATTAATTTAGAGAAAAAAATGTGAGTATGAGAAAGGAGTTGCCCTGAGATTGTTTAGATTTGGGTATCATCTTCTGATGGAATGGAATTAGAGTGCCTTTGAGTTCTTGGTGCAGTTAGCCTTGGGACTGAAATACTCTGGATATCCACAACAGATTTAGTACAAGCACTTGAAATAAACCTTTTTCTTTTAGACAGCAGTCTTCATACATGGAGATTATTGTTTTAAGGTGCAAGACGACTGTGATTGTTGTATGGCAATCTGACAGGCTCTAGGTTTTCTGCAGAAACTTTCTTCAGAGATTCCTAAATACTCCTGTATACCAATGAAATTACTGCAGACATGAAGTTGGGTCTCTGTAAGCTAGTAAATGGTACTTCTGTGAAACTCTTGGAAATTAAGTTTGTTCATTTTTTTTAATTAAGTCTACTTATTTTTCTGGTTATGTAGTCAATCATAGTTAATAAGGAAAATGGTTTAGCTATGGCAGTAGATGCAGGACTTCTCCCTGAGAAGCATTTTATTTGTCTTTGGTTGAATGTTTCTTGGAGAGAAGGCATGTTAAAGAAATACCTCTTGTGAAAAAGGACACGAGTTCCAAGTCAGTATTAAGATCTCTCCTGTGTTATGCTTTACTGAGCAATTAGAAAGACTTGCTGTACCTGACATTAACCTCGGTAGAGCCTTAATATTTGGGAGCCAAATTCCACAGTACTCTGCAACTGAAGTGCACCTTGCATTCAGGGTGCTTTTTCATAAGGTACTAGTGTTGTAGAAAGCACACTACACTCTGACCTGTTTTTAAAAAAAGTAAATTGCATTTCAGATTGCTTTCAGCAGCTTGAGTATGTAAACACCTATTACATCTCTCTTTAGAGATATCAAAATTTTGTGGAACACTTCTTTGCCCACAAATGCCTCAGGTTAAAAATTTTGTCTTTGATTACTAATTCTCATCCAAGTAACTTGACCTGCTGATAGATGAGGTGATTTTGTGCTGTGACTTTGTCTGGTATGTCCTAGTGAGAGCGGTGATAGTTTTTGTATTTGGCATTTTTAAATTTTAATGAATATTTTGAGTGATAATTAATAGTCCTCTGGACAAAATTCTCTTTAATCTAAATTGCCTGTCTCTGCAGATGAGAGAACAAACTGTCTGTAGTGTTGATTAAAAGGGTGATTTTTGACCTAAATATTTAGAAAACTGGTGCACATAAACTTTAATTTTATATCAGTCAAAATTCAAATTTATATAAATAATTGATTTTCTTAAATAGTCCTAGTAATAATTCCTGAATTTGTGTGAATGAAAACACAAAGTTAGAATTAATCCCTGCCTCCATATGTATCAGCTTATCTGATAGGGTAGGGAGTATCTTAGAGCTATTCAGTGGCTGAATTTGAGTTAGGTAGCATCCTGTGCTGGCTTAGAGGAAAAAAATCATCAGGCCCAGTATCCCACCTCCCAGAGTGGCCAAAAGCAGATGTTTTGGGAAGATAAGAACAGAGTAATAGCTAATGAGACTTCCTTAGGACTGTGTGCCTCTTTCTGTGAGTTTGGGATTCTTCTTTAATATAAGCATTTTGCCTCGGATTGGGATTTTTATCCTGAGTGAAGAAACATGATTACTATCAAATTCTTCACTTTAAAAAAGACTTTAAGTGAGCCTCAGAAGTAAATGGGACTTCTTGTACAGAAGAAAGAAGCAAGTTTGCTCTGTTTTACCCAAGAGATATTTTAAGCCAGGTGTTGTTCACCAAGTATGCCTCCCCTCCAGCCTAAGTCTGGTCTGCATTTTTAGATGATATGTACTAACCTACTAGAAATAAGATGTTCGTGGCCGTAGTGCTGATTTGGGAACTGGGAAATAAAGGACCGGTTCACATAGTGTGGGTACTTTAGTCTGGGCCTCAGGGGGTGGTAAGTACACATTTATGAAATCAGATGGGTGGCTCCATATTTCAGGGATGTGAGTCTTACACTGATGAACAGCTCCCATTCTCAAAACTAAATGATTCTGTACCTTCTTTGCTGTACAGCATCTGAAACAGCCTCTCAGGTCAGCTCTGCACTACAGACACAAGGCTTAGTTCTGCAGGTACTCCAGTGTGCAAGTGCACGCTGCTTCTTGGGCTGGCTTGAAAGCCAGAAGTGTGGGATTTGATTTAATATTGGCCTTACAGGTGGCCCTGCTGGGCCTTTAGTGACTTAGTGAAAATCAATTCAAGTACAGATGCCAAAGTATCATTTGTTTTCCCTTTATGCAGCGTGTCCTAGTCCCCATAGCCATAGGGAACAGCTGACAAGACAAAGGAACAATAATTCATTTGTCAATTCCCATTTAAATTGCAGACTAAGTTCAGAGCACATCCTTCACGTGCTCACAAGGCTTCTAGCACAGCATTCTCCTGTCAGGTCACTGCGTGTCTCTAATACCAAATCAGAGTTTAAGACATCGTGGTGCTTTGTTTTCAGTAACTATTCATGTCTAAATCTGCCAAACTATAACAGTATCATTCAGAGCACATCTAAATAATTTTACATTCAAAATACTTATTTAGGAGGAAAGGTCTCATTTCCATAAGGTGTATATATACAAATTAAAACTGGTGGGTGGAAGGTTTCAAGCCATGTTGAGGATCTGCTACAGTGATTGACAGAGTATTTATCTTCTAACCAGTTTTTATAAATTGGAGAGGATTTTACTGATGTGCAATATGTGCCTTAGAGACAGAGAGGAAAAATCTTTCTGATCTTGCTTTTCAAATGAGGTGATCATCCACTATGGAGCAGTGTGCCTGAAACACAACCAGCTGCAAGCTACAGATATTTTTTCAAAGGTTGAAAATGCAAAATCCCATGATATAATTCACTGTTAACAAAGCCACTGATTATCTCCATTATCTATTATTATTTTAAAATCTTTATTTTGTAGAAGGTCTCATAAATTAACCTTGCAATTTGCTAATTCTGCTTGACAAAGGCAGACTATTTTATCTTGAAAAGAACTAACACAATAGTCTTTACTCTTATTTTATTCTTTCAAAAGATTTTTTTACTTATTTACTAAATCTGCCAGCAGTGCAAGTATTTGTATGAGTTTGAAAACCACAATGTTCTATTAGCAAGAAAAATGCAGCCTAATCCTCTTATACTAATTAAATGGGGAGAGTGTTAATGAGGAGCATGTCAGTTGTCAATGCTTGAAAAATATAATTTTGGGTGAGGTTTGACTCATTAAAATGATGCTGTCAGTTCTTTTCCTGTAACTTTTTAAAGAAAATTTCATTTTTTCCCTATGGTTAAGTGAGTGACCATGAAACTGCTCACAGGACTTCAAGGTCAGTAGTGATAAAAAGAAGCCTTTTTGAGGCGTTATTACACACTGAGAATCAAGAAGCTGTAAAATTTGACTGTAAATGGCTGGGTGTGAACCTCTAACCCAGTACTTAAACCCTGAGTTATTAGAAAGTTAAGCATCTCCATTTTCTTTTACAAATGAGGCCCTTCCAGTGACCTCCCTCCACAGCTATTCTAAATTGCCAGTCTCGGTATTCCAACCTTCTCCTCCAACCCTCTTACCATTCACTGAATGGATGCTCTTGGAGCAAGGTTGAAAATGTTGGGCTTAAATGGTACAGTTTGAAATGTTTTGTTGAATCTCCAGGCTTCATTTAAGGTGACCTATGCTGTGCTAGTCCATTCTGCATTATTATTCAAATAGTATACTTTATTTACCTCTGCCTAACATGAAATTAGTATTTATTGAAGGAAAGCCATCTTTTTTTTTCCCCACAAGGTTGGGGAAGCATACACATGAAATTATGTTACAATTATTAATTACTTGCCTGTGGTAAAATCTCCAATTTTATTGTGTTAAAATTTGAAGAGATGCATAATGCAAAAAAAAAGAAAAGAAGAATCTTTTCTTGGTAAACTGTGAACTAAAGCATAAAATGCTACTAAGTTTTGAAACATTAATTGCTTGAACACCATTTCTTTTTAGGTAAGTATCAAGTTTAAGAATTTATCTTCCTTCTGAATGAAAAAAGGACAAAATTTAAAAATAATGGCATTCTAAAATGTCCCCTTTTTTTCCAGTGCTATTATGCTTTACTTTAATATGACATCACCTGTTGGCATGAAGAGATACTCTAAAATATGGACTTTACTGAGGACATTTATTTAGATGAAGAAAGTTGATGGCAGTAAAAGCAAAATAGTTAAAAACATATTAAAGGCATAATTCTATGGTATTAAAATAATACAGCAGCCTCTCTGTAAATTGAATGGAGCCAGCATGAGAATTAACAGTAGTTCTGTGAAAACACAACAAAGAATACACAGAGTGGAATACAGCTGTATAGGGTTTATGTTTTATTAAAATGTGCAGTTCACGTGCACAAAGTCTGGTGTGGTTTCCTGGTATGTGTGGAAATGTATCCTCAACAGGTAACAGCTCTTAAAAGCCACATGTCTATTGAAAAGTGCTGCCACAAATACTTTTGTGATCTTTGCAACCACCCTGACAAGCTAATTTTTAAATAGCCATAGTTTTCCAAAAGCTATAAAGAAGAAACTGATTTCAAGTATACAAATCACAGGAATATACATGGTTGCTTTATTTCAGGTGGAACGGGATGGGACCAAAATGCAGCATTTTCATTATGTATATTTGATTATGATGTTGAATTAACTAACATTACCTCACAGTTGTCTGATATTGTTAAGGGATAAATTTATTCCATTATACAAATCCTCAAAGTACTTAAATGATGTTTAAGTGGCAAGATCATGTTTTTTGAAGAAAATAGTATGGGTTGGGGCAGTACTATCTTGGCATTGCTTAATTATTCTCTGATAAGCTAACTCCTCTTTCCAAATTACTTTAAGATTAGAATAGCCCCATAACTTTTCTAGAGAGATTCCTAGGTTTTTTTTCTAGTGGGAGCAGGGACTGAAGGAGATGAAGTTATAGATTTACTACTTGTACCTATATAGATATTAATATTATATATACATGTATAAGATATACTTGCTTGTATATTTGTTGTGTAACATGCATGACCTGTTAGAGAAGCCTTACTGCCATCTGCAGAAAGTGGGAGTGTGTGTGTCTGACACACAGTTTCAAAAATTAAAGGTTTCAAATTCGTGACAAGCTAAATTTATTCTTGCGTGTGTGTAAACCTATTTAGCTAACACCCATTGGGTTCTTTTTATATCTGTGTGATAGCAACAGAGTGCAAGGCTTGCTCAAACAGCTTAAATTTAACCAATTTCCTTTTCCTTTCTTACTGCATGTCAGGTTCAATAAAACCTGTTTTCGTTGCAGCCAGCAGCTAATCTCAGGTCTGGTTCAGTGTGTTCAGGAGTCTGGAGCTCAGTGCTGGGGATGTGTCAGATTACCAGGCTTGGAGCAGTCAGTGGCTGCACCACAGCAACAGGGACTTTTCTATTAAAATGGTCAAATATACAGCTTAATTTGTATTCTTGTGGAAGAGAATCTCAAAGAACCAACAGATGTTACGTTTCTTATTGTGAAGACCTTTTTATTGCAGTTTCATTTTTTCCTCTAATAGCATGGAAATTTGGAATTCACACATCTTGCTAAATGTACCAATCCTTCACCTTGGAGGAAGTCCACAAATCATGTCTCACCTCTCACCTAGACCCTCAAGACACCAGTCACTGTATAGGTTGAGTGGCTTTGAAGGCTCTTCTCAGAATTTGCCATGGCAAACTAATATTTTTCCATATTCTAGACAAAGTAAATTTTGTCTCACCCTTGTGCAATGTTTTTGACTGCACAATACACTTTCCAGTCATTTTTCAATCCATTTCAAAATACTGAATAATTGTAGACAAAAAGAAATAATTCCATATATTAAGAGACACTCTAGAGGAATCACAGTTTTATTACTAAAGTAGTAGTTAAATTGACATTAGGGGCCAAATGAGTAAGTTTTCCTTTAGTGGTTTTCCAGTGAACAATCTTTTCTAAAGTAAACCAGTTATGCAGAGATAAGAAGGAAATCTAGTTCAGTTGGCTTGTTTTTATGAAACATTTTGGCAGAAGAAATATTGTGTTAGACTTGGAGAAATTGCAGGAGGTGATGGTTTTTGCATGTCAATCATGCAAGGCCAGATTCTGTTATAATGAACGTGTCAATTTGTGACCTCAGGAGGTTTCCCACTGCTACCTCCAGGTTAAGTGTCTGTTCCATCTTGTTTGAATTCCAGCCACATGGTTCCCCGTAGTTACTCAGCACTGGCTCATGTTATGCTTAGAGGGATCAGTTACCATTTAGTTGCAAGTCAGTATGGAAACCAACCCTGTTACTGAGATACAAGCATTACCCAGGAAATTGGGAGATGGCAAGAAGTGTTCAAATTAGCAGGAGATGGAAGGATTGCCAGAGTAGCCTCCATAGTCAGCAGAAATATACCCTGCAAAGCATTGTAAAACTTTGAATAATCCATTCAAGGACAGACTAAAAATTCTGCCAGAGCCCTGAATGGATTGCAGACTGTCTCAGAATGTCTGCATGTATTTCAATTAAATGGCATATATTTTTTATACATGATAATGTTTATACTATACTTCTCCCTTACTCCTGTATTTCCTTCCCTTCTTCCTATACACCGTATCCTTCTCCCTTATTCTCAGTGAATTAGGAAATAAAATAATCATAAAATAGTAAAATTTGTATTTATTATGGAATAAAGTTTAAAGTTGATGTCTCTGCATAGCTATCATTGGAACTTTGTGTGCTTGAGGGGTACTTTTTCAATATTTGAAACCCATCTCTTAGAGCAGAGCAGTCACAGGAATAGGCCATAAAATCTCATTGCCTTAATTTTGGAGTCTCATCTTGTTATGTTGAATACAAATATTCTGCTTCTGTCCTTCCCCCTGCTTAAGGTACCTTTAATGAGGTTCTGTTTTTGGTGGCTTTTTCTCTATAGCAGGCTTAACACTGCAAAACTGATCCTAGTCCTAACTCTCACAGCTGTATGGATGCAGCACTACAGATTTAGTATCACTCCTTGAGCTGTGGAATTAAACCCTAAAGAATGATTAAGCCACATCAACAATAAATGAGAATTAAATATGTGATTACACATATTTTTATTGCTGCTGCAGGAAATAGCTAATCTTTTTAACTATGAAAGCTACATTCAGTTGGGATATATGTTTAAGAATACCATCTCTGCAATACCACTGGATTTTAGCATTTCTTCATCTATTCTTCTTTTAATTTCTATTGGGTTCTAGTTATGGAGCACTTTTAGAGTGACTTTTACAAGGTAATGATTTCATTTTAAAAGCTTACTAGATTAAACCAAACAGAACAAATACTATATGCCATGAAAAGAAATGCAAGAACACAATCCAGAATGAAAAATCTTTTAAAAATAGGAAAAATAGTTAAGTCATCTCAGAAACCTCTTGATATCACCTTGCGAATAGCATAAAAGGAAAGTTTTCCAACCCAAAGAAAAGTAATTGTAAAGATTTCACTCTCGTATGAGGTAATCAAACATTTCAAATACACTTGTTCATCATGTTGATGTGGTTTAACAGCAGCAAAAGACATTCCATTGCACGTTATCTATTGTTGTAGTTTCAGGGTGAGGAGCTGTGCTTTAGGTATGACTGGTCAATAGATGCTATTCATGTCTTCAATATTCATGTCTTCAATGCATACACAGTTCATATCCTACTCAGAATGCAACCTGCATGCTGACAGCATTTTGTTATAGCTCAGGAGTAACTCAGGACAGTCTGCTCCATTTTAAGAGCATTGCCTGTGGGTACAGGGATGTGTATTTGCAGTATTTATTTTACTGCAACCGTTGTAGCTTTAAGCAGAATTTCTGCAAAACTAAAATGAAATAATCCTGACATACAGAAATGAGTATTTGTTATCTCAGAACTTTAATTTCCCAGTCTGCTGTCAGTTGTTAAACTAATAAAATAAGCATAATGGTGACTAATAATGGACGTAAAATTTTCTTTCCTGTTTGCCTGTTCAGTGATCTTTTTTTTCCCAAATTATTATCTTTTGTGACTACCTCAGATTTACAGTAGATGCAGTAGAGTAAGCAGAGAAGAATAAGAGAATTTTTTTAGCCTTATCTACACAGGAAGACCCTAGTGGCTACTCTTGAGATAACTAGCAAGTCATGTATTTTAATGCCATCTATTTTTAGATGCTGCTCCTTTTCACTTCCCACACACATTTCCCTCATTTCTTCAAGAATCATTCTTTTACTGCTTCCCATGCAAATCTCTTGCTGTTTTCTAATTCTGTATTTCAATTATGTTAAGTATATTAAAATATTTAGATGATTAATTGAAGCTCAAAAACACTGAATAGCACCAAAGCTATAGTTGCCTTTAGCTGTTTTTCCTTCTAGTCTATCCCAGCTGTGGTTTTAACAAATCAGAAGCAGGTGGTATAAAATGTATCATCATAAAGTTATAACACTATGTACACTGTGTGAGGTTGGGGAGTTAAGATCTTGAATCTGGAACTTAACATATTGTTGCTACAATTAACAAATTCAAATAACTTTTGTTGATACTTTTAATTTGTAACTTCCTCCTTTATTTCTGTCCTTACTGAAAACAAGGGGTTGTGTACAACTGGGCACAAGGTCAGCATTAGATGCACCCCAACTGCTCTCAGGCTCTGCAGGTGAGCTGCCAAACTCTGTGTGAGCCAGAGGCACTGGGGGAACACAGGCCATCTCTTTCTTCTCTCCTCAAATCACAAAAGGTGTGTTTGGTGCTTTTCTGTGTTAGGTACTTTGTTTCCTTTGGACTTGAGGGAGCCCCAGCCTGACATCAGCCCAGCAGGGAGATGGGAAACTGGGTCTTTATGGAAGAGACTAAGAAAAAAGAAATATTGAAAGACATCTAACTACTGTGCTGATTTTATAAAGGTTTTTGAAAAATTGTTATTTTCTAAAGGTACTCATGGAAAATAATCAGATTAATGTAGGCTAATTTTGTATGGAATTTCACGGGACAAAAGCAAACACATTTCTGAGTCCCAAGAGGTTTCTGCTTGGTGCAGACAACCTGAAGTTTGCTGGATTTTATTTTAAATGAAGGAAAAAGATGAATAACCTAGATAGCATGTTGCTGTTAATGCTATCCACGTTTTATGCTTGCTACTCTTACTTCTATAGCACTATCTAGAAGAGGTCAGGTATGTGAGAGCAGAAGTACCTTAAAATAAATAGCAAGAGAGCTCATTTAAGACTTGTCTTCTGTCAGCCCTCTCATTCCTGCTGTGGGCTGAGAAGAAAATTCTCTTGGATGAAAGAAGACATAGAAAGGATTGTTTAGGCCGTTTAGCAAGAACCAACAAAAACTGAAAATTCCTATCTAGTTAAGCTTTAAACTTCCTGGAAATGTCCTAAATTGTCAACAACACTGACAAAACACTTCAGGTTTATTCCATACATTTGTCAAAACTTATTTTCTAAATGGCTTCTGACTGTTTTCAGTCACTTTCTGTTTGGGTTGGGGTTTTTTTTTAGAGTGTCAGTAGCACTACTGAAGTGTCATATATCTGCAAAGCTGCATTAGTGTGGCTTACCTAAATACTTGCACTCCTGAAGGTTTTAGTAAAGCACATAGAAAGCTTTCTGAGCAGAGAACTTGCATCCACTGTAAAAGCAGAAGAGGCCAAGACCAACTTCACTGCTGTCTGTACTCATACTGGAGTTCTATACACAAAGGAATGCTAGACCTCAGTCCAGTTTTCAATCTCTAATTTCAAAGTAAAAAAAAAAGTCAGATCCAAGTTGCTAAAAATTAATAGTTTTTCTACCCAGACACTTTCTTGCTTCAAAGTATTCTTTATGGTATATTTTTCACAAATAGGGGAACAAAGCCATTTTATCATAAATATCAAACTAACTCCAAGACGTCAAATCACAAAGACGATTTAAGCACTGCCATTTGTCGAGACTTCTCAGGTGTCTTTGGTGATTTCTTTTTCCTCTCCCTGAAGGTTGTTTTGGAGAGAACTGAGGAAATTGGTCATCTCTAACCCATGCAGATTCAAACAACACCCTTGAATTATCTTTGGCCACAAAAATCCCAAAGAAACAGGTGTTTTGGGATATGCTGCACTTGCTGAGCTTGCCTTGAGAAAAAGAGATGCAAGCATTTGTCTGTGTTTGTGTGTATTTACTGCACATGCAGATCTAACATCCTGGAGATAAAAGTACCAGTTTGCTTATGTCCTAATAACTGAAGCTACTGTCCTAGGGCTTTCCCCTCCCTGAAACAAAGCATTGGTGTTTTGTTGAGATTTTTGTTTTAAATTCAAAGGCTTCAGAGAAAAGGAATTGACTTTTTTTTAACAGGCCTGGCTAAAAAGTCCTGTGTCAGGTTTTGCTAACAGAAACTTCAGTAACATTGGAGTTGCACAACATGACCTTAATGTAATTATGTTGTGGTAGTCCTGATTGTAGGAGACAGTTTTCTCTCCCAGATACAAGAAGGTCAGTGCTACACAGGCTCACCCTGTGCAGGGGGGACCAGCATGCCCATTCCTCCCGTGCTGTGTCCTCCTGCCTTCCCTCCTTTAGAGAGATTGTGCTGTTTCTGAAATCCCTGGTCACATGCTCAGTCTGCTGTCACTTACACTGCTGGATTAGGGCTCCTGCGAGAGTAAGGATCCCATTTACACCTGCTTTTAGAGGAGCTGGCAGTTATCCTGCCCTCTGCTTCTGGAGCTCTGCATAATGAATTCTCATGGTCTGGGGAGTCAGCACCACTGAAGAAAGAAGTTAATGCAGTTTGGCCTTGGGGAATCAAATGACTGCAGAATCTGAGCCGCAGCAGGCTCATATTCTGTTATCACCTTATTAAAAATTCCAGTTCCCAGTCTAGGATCAGTCACAATTCCTCTGGACCAACTTAGCAGATGGGAGTCTATTAAGCCGTCTGTAATGGAAGCCTATTGAGAAATACTATTAGTTTGATATTAAAATTGTTCTGAATTAATTGAAGTTACATTTTTTCCACTTTAACTTACCTCTTTATTGGAGAAGAGACTGGTATAATTAGTGTAAAGCCCTGCAATCATGAATTTTCTGATGCAGTTCTGTTGAAAAATAGTTACCTCAGTTACAGATATACTAAGTAGATGAATGTAGCAGTTCTAAACATATGCCTGTGTTTAAAAGGGTTGGGCATTTTTTTTTTTTTACAGCATTTCTGGATTATGAATGTATAGGGCTAACATATGGAATAGCTTCAGTCAGCAGTGCATCCACAGCACAGCTCAGCAGCAGAGAAGAGTCTGTGGGCTGTATGTGCTATAATCTCTCCTGACAGTAAATTGTGTCGCAGTGTTTATAACTTACATCTGAAGATGACTTACAAAGAATACAACCAGTTTAACAGCAGCTAGATTGCAGTGGATATTTGGGGAAAATAGGAGGTATCAAACAATTTCAGGGAAGCAAAACTTGAGTGTGTGTTTTGTCAACACTGACAAAAGGTACAGATGTTTGAAGTGTGGGAGAAAGGAGATTGAGGAGTAGTCACAGGAAAGAGGCTGTGCAAAATAAAGTGAAGATATGAAATTGAGGCCAGTAAAACCCCTAGGTTCACCTGTAAGTTGCAACAGTAGGGCTCAAAAATAAGTTGGCTGCAGATAAGCATGCAATAGGATGTTTGTTGCCAAAAGAACCTAACAACTTTCCCCATCCCCTCAGATCACTGTGCATGTTAAGTGTAAATAACTTGTTTTGCTCCCCCTAGAATGCTATTCAGTTTGTGAATCAAGTATAGATGTAATACAATTCTTTAACCACAGCCAAGAATACTATACTGGGTATTTCACTTTATCACCATGTTTATAACTGTGTATCATTTCCCATTTTTAATGCTGATTTAATTGGTGTCTTTCATTGGGAAGACAGTAAAGAGGTCTTTCCACACAGGTGAAATGTTGTGCTAAGGTCCATAAACCCCTCACTACAGCTGTCTGGGATTGGGTGCAGGGAACTCAGGAGAGAGCTAATGACTATAATGAGCACTGATTAGAATAAATTCCAGCTGTAACCCAGCAGCCCTGTTTCTGGGAGCAGAAGAAACTGGTGCCTTTATGCATACTCCTTTTTACTGCCACATAGAAATACCGCATATGTTTCCTGGAGATTGATTTTTCCTTTCAGCATTGAGCTGAGGCAGGGAAAATTAAGAAAAATAAAACCATTATTGAAAGAAAAATATTTTTACTGAGAACCCTTACAACTGGTCCCTTATTCACTGATCCTGGCAACACTGATGGAGATTTAGTGATGCACTGTACAACTGAAATCAGGGTTTGCTTGTCTCAGCAAGATAAAATTATTGAATCCCAAGGAGGTAAACAAGGATACAGCACTGACCTGCCCATGTTCCCAGGATTACTTCATCCCAACCCCAGCCAAAAGTTGAAAGAATGTGCTTGTACTGATACAGAAATTTGATCTAATTCTCCACTATCAAGGAGGGAGTCTTAAACCAAATAGAGGAAATGATGTGTAGACAGTTGGAACCTTTATTGATAAAGTGTCTCTGGATCTGTCGAATCATTACTCCACTTCAACACTGAGTAATATTAGATGGAAATCTAGTATTTTCTCCAATTTCAAGAGCACTGTTAGCTAATATTCACATTATCAGTTACTGTGTAACCTTCTAACATCATAGGCATCTTGAGAAAGTTGGAAAAAGTACTGATCTATGCAGTGACTCAAAAGGCTTTGCTCAGTAGTCAATGGCAGGATGCATGGTAAAAAATTGGTATCTATTGCATTTCTAAAAAAAAATAAAGTTCTGGTTCTATGCTTTAAAAATCTGAATACATGAGATTCAATTAATTGTCATCCACACAGATAAACTGACATCTTATATGGGTGAGATGTTTAGACCTGTGGTCCTCAGGAACTTTGCTGTGTGACATGAGACAGCTTAATAAAAGCCTAGAATGCTTTTAGGTTTTCAAATATTCAAGTTATGCTAAACCTAATCTACGACTAAAGCATTTTTCTAGGAGATTTGAGAGATATTTTGAAACAGTGGAAGAAAACTAGGGTGCCTTGGCTGTTCTAATATTTGAGTTAAAATACAGCTGTTTGTTTCCTTGACAGAAATGCACATGCAGCACTGTGAAGAGCAGTTCTCAGACTGGTGTTTGAAAACTCTGTTCAATAATTCTGATGTGTCAGTACAGTTGGAGAAGTTACAGTTCATAGTTGAAGATGATGTAATCAGTGCACATTCAATCTGCAATCATAGGCTGAAAATAATAAATTCTGCCTTTTTATTTCAGTATTTTGTTATCTAAAGAGTAGTGCCTGACTGAGAAGATTGCAAAGGAGGCCAACTAGCATTGTAATTGTTGTGCAGAGATTGCTTTGTAACTTCAGTTTCCATAGCATTAAGATCAGCATTGCCTCTCACCAAAAAATCAGGCTTATTTTCCTCAGTTCCAGCATACAGGGGTAAAGCACTGTCTTCAATCATTGCCTCAGACTGAATTAACTGAAGACTGATTTGCCATGTCCTAGTATGTCAGTGCTAGATTTGCTCCAGAGGAATTACTTTCTGTATTTCTTACCACCTATGCTCTACAAAGTTTCCAGTCTGCCACTATTTTTTTGAAGTTTTTCCTTTACACCTGCTGCCCCAGTGCAGGTGCTGCACATTAACAGGCCCCAGGTGGGGCAGAACTGCAGTGCCCAGCTGAGAACCCTTTCCTGAGAGCCCCCAGAGCCCCCAGCCTGATGTAGCTGGCTAGTTCCCCACAGCTGATGTAGCTCCACTGCTCAGCCATCCCTCCTTTCTAGGCTCCTGCCCTGCCTCGTCTCCCTGATGGCTGTAGGCTCTCAGAACACATTCAAGTGGCTTTCTGAGATGTTTTGTACAGTACCTAGAATGCAGTGGGATTTTCCTGCAGGTAAGTAACATCTTTCAGCATTCACTACTGGAATTTATAAAAGGCTATCACTGTAATGATACCACTTATGGCAGTTTCAGGGCCTGGATACTAAATGAAGATTCTTAAATGTGGGTGGAAAAATTCCATTACATGAAAAATTCCATTACACTAAAAAAAGGGTTCTCATCTCCATATGCTTTAGGAAGATCTGAGTCATGGGTTTCAAACTGTGGTTGTTACATGCTCTGTGCTTCTGTATCTCTAGCTACATTGTAGTGACTTATGTACAGGGTTGACTGCACTGTAAATCTCTAGGTATTATTTAATATGGAGAATATTTCCACTAGAAGTCTGAGGCCATTGTGGATGAGAACTTTTATTTCACTAAGAGACATGTAATTTGTTCTGTTCTTGAAAAAAGGTAATTTTTGGTTCAACCAGATGAGAGCTCTGTAGTTTTCTTGCAGTGCCATTCAAAATTATTATTTGTAGCACTCCATCTTAACTCGTTTTAGATGTGCTCCTGTAGTGTTCTTACTCATGCCTGATCAGGTCATATGAGCAATTCACCTTGTGGACAGTTTTTTGCAGCCTGTGCAAAACATTGCAGTGTTGTGCCTAGATTGCTATTTTAATCCAATGTAAAGTAAGTTTTGTTTATACTGCAGTCACAGTATAGAAACATCCTGAGTTTGCAGTGAGTAGAGCTGACTAAAATCAGGGGCAGCCCTAGTGGATGGATGGCTTGTTCTGAGTTACTTATACCTGACCCTAAAGTAAAAATGTATCACTAGTGTTAAAGGGATCATAGTGGGCATATAGATCGTACTGAGAAAACCTTGCAAGTCTGCCAGCTTTTCTGATAGTGAGGAGGGGCAGGTAATCACTGAGAAAGTTTTGCCTCCTGCTCTGATTTTCTCCTTTTAAACTTCTCTTCAGATACACTATTTACTTCAAAGCTTTGTTCTGTCAAGGCTACTTCTGCAAGGTAACAATAACTAAAAAGGAACTTCACACGCTGGGTTCCTTTCATGCCTCCTCCTGTGACTAACATAGATTTCTGCTTTCTATCTCAGAATCTAGAATCCATGTTTCAGGGATAGATTTTCCACATGGTAGCTTTGCAATAACCCATAGATACATCAGATCCCTGGATTTGTCACAAACTAAGGTTTGGGGGTTTTCTTGTGATACCAGAAGTTCTGCAGGGGTATCCATAAGGTTTTAGGTTACAGTGACAGGATATTTTTGATAAATTCATAATGCCTAAGCAATTACTCCCTATATAGCTCCTCTAATCCTCTGATTCCATGCTAGTTTTATTGCTCTATGTGTGCACACAAGACTTGGGAAACTGTTTAAATCAGAATGTCCATGTGGTTGGCTGATACATTGTTAGGTGCATACAGTAAAACATGCACTTGTGTGGTGCATGGCAAGAGCCTGCGCTCAGTTCACCCCAATGAAGTAACTGCCAGGTCAAGCTTATCATGAGGAAACAATGAAATACAGAAAAATTACATTGTTTCCCCCATCCAAATCACACAGTAGATCACACTTGTCAAGCCTGTCTAGAATTAGCTATTTTCTTTAATTATTTTTGATATAGTTAATGTAATCCCTGCTTATTTAGAATCCAGTATTTAGACAAAAAAATGTAATTTAAAGTAGCACAAGTATTTAGCAGGAAGAATTACTGAGCTTTTATTGTAAATGGATCTTTTACCTGGAATTACAGATGCGACTTTGAAAAACAGTCTTGCAGAGGGATCTAGATAGACTGGAGCACTGGGCCATGATGAATGGGATGAAATTTTAACAAGTCTGAGTGCCAGGTTCTGCACCTGAGACAGACTGATGCTGGGCACAGGTATAAATCAGGAGGAATGCCTGGAGGGCAGCCATACAGGAAGCCCCTGGGGTGCTGGTTGACAGCAACTCAGGAGTCAGCAAAGTGCAGTGGCAGCCCAGAGAGCAAAGCACGTCCTGGGCTCTTTCAGACACAGGGTGACCAGCTGATCGGAAGAGGGGATTATCCTGCTGCATTCAGCACCGGTGCAGCCTAGCCTGGAATGCACTTCTGGGCCCCATTGTTTAAGAAAGATGTGAAGGTCCTTGTATGTGTCCAGAGAAAGGCAGCAAAGCTGGTGAAAGGGCTGGAAGGAGTGTCCTGTGAGGAGTGGCAGAGGGCTTTGGGCTTGTCTGGGTTGTAGGAAAGGAGGCATTTCTCTACCAAGAGATTGGTCAGACATAGGAACAGGCTTCCAGCAGTGGTTAATGCCCCAAGCCTGACAGTGGCTTAAGTTACATTTGGAAAAGGCCCTTAAAACATGCTTTAACTTGGTCAGCCCTGAACTGGTCTGGCAGTTGAACTAGGTGATTGTTGTGGGTCCTTTCCAACTGAAAGAGTCTATTCTGAAAGCAATATTTTGTTTAACAATGGAAGATACTTCATGTCATCCAGCTAGTAAGAGCTAATGAATTAGTGAGTGGGGTTTCTTTTAAATAACACTTTAATACCAGTGCATTATCTTTTAGTGCACTATGTGACTGCCAAGTTAATAGAATTATTTTCCTTTAGTTTTGATAAGAGCAAGTCAGATTCTAAATGTTTGCTTTCAGTACACGTTAAAGAAATGCCTAAACTGAAAATTGAAAAGAGCTCCCGTTTACCGCATAGCGATCAAAGCATGACCCCTTACTGGCAAGAAAAAGAAATTGAAAACTAATTTCAAGGTTCAGGATTAATTCGCTGTCAAATTGACAGAAGAGAGCCTACACTAGAATACATTTAGCATAAATGTAGAACCTTCTCTTTATCTGTTCCTTTCAGAGTGCAACTTATTACTTTGATTTCATGGTTCCATAGCATAAGCATTTTAAAAGTTAGCTGTCTGAATTTGGTTCAAATATCTACAAACACAGGCTTTTTACCAAATGAATCTATCAGTTTGCTTCCTATTAACATCACTGTTCTCTACTGATGACCTTTTCCTGAATGTGTGTTTTTCCATCTTCCCTGCAGTAATCGCTAGAAATGATTGTCATGTAAGGAGTCGGCTATGGCAAACAGGAAACATCAAAGCACTACAGCCAGCATGCTGGATCACAGAGCCAGAGCTTGCCCTCCTTCAGCTCACAACAGGGAGCCTGAAAATGAAGAAAGTGACCTTCCTATTGAAGATTATGCAGCAAAGGAGGCAGAACTAGCAACTGTCAGACCAGAAAGTCCCACCCCTGTGGAACATGAGTGCAATGACCACAGTGGAGATGGCGACTCCAGCTCTGACTATGTAAACAACACTTCTGAGGAGGAGGACTATGATGAAGGCTTGCCAGAAGAAGAGGAGGGGATCACATACTACATTAGATACTGTCCAGAGGATGACAGTTATCTGGAAGGGATGGACTGCAATGGGGAGGAGTACGCTCCCCATGAGGAGCACCATGTTGAAACAGACGAATGTCAGGAAGCTGTAGAAGAGTGGGCTGAAGGTAAAATTCAGCACCAAGATGAAAATGAGGTGATGGACAGGCAAGAGTGGCAGGAAGGTCAAGATAATGGCATTCAGATTTTGGAGGATGAAGCATCATCTTTGGAGATTCAAGACCAAGAAGAAAACATACAGTACTGTCCAAGTGAAGGTGACTATCCGGACTATTACCCAGCTGAGGCTAATGGAAATTCACAGGGAATATCACCATATCATTCTAGAAAAGAAGATGCAGAGCTGGAAGAGCAGGAAGAGGACATTGACCAGATTGTAGCAGAAATCAAAATGAGTATGAGCATGAGCAGTATTAACAGTACAACAGAAATGAGTCCAGAGCACACTGGGACTGAAAACATGGCACATGACTACAAAGAGACTTGTTCAAAGGGAGAAGCTGTTCACAGTGCTAACAGGCATGAGGGGAGGCCAAAATCACTGAATATCCCATCTGCCTCTAAGCACAGTGGAGATGTGCATCGAGGTTTTAAAGCAAAGTCAAGAACCCCAGAGGACAGACAGAAGTGGCCACAGGAGCAGGTATGAGGTGCTCTGTTTAAGCAGACTGTCAGAGGCATAATGCAACTGTTATGCTAGCTATTCCAAACAAAATTACAATATTTGTATATATATTAATATGCAAATATATATATTTGCAGTATTTTTAGTGTTACAGCATTCACAGCCACGACATCACATTGTGTGTTTAGAAACAGATGCTAGATGCATTCAGCATATGTACAGAACTGACAAAGAGGCTTTGCACGGAGAACAAATAATTCAAACAAAGGTATACCAGATGCATGGGGCAAAACCAGTTGTTTACATTGTTTTCATACTGCAGTGACAGTCCAGAGAAACTTAAAACTAAGTTCAGCATTGAAATAGTTGCAATTTTTTTCCCATTAATGACTCCTGTACCATTGCCTTAGTGGGTGATTACGTTTAATTTCTTTCGTTTCCAATAGAAAGTATGTCAAGTCTAGATACTGTATACGTTAAAAACAACTGCAAGAAGTGCCTGCATATTGCTGTGGTTTTTTTTCTAGCTGGTCATATCTTGACCTTGACAAGAAGGAAGAAATATGAGCTTTACTAGTACCAAAAATGCCGTTAAGCAGTTTTATCACAGGAATTATGTAGAAGTTAATTTAAACCATGCACAATCTTTTCTTGTTCTAATGCTGATTGCCATAAAAAGAATCAGAGAATGAAGCTCAAGCTTTTCTAAAGGAAAAGAGGTTTGACATTTTTTCCTGAAGTTTCAAATTGAATGTGCTTACTTCTTGGACAGACATACCTCATCCCCTAAGGTCAATTTAAAGCTTTGACTTTGCATCTCTAAAATTATATGCAGCTGAATATTATTTTCTGCAATGAACAAGTCTACCTAAAAGAGGTAGAGCATAATGTGTATTTAGGTGACAGACTAGTAAGGGTAAGTAAATTATTTTGCCTTACATATAATTAAAATGCTTTATTAAACTTCAGATGCATACGTTTCCTGTTTCAGCTTTATCAACTCTGCAAATACGTTCTTCTCTAGTTAAGTGCCCCACAGTTAAACAATTTAGTCTAGGTGATTCCATTAAAAACAGACATTAAAATATGTTAATTCCTCTGAAAAACAGTAAAAGGAAATCAAATGTTTAAGTATATGCTGATGAAACAGGTTGACCTTCATTATAATTGTGAACAAAAAAAAGTCTTCAGGGGATATTTTCAGATTTCCCATATCTGCAGCAAGTTTTTAATATTCATTACTACATTCTATTTTCAGAAGTATAATTATAACCAAATTGTGTAACTCAGTGCCTTACTGCCACCATAAAAGTTCCTGTGTGAATAAGCTTGATGATGTTGAATGGTTTGAACAGCTACTAGGTGTTGCCTGGGAGCAGAGGGGTTGAGTTAGCAGTTTTAGACTAGTGATGGTCTTTGTGGCACAGTACACCAGCAGCTGCTACTGGGAGTGTTGCTGCTTGCAAGTTTTTAAAATATTTGCAGAACAAAAGAGGAGAGGAGTTATTCAGTAAGAAAATAAGAATTCCTCTATGCTTGAATAAGAAATTGGTAGTGTTTTTTCCCCACTGAATGATTGCCCTTTCAAAACAACATTCAAAATAGACCTTAATCGCAACAACTTTTTGTACTGTTTTGAAGTTTATTTATCAGAGGTAGAGCTGAACTGCACTGTGCCTTTGTCGCTCTCAATTGACTGCTAACAGCTGAGGGTTGTTTAACACCTGGATACTGATACAACTGGATGAAAATAAACAAAAGGACTGCCTGTCTGCTTTAATTGCTGTTTCCAGTCAGCCTTGGACCAATGCCTTCCTGTTGTTTAATAATGGAAGCACTGCTGTGATAGGTAACCACGGGCTGGGTGGAGCCACTGACCGTATACAGCCAGCGCACAGCAACCACAGACTCTGGTGGGCAGAGCACTGGGCCCGGCACAGTGCTTCATTCCTTCAGACGTGAAGAAAGGAAAGTAGAGATAGAGCAGTACCGGACTCTACTCCAGATAAGCACACGGGGTTAAACAAAGCAGGTGACAAGGCATGCATTTAATTTGTAAGAAAGGAGACAGGGCACAGCTGCTGTGGGCACTTCACTGAGGAGAGGAGCAGAGGCCTCCTAGGCATTAAGATGTGAAGTGGTATTTCTTACAGACATACAGAGGCTCACAAATGGAGATGTGAGGTAATGTTCCCCCTCCCCACCCCAAGCCTCCAGGAATACAAAGGAGTAAAAAGCAAGTTAAATAATCTTTGGCAAGCATTACTTGAATGTGTATATCATAACAAGACTGGTTTTACCTTGCTGTGGTCTTCTCACCTACTCCAGGTTATCATTCTCAGCTTTATCCAAACAGCAGGCTTATTGTGAGGACATAGGAATAAGAGTACAGTACCCGTTTCTGATAAAGCTTTCTTTCTTAATAGCCCCTTAAATGTCCTTAGCAAAGGTGTGGTTGGACATTTAGCATTGATACTGGACCTCAAAGAATTTAGATAAAGTGCAGAGGATTTTGTTTTTCTTCTGGGGCATTCAATTCTTTTAATATTTACTATATAATGTCTAAGGGAAGGATGCAATTAGAGTACTGTCTAAATGAACCTGTGTCTCATTTGTGAAATCAAGACAGGCATAATTTTAACTACAATATTTAAACCAACTACAATAATTCAAGTTCTTTCATAGTGAAAGGAAAAAAACCTCAAGGCCAATGTCAGTACATATGCATGCTAAACTTACTATTTGCAGAGAATCTGTTTAGAAGAGCCTTGATCTTGTCACCTTGCCAAAAGATCTCAGTTTTTATAAGTGTGCATCTCAGTACAAAATCCCTCGGTGAAAGGGATGAAGAGGCATACATATGACATATAGAGCACTTTTTGGCCTCAAATATCTTCAAGTAAATGTAGATTTGAATGCTTTTAGGTTAAGTCTAGGTATACTTACTATGTGTCAGTTTTTGTAAACAATGAGCAAACAGGAAGGTGCATTTTGTTGTTTTATACACAGTCTGCTGTCCTTAGCTTTTTCATATTCCTGCTCCTCTCCTCCTTTCCTGCCTCACATAGACAGTATTACTGCTTAGTATAACATATTTACAGTTCTTTAAAATACACAGCTGTTAATTCTTAGCTCATGATAGATGCTACCATTCTATATGCAAGACATTTGCTAAATAACCAGTAAACAAATGCAATGTTAAAGGTTCCTGTTGCTAGGTTTGCACCAGAGCAGTAGTCACTTTTTAAGAAAGACCCAACAATTTACAGAGAATGAAAAACAAAGTAAGCATCTCATTTGACTTTCAGTGAGGGTCAGTCTCCAGTCTTAAATACACATGCTCAGGCTTGAAAACTTCAGGGATGTATGAGCTGGGCTTGTTCAGCCTTTGTTTGTAAATACCTCTGGGGAAGCACAGATGAGGATGATTAGCACTAGACAAGTCTGAGGGAAACCTGGAATACATTTAAAGTTTATATTTGCTCTAACTCACTGCTTAGCACAACTCTTACTCTTTGTAGGTTTTCCAAGCTTATGCTATTTAAGAAAGGCATTACATCTACGAAGTTGAATCCAACTATTTTGTGTGTTCTGTAACAACTCAAATGTAACAACTTCCTCAAGTTAGTTTTCCCAACACCCATTTGACATCTTGGTCATATCTGAGCTAATTGTTAAAGTATCACATGAAGAAATTTTCTGTTTCTGATTTCATTTTATATGTTTTACAGTTAGCAGAGAAATTGAGTATGGTCAGACAACCTACTGATGTAGTTCTCCTGAATTACCAGTTTTTATTGTAATAAACATGAATTAACTGACAGGTATATCTTTGGGTGGAAGGAGAAGAACTGAATGGCTCATTCAACTGACAGTAACATACAGCACGATGTATGCAGTTTTAAATATATGTGGTATTCCTGTGAAACAGTAGTTGCTGTTCACTTGAAGTCTTTTCCTTTTGCAATGCTGTTGCATTTTCACAGCTCCAAGGTTAGCTACAAAACTGTTGGTTTGGCACACTAATAATTAACACTAGAACAGCTTTACCAGGTGAAAAATGAGAGTAATCTCCTGTTGCAAATGAGTGCTTGTACTGCACAAAATATGAGCAAGGGCCTGGTCTAAACCAAAGCTTACACCACAAAAAGCTTGTCTCCAGATCAGTTCATTACAACACACCCTGTCCTGCTTCCTTCCCAAAAGCAGGATGGCCCAGGGCAGTCCCAGCCTCATCCTGCCGCTCCCTGACAGCATTTGGAACTTTGGCTTCTCCTGTTGCACGTGCAGAATTAGCATAATTAAAGAATGGCAGAAGCAGCAAAGAAAAAAGCAAAACATTGGACAGTGGCTGAAATAATGCCAATGCAAGATGTCTTTTGCACTGTTGCAATTCAATTAAGTAACTGCTTATCTGAAACTTCATATGTGGCCAAGTTTGCTCTGTTCATCCCAACTGGAATCCTGCCTCTGTGAAATACTGGCATTGGCATGGCTGAGAGCTGTTTCTGCTGAGTGAGGACTAAAGCTAACTGTGGGACTCCATGCTTGAGCACTGACAATTTAATCAGCCCTTGTTCTTAATGTCTACACGAGGTAGATTTCAGACTCCTGAGAATGTGTTCTCTCCTATTTGAACAGATCTATTTACCAATAAAAGATAACAATGGTTTTAACAGCACCAACACCCTACCCGCCTATACTGTTTTGAGGAAACAGGGATTTGCCATCATCACTATTAGGAAGGAGGACCTTAGAGGGAAGTCTGCTTTTTAATGGTGCTGCCTCTGACACTGAATCCTACTACTTCTCATTTCTCAGTCATACTCTGAGAACCTAACCTGCCCTAGTAGGGGATGCCACAAGCTTCTGCAGTGTTAGTATCCTTTCACAACTTTCATACAGGCTGTGCCCTTTTACTACTTCAACATGAACATCCAGGCACACAAAAATATCACTAAAAAATTTGTGAAAGAAAAATTTACAAAGTCATCCTTTTTTGTCTTGGGGAGGGTTTTTTTCCCCGCCCCCAACAGCTTTGCACACATCAATGCTGCCACTGTGTTTTCCTTGCCTGTGCTGGTAGAGCACAGTGTCGACACAAATATTTATTTCCTTCTTACAGTATGGGTACAATGCTGCTGCAAAGAGTCCAAATCAGGAAGTCTTTTGTCCACAAAAGATTTCACCTTTAGAACAGTGCAAAGCAGCTAAGGTGATAGACCATTTAGAAAATGTGTGTCTTAGGAATGTCTTGCTGGAAGTCAGTCTGAGTATGATGGGATGCACTTGATAACCATCTGTAGAAAACACACACAGGTGTAAATTAAGAATATTAAAAGAAAGCGTTTTCAATGGGTTCTAGGCAGCTATGGGGCAGAACTATTAAATAGGTGTTACCAAGTGACAGTTCCCAAACTTCCCAAGTACTTATTAAAAAATGCTAAACAGTCCAAATATTCTCAAACAAAACCAGTTTCTCTGTGCTAATTGGCCAAATCACAGACTTTATGCAATCAGCTCCTGACACCAGTAGACAGGAAAATATCTGTTACTTAAAGATGCAGTAGTGGCAGAGTCTGCTCGGGAAGTTTAAAGCAGAAGACAGCATGTGCTCCAAATTACATCTCCATAAAAATGCACCATTCAGCAGAGCTACTTCTCTGAAACCTGTCATGGCTGGTTTGCAATTCTAAATATATGCAAGAATACACACAGACAAAATTTGGTTCTTTGAGGTGATAAAAATAAATTGGCAATTATTTTAATGTTTATTGAAATTTGATAGAATATTGAAATTGTTTTGTGCAATGCTTAGATCTCTCAACTTTCTCTGACTCCTCTTTTCATAAACTTGACTTGCTTTCTTGGAATTACTCATCAGAAATACTTTTCTCGTCACTCCTGACATGTACCACCACTAAATTAACATCTAAGTAACAGAATCTTTGTGAGAGAAGAGAGTGTGAAGTGTGGCCCTTTCTCCCGTGATCACAATCAGAAATCCTTCATCTCGTCCAGAACTGCCTCATTCAGATTGTCAGTGTATCCTGCTGGGCCGAGTGCTCCTGCTGACAGTGTTACCAGAGTTAATGACACTAATGCAGTGTCAGGAAGGTACATTAGGCCAGTCCTCTGCACATCGCCAGCCTTTACCAGGGAGGTTATGCCACCTGTGCAATTTTAGAGGAATAGTACTGCCATCATAGATGATACTAGGCTACCACTTC
Source organism: Atrichornis clamosus (assembly GCA_013400975.1). Taxonomy (NCBI): domain Eukaryota; kingdom Metazoa; phylum Chordata; class Aves; order Passeriformes; family Menuridae; genus Atrichornis; species Atrichornis clamosus. The sequence continues at coordinate 127,435 of WBMZ01003365.1, read as the reverse complement.
CTCATTTTAAGAGATGTTTTAGATGCACCTTCACGTTTCTATGAACATAGTAGTGTTTAAATAGCAGCAGGACACATCACCCAGTGATAAACTGTCTGCAGAAAGCAACACAACATCATCAAAACTAGAAATAGAAGTTTTTGCCCTTAAGTGGCAAACATAACACCCATCTGCTTTACTTTTGCTCTAGAGAGGGACAACAAACCTGGATCAAAGGTCAACTAGGTCTGTAGGTTTCCTTGTACAACAAGTAACATAATAATCTACTCATTTTATCACAAAACACCTCTTTCCCAAGAAGGTTGGGTTGGTTTTTCATTCCTTAGAGCCTACCCTAAGGAACGTTTTTCAGTTGGAACCTACCACAAAACCTCTCTTTTCCAAAAAGCTTAGTCATCTTCACGATGAGTTTCAGAACATGTAAGCCGGTACATTGGTCTCTGAACACATTAGTTGCTAATTAAACAGCATTGCTACTAAGGAGCTGGGCAGGTGTGGAACAGAAGGCTTATTCAGATGTTTAAACTCAGTAATAAAGCCTTGCCACACCTTTGAGTTCATCTCAGACAAATTCTGAATAAATCAAGGCGGGGACTAACCTGCTGTTCTCCAGCAGAGCATTCTCCAGTAGGAAAGTGCTTTATCGGTGCTGAGCACCACAGCAGCATTTGGGATCACAGGCAGCAGCTGTGGGGAGGACTAGCGTTGTTGTGGTATTCTAAATTGTGAGCCAGGGTATAAAGTAATTATAATACCTTGAAAGTGTTGCCCTCAAATGTGATTTTTCTATCATAACACTCAAACCAGCAATATAAATTGGGAACTCTGTAAGAACCATGAAAAAGAGAAGTATCAAATACATTAATTTACTTCGCATTAGTCAGATCACTTGTGAGCATGAAACAACTTCCAACCCCAGTGAATACCAGAATTCATGTTTTCTAGAAACAATACCATAAAGAAGCTCCAAAACAGTCCCTTCATCCTTGGTCTAGAAGCATCCCCTTCCATAAGGGGAGCTGTGCCTACTCTACCAGTTCTGTCCTTTGGCACTCTGAGTCTTATGGAATGAAAGGGAAGTCCTTCTCCCTGTGCTTCTTTCTGCAGGCAGTTATTGGACACAGTCTCAGAGAGGTACAGCTCCCCTTACACAGGCTGCTGCTGAAGGCTGTGCTACACTCCAAAGCTGAGAAGCTCTCAGTAATGTGATATTATAATGAGTTTTGTTTGGAGAAAGTGCTTACAGTGACACCCTTCCCCCTCCATCACAACATTTAAAAATAGTAAAGTGTTAATAGATCAGCCAGAGGTGTGCACACAGATTTGCCTAAAATAATTCTGCCTTATTAGTCTGGGGCTCCTAAACACATAGGCAAAACTTGGGGGGAAAAAATGGCCTTCATTTTCAGACACCAAATAGTAAGAAAAAACATTTGTTCCTTGTTGAGGTGGTGTGATTGATCCCAACTCACCGTGTATTCTGCATAGGCTTCTCTTTGGAGTCAGCCAGTGCACAATAACTGTACTACATATATGACTAGGAAACAATAAACAAGTAGGGCTTGTTCATATACCTAAAATCCTGAAAATAGGACCTCCAGTAAATCACATCTCTATCAAAACTGAGATACCATCCAAGTGTTTAGACATATTTTCTGTTAGGACTGTCTGGAATTATGTATGCAAGAATTACCAAAGAACATGATTGGTATTGTGATCCCCAGGGCTGAATAAATCCATCGAGATGGCAGATTTGTGACAGAGACCTGTTTCACTGTTATGGCACCCAGGTGGTGCTTACAAAAGCAGACAAACAATTCTTTCTTTATATGCAGGTGTATTTTCAGTTTAGCCAAGTGTGTGGTAATCAGAACTGACAGCTTTAAAAGTATTAACACTCTGTTGTACATGCTAATGTGTTTGCTGTCAGTGTTTACAGTTTAATGTATCTTCATTGTGACCATGTCATAATCCCTGCTTAAAGGATACTTGATCTAAATCCTGCTATTTTAGGGAATAATATATGATTATTATGCTTGTTCTATTAGAGTCCTCTAGATATTTGTTTGCCTCATTAATATGTTGCACTGCACATCAACACAGATTGCCCCATGTTAGTTTAGCCATGCAATATAATCAGATTTGTCTTGTCTCAAACAGAATAGTGTTTATAAGCAGGGATATGGTGAGGTTCACAGCTACTACAGCCATGGAGACAGGGCACTGGTCAGTGGGCTCCCAAGTCTTGGTGCTCTTTGTGTGTCTTAGATAATATGTTCTTTCTTAAAATCCTGCTTACTACTTGGGTGAATCTTTGCTTTGTGTATGTTGTCTTACCTGACAATTATCACTGAGCTTTAATGTACCTGCTTCATTAGCCTACTTTGTTCTGCTGACTAAATCTTGGTCATAGGGAATAACTTGTCTAGTGGTGAACATAAAGAGTTTCTTTGACTACAGCTACATATTGCATTTGAAGGTCAGAAGCCAAGGATTTACATTCACACTTAACATTCAGGCTGACCCTTTCAATTAATACGGGCTCAGTGTTCCCATTTACACAATCATCAGTACAAGTTTTTATTTCTGCAGCTTTCCAGCAGTGGCATTTAGGCCCTCATTTTTATACATAATGGGGAAACTAAGAAAAAAGGAAAATGAAATATCCTAAGCCATAAAAATTTGTTCCAGAAATCACCTTTGTTTTCCAGATTTCCAACAGTGAAAATCTGAGTCATGAAAACTTTTCTTTCTTGGTACGTGTGGGACATGGGCACTCCCCATGTTGAGTGCTGGTGTTGTGTAACTTGGATCAGGTCTGCAAAAGAAATTCTGCCCCTGAGACTACTGGAACTTAGGGGAAAAAAGAGTGTTCTGTAGTTTAAAAGACTTAGTATTTTCTTTGTGTATGATTTTATATTTTCTCTTTTGCATTTCTCCAGAAGCCTCAGGCTGTGCTGCCAGCATCCTGTAGATTTGCTTGGCCCACGAGGAAGGAGATGCCATGAAGTATCTCCCATGAACACAGAATCCTATATTCAGCACTAGAATTCTGATTTTCAGATCAAAGATGGCTGTTGGACTATTTTGATTGTGTCCAGTACTGAGAATAAACACACTTTAAAATTCTGACTTTGATTTTGAGTAATTGGAACATGTCAGCATTTGGCTTAATTTCATGTGAAAAATTTGCATTGACATAATTTAAATTTAAATCAGTACTGTAACTGCTACTTAATGATAATTGAAATGTCCTATTATTTACATCAAAGTAGATATTTTATTATAATTAAACAGCCTAACATTTTTATATGAAACTGATATTTGCTAAATTACAGTAGGAAATTCTGACTCTCATATCACATTATTATCATATTTCTGTACCAGTAATGAATATTGATTGTACATAAATAACTACAGATAAGTAATGGAGAACATACTAAATAGAGTTTCATATGTTAATGTTTTGTGAATTTTTATTTAAATTTAATCTGGTCAGAATTTTCTAATTATCTTTGCACCATGTACATCCACTGAAATCACTACCTTGTTTTGAAGCTTTTCAGAAAACAAAAGGGTCTGAAATCCTTTCTTTTTTTCTTGCAGATGTGCAATGGTTTAGAGCAGCCAAGGAAGCAGCAGCGTTCAGACCTCAATGGACCAGTTGACAATAACAATACCCCCGAGGTAGGTACCTTTGGCTGCCAGCTCTGCTGCCTGTCTTCCTGCAGCCAGGCTTCCGTGAGGGAAAGCAGGCAGCACACTGTCAGCCTTCTCCCTCTCAGACACACAAACTTAGGCTCCGTTCTTTTCCTGAACTGACAATAAATACCATGTCTGCCTACTGAATAGTCTTTGAACTTTACCCATGAATTTTTGCTGCCTCACTCATTTTTTGTAACTGTCTGTGGCATGTACTCAAGCCTCAGATTTTCTGATGACATACAGAATAGGGAGAACACTTCAGAAATTCTCTTTTTGGATTATTGGAGAGCAAAAGTAGCATCCAAAAGAAATTGTGTTCTGCTTCTATTCCTCCCCCGCCCCACTCCCAGTGTCAGTCCTGGCTTAGTCAGCTGTGAAGAGATACAGTGATAGACAGACCTGCTCTGGCACTGAAGACCAGAGCAAAGAAGACATCTGAGAATGCAGAATGAGTTATGCTTGGGGCTAGACACAATGAAATGAAATTGAGACTTAAAAGCAGAAGTCTCTTATCTCAAAACCATGACATATTTAGCCTGTAGCCTGCTACATTAATGAAGAGGCACATTTCTAAAGCCTTTTCCCATAGCGGGGAAATCAACCCCTTTCCCAGAAACAGGAATGACTGAGGAGGCTGGGAAACGACGAAGAATGGAAGGACTGTATCTATAGGACTGTATCTGTTTATTGAGACTAGGGACAGTACCATGAAAAGAGCACTGTGGTGGCCCCTGATAAGATTAAGTGTAATTCTATGTACTGTGCAGTCAGGGACAGTTCTTTTTCTTCACTGACCCAGAATCTTGCATTGTAAAACACTGTTGAATGTTTTTAATTGGAAATTTGGAATATCAGTAACAGGCAGCGTGATCTAGTGGGCAAATGATTGTACAGGGAATTGCTGTTTTGTATTGCTCTTTTGATGGCTGATTTCTTAGGTAATTTTCATGGGCTTCTCCCTGCCTCCCTTATTTTTTTGTGTGGTGGGACCTTAAAATCCTTCGAGATCCCATGTACAGGGCAGTCTGTACCAGGCTGGGTAATGACTGTGATGTAATGCATTCACTGTGCTAAATCGTGGCTATGTAACAGTGGTCAGCCTTTTAAATATAATAAGAATTCAGTTCATTGTGTGAAAGTTATTTTGTTACAGCTATACCATTTTTATTTCTCAACAGACAAAGAAAGTGTCTTCCTTTCCAAGTTTTGTTGATGGTAAGTTTGACATCATCCATGGTTAAAGTAGGATAAAGTGGAAGCAAGTACTTAAATATAGATAAAAGATCACAGTTCTTAAAACCAGTCAAACCCAAGAGAATACAGCTGAAAAGTTTAAGTATGGAAGCATTTAACATTTTCATCCCTCCCCATGGCAATGGGAGCATAGTGGTGATAAAAAGGAGGAGCAGGCAGAGCTCCCAGAAGATTTGGGTGAAGATGGAGAACAGCTACCAATCTGGAAGGGGTTAAAAGAGGTATAACAGTGGGCCCCAGCAGGGTGGAGATCTATGAACATGTAAGAGCACCATATTCTTCATGGCCCATTATTGCACTCCGGGAACCTCAGTTGTCAGCACAAATGGAAAGGTTTTCCTGAACTGTCCAAACAATAGTAATCCAATCCTCTGTGCAGGAGAGCCGTGCTTTCACATGTTTCTTCAATCTCCTTTGCACTGCTATTACATATATTCTATCTGAAGAAAAATAAGTCATTTCATTAGCAGAAGATGGTGGGCAGACATAAAAAAGGATTGTACTGAAAAACATCATTCTCTGATACACAGACAGCTGAAGAACTTTTTATGGGGAAGATGCATACAGCTCTTCCTGCAAAGAGAGTGTCTACACTGTAAAGTGAGAAAAGATACTAGGACACTTCCAAGGATCTGACCTCTTAGATCTGCCATGAACACAGACAACAGAAGCCTTAAAAGAATGTTAAAATTAATTTCTAATGCCTTTCTCAACTCAGGGAAAACAATGCAATTTGGAATAATATTAGAATGTCCAAAACATTTTTCTTTTATTCCCTGATCTCACCAACTTGACAAGCATCTTCTGTTTTCAGTAATTTATTAAAAAACTAGAACAAATGGAAAGTTCAAAGATTGTCCCTTCAGGTGGACATCTGAGGGACATTACACGGAACACTTGGTGTGTACTGGCTAACAGGCCCTAAATAGAGGCAAATTTAAATGCATTCCCCGAGGGTGGCAGAGCCAGGAAAGCAAGCTGATACTTTGTAATAAGCATCTGCTGATTGTATCGTGGACAACCACAAAGAAAGGCCAGCATGCACAGAGCTTTAAAGCAGGCAAGACAATTCACCCCTCACAGAGCTGCAGATACAACTGCACATTTTAATTTTCCTGGGATAAAAAGGTTATGTCTTCTTCTTTCCACACCAGTCAGTTCACTGCTCTGTTGGAAAAGGGTCAGGAGACCCTTTTACATAGCATAATACCTTTTTTTTAGTTCAATCGTTTTTCTTTCTCTGATTTTTTCTATAGTGGCACAGTATGTGAGGACAAGTTGTCTATTAGGGTTTTTCTGTTGCAGGTATTATATGGCATTGTCTAATACAAATAAATACATGGCTCACTAGGCACTTATGATAGCTTACATGACTGCTCTCTGAATTCAAAGAAAAACAGTTTTTATTATTAATTTGTATGTAGATCCCAGAAAGTACAGGACCCTTCTGCACATAAGAAAAAATTCTGCCAGCTAACACTCCTGCTCTTCCCTGAGCTTTGACAGTGATATCACGACCATATTCTGGTTATATTCATACTCAGTTTTAAAGCACTTTCAGCATGACTCCTTAACTAAAGTAGCTATGTCTGTGTCTCTATTAATACATAATACTTTTCATATGCCATGTGAACATTAAAAAAATCTAGCCATCTGTCATATCTAATGATAACAGGCCCAAAAATATTGGAAATGTGTTTTTTTTGCTGTTAGAATTGTTTCAGTAGTAGTACCACTACATGCTCATAGTAGTAATTAGTTCTATGTTCAGTGGTTCTGGCTTTTTTCCTTTTGTCCTATCACCATCAGTCTTATTCCCTTGCACAGTTCTAGTTATCTAATGTTTAAGCACCAATATTCAACATAAAATTCCAATCTTTGCTCACATCAAACTAACCTTCAGGTTTGAAACCTATTCCTTCTTCCCTTCCTCATCAGTAAGCCTTTACACATGCTTGCAGTCAAGGGCATGCTTAAGTGCTTTGATGAGCTGGGACCTCAGCCAAGTCTGCATTTTTGTATTATTTAAAGCAGACAGAGATAAGGGAAGAGAACACTCAGGTAACCTAATTTGACCCTAGCAATTTTCAGTACCATTTCATCCTTCCAATAGATGTCTTCTTTTACCTGACAATTGCTTACACTGGTTTCATGATGGGAAATGTGTGTTGGAAATGTTTTCTGCCCGGCATATCTTTTGTGTGTGTGTGTGTGTGTGCTTTTTCCCCAGTATTATCTATTGTTGTAAGCATTTTATGCATGCTGCTGATTTATACATGATGTAGCTGACTTCATTGCTAGTATAATGATTCTGCAAAAAATCACTTTCTAAAACTATGAAGAGATGATGAAACTATATCCAACCAAAAAAGCCCCAGTCTTTAAAGAATCCAAATAAATAACATTAGGATTATAAAATTGCTTAATATCCTAGGTTATTTCCATGTTCAAGAAGTTTTTCATACAAATTAGTTAAAAACACCATTGCTGTCTCCAAAGAGCCAAGACATGGGAAGAAGTGGTTGTTTACTTTGTGATAGCCATGAGTTGCACAGACCCCTAAGATGCCCTGGGCATTTACTGTTCTGGGCTCGGAGATGCTGGCAGTGTCTACGTAAAGTTAGATCTCTAAACTTGTCTTTGACAGGAAAGTGCCTTTGGTGGAGCCTGTCAGTGACTTGGGAACCAAGACAAAAATGTCTTGCTTGAAGTGCACAAAGCAAAGCTATAACCAGAAGTGGGCCAAATTCAACATTGGCAAATCTTGCTGGCCCTTAGAATTCTGGTCTTTGCTTGATGCAGTAATGATTGTGTTAGAATTTGCACGAAGAATTGCAGTTCTACTTGTCTTCAGACACAAAGCATTTCAAGAAAATTAATCTAAATTACCTACTAAGGGAGTTTACTTAAACTGATTTAAACATTATGTGCGTAAGTGTATTTCAGAGTTAAAGCAATCTTGATTCAATTTAGTCTCATTTACTTAGCCCGAAGTGAATGAAGGAAAACAAAATTAAAGCTACTTTAATTTTGAATGAGAGTGTTGATGCAGGTATCTAATGAAGTTTTGCTAACTTAACATTAAATTCACATCATTAATTAATTTCCTTCTGTGCTGCCCTTGAAACAAGATGTCAATATGATGCAACATTAATATTTTGTTGCATGCTGGAAGAAGCACAGATATATGAGACTAAGTTTTAGACCTGAAAAAACATATGAACACCATCAGAAGAGGTACCATATAAAATACACCATTCATCTGCTGAAAAACATAATGGTACAAAGATGTGAGCAAAGAGAAGCAGCGATATAGGAATGGAGTTCTTGTGGAATTTTCATTTTCTTTGATTTCATTCAGTGAATTAAGGCTGCAACAGCAAGGATTGTTTTTTGAGGTATTGAAAGACTTGGCCTTTATGGAGAGTTTCAGTAACTTTTAAATTAGTAGCAAGGATTTCTTCTAGAGTTTTCATACTTTCAGTGAAGATTGTCAAGATATTTTTTTATGCTTTGCCAATACTTGGAAAATTTTTAATTCCACAGAGTTCTATTCTATTATAATGAAGATCCAAACCATTACTTGATTTGTACAGATTTGATCTAAATAAAATGTGTTCTGTGGTATATAATTATCCTTTTGAACCTTAAAAATATTGTGTGAGCATTGTTAATTAATCTCAGGTCTCTGAAGAGTACAGGACTGGTATAAATATATATCTATGTGTTTATACACCTTGAGTACTGAATTACAAAGACTGTGGGGTTTTTGCTGCAGGTTGAGATTTCTAGCAGGTGAATTTGAGATGTACAGGGTTGAATAAGTGCCAGCAACATTGCTTAAAGAGGAAAGTCACTTCTTCTAGTCATGTTTATATTCTCTTGGAAGACTTTAGCTAAATTAGAATGAGAAAATGAAGGATAGGAATGTTCACTAAAAGATATATGTGCAAACCACTATTTCAGTACATTTAATCAGCATAGCATGCCCTATATTTTTCCTTCTCCACATAGTAATCTTCCACATTGACTTGATTATAAATAAATTGAACACTGAACAATAAACCTTTTTTTTTTAAATTAACATCCCCCTTCAGTGTCATTTTTCTCCTCACATTTAAAAAAATGCATTAGAAGGTTGGCAAGCTGATCTACATCAAAGCATATTTCTTTTATAAAACTGTTGAGGAATAAAAAATATTCACTATCAAGAGATTTCAGCCAAACTCTGGAATGACTGTTCTTTACTGTCAATCTAATCAATGTGGATGTAAAGCTTAACAGCTGAATAGAAAGAATGATGAGCATAGTCCCAGTGTGATATAAATACAACCCTTTATTCTCTTCTCCCTGCCCCCTCTTTTTCATCCTTGGAAAGAAACCACTTGCAAAAGACAAGTTAATGTTAGAATTCCACCAAAGTCACTATGTAATTAATACTAAATGTATGCAAAGGCATTTTGCTGAATGAAGGTTAAAAGAAGACTTTTCTACCAGTGTCTGAATTCAGGCCTTACACATGACAAAACAGCATCAAGATACCTGCTTTGCTTTTTTCCTAAACTTTCTTAACTTGATAGGTTTCACAGTGGATTTCTGCTGAAGAAGAGTACACCTTTGTGCACATTGTTCATCAGTATTTTTGCCAGAGATGATGTTTAGGGACTGTGCACTTTTACAAATATCTTAAAAAAAATGTGGAAGCAAAAGTCTGTGTTCAAACAGAGGTTCAGTTCATGCTCTGTAACAGCCATACATATAAATAGTAAGGAAGTTATGGTAAAGGTACCTCTCGGTGTTTCTGAAACTCACAAATAATAGCAATGTGTTTAACAGTGCAACACGAGAAGAATTTTCCAGTTATTGTCCTATAGAATTCCACAGTCATTGTGCAGTGTTTTCAATGCTGTATGTTCAGTTAGTACGGGGAGTTTGGGAAATAATTATAGGGAAAGGCGTAATTTATTTTGCACTCGATTTCTTCACATTTCATATTTAGGAAAGGTTTTAGAAAGGTTGTTCAAGCCTCGGTATCCCTTATTCATATTCTCATCTCTCTCCTCTCCTTGGTAAGGCAGTAACTGTAAATGTTTCCTGTCAGTTCCAGGACCTTGTGAACCTGAAGACCTCATTGATGGAATCATCTTTGCAGCCAATTACCTGGGCTCCACACAGCTGCTGTCTGAGCGCAACCCTTCCAAAAACATAAGAATGATGCAGGCCCAAGAGGCAGTGAGTCGTGTCAAGGTAGGGGATCTTTATGGTCTGTAGAATACTCTGATCCTTTGACAGCTGATCCCTAAATGATACAGGATCTGCAGCCTCAAACCTCTCCTGAGGTGCACTTAGGTAAGTATAGATCAGTACTGTAAATACCATTAGTTTCCAGTGCTTGTTATAAAAATACGTGCANTCTGTAGAATACTCTGATCCTTTGACAGCTGATCCCTAAATGATACAGGATCTGCAGCCTCAAACCTCTCCTGAGGTGCACTTAGGTAAGTATAGATCAGTACTGTAAATACCATTAGTTTCCAGTGCTTGTTATAAAAATACGTGCAGGAAAATATAAATTATTCCAGAGTTATTCAAAATTCTATGGAAGCTGTATAACAAATTTAAATTGCATATTGCAGTTAGAAAATACTCCATTGGCAAAGCATAGGATATTTGTTTGACTGTGGTTTTACTCTCATGTCATTAATTCCTTTAACTTACTACAAATTGAGAAAATTATTTCAATATATTGAATTATTACTTTTTTAGGACAAGAATATACATTACTATTGTGTTTGGATTTGCTGTTATTTACAGCAAACAATTTCTTTGTAAATAATGTAGCATAGATTGCTTTAGACAGCTGTGTAAAGAAAATATTTTTTTGGTTAAGAATCCAAGTAGAAGATTTTTATTTTAGAAGTTATTGTGTCTCTTCTGTTAGTACCTCATCTGAATAAACACATTGTTAGAAAGAGGCAAATTTAAATGATAATAGAAAAAGTATGTGCTTAGTCAATAAAATATTTAATTGCTAAAAATTGCATGTTTTTGAAGGAAACCAGTTTGGAAAGGCTACTTAGCAAGAGATTGTCATGACTGATGATTGATTTGGCATTTAGAAAGAAATGGAATGCAAGAAAGTTCCAGTTCTTTAAACTTCCCAAACCTTTGAGTTTCTATTGAGCATATTGTGATGTCTCAAGCTACAGTAAGTAATTGTTGATTGCAATTAACTCCCTAAAAACTATTTTGTATATTCCTACCAACCCTAATCTGTTAGGGGTACTTGGCTATTCTAGACAGTCGTGGCCGAGAGCTTCAGTTAGGTTTTGTTCAACAGTTATGTGTCAATGTATGATTAATATGGAGAGCAAACCTTGGGTTTAAGATAGTGCACATGCACTATCATGCACATGCATATATTTCAACTGCTGTGAATTTAGCAGGATAAGTGCTGGGAGCAGCTGATAACAGCACTTGGGTACCAATTGTTTTGTAATCAATTGACAATGTGCATAATGCCTTGAAATCCAATTACACTTGAGAACTGCATAAGGTATAAACAAATCTTTCTCTTTTGCACATCCTTCTCCCACTGCTCCCAATTTTTTAATTTTTAACAGCTTGGATACACAGTCAAAAGGTTTCCCTGACTTCCCACACTGTCTTTTCTCTTTCCTTGTGTGTACATCTGTCTGCATTCTTTTTTTTATGCTACTCCTCAGAGGATGCAAAAGGCGGCTAAAATCAAGAAAAAAGCGGTGTGTAAACTGTTTTTCTTGAATGCTAATGTTTACTTACATTTCTGTTGTCCTTGTTTTCCATGGAGTGTCATGTCTTTTGTTACGGATCTTCATAAAGTTGTCATTTTGGTTTCTTCTTTGTTACTCAGTAGAAGAGTGAGTGGAGTAAGATGAACTCATTTGCTTCATTGTTTGTTTGCTGGAGTGCCTGCCAGCTGCCCTTCTCCTGTTGAATACCTGTGATTTGTTTAGTCCAGATGCACAGCCATTGTTATCTGGGAGATGTTTTTGAATGCAATGCTTATTTTGATTTTACTAACCAACACAGTAAGATGTATTTCCTGTGACTTACTGTATATTTATTAAATTACTGTTGATATTTAAAACCAAAATAAAGTCACCACATAGTAGCTGGAACAATTCATACAGGAAACATTGCACTTAGTTAAAAACAATACTTCAGTTAACTAAATACAGTTGACAAAAATATCACTAAAAGGGTGGAAGAAATACAAGTAATCTCTGCCAATGTACTTGCTGGAAGAGAATTCGTATAAAATTAATCTGAATTACAAGCAGAGCTAAGCCTTCATAACTCAAAAAAAGAACAGCAAATACATAATTCTTCCTTGCACGGTCTCACCATGAGCCAGTCTCTGACCTGGAGACTGGGCCTGCCTTTAGCACAGGGTCAGACAATCTGTGGCCGTTTCACTCTGAGGCTGCTGAATACCAGCTGCAGTGGTGCCCTGTGGGCAGGCAGCCTGGAGGAGTGCACGTGTTCCTGCTGCACTCAGAGTTAGGTAAGCTCTTGGACCATGCTCAGTGAGAGGCAGCAGCTGCTTTGCCACTTCTGTTTCCTCAGGTGGACAGAGCCAGGGCTCACACTTTGGAATGTGGCATTACACCGTAATCCCTCTTGCTCTGTGACCATGTCCTCTGATGGGGTAGGGAAGTGTTTCCCTAGTGAGCAATGCTCAGAAGCTGAGGTCTAAAAGTCAGCTGATGGCTTTCTGTGGTATGAGAGAAACAGTAGTTCAGCACTCAGTTCTCTATTTTCTAGAAAAAAACCCAACATGAAAAGCTTAAAAAAAAAAAAAAGGGAAGAAAAAGACCTAAAACCCACCACAATACTGAGCGTGAGCTTGCACTTTTTTGTGGTGAGCTCACTGAAGATGGCAAGGGCTAAACAGCTGATGGGGACTAAGTCACTTTCTCAGTTCTCCTACTTTCTCAATTCTGGTGCCTCAAGTACTGAAGTGCATCAGTGAGAATGTGGGGGAAAAACAGCCATACTTTTTCTCCTGTTCTGGCTATAAATATTTAATTTTAATACTTGAGGTGTCAGTCCCACAGGCTCCAAAAATTCCCTCTTAACCAGAAAATCTGAGTATGCTTCACTCCTTCTAAGCAATAAATGTTCTTGTTGCATGTGTTTAGAAACACCTTTGAATAGCCATCTCTGTAGTGGTTTAAAGTGCAGTTGCCTCACATCATATTATACTTGAAGCTGTCAGTGATTTTGTTATTCTTAAAAGAAAATTAAAAATCCCCTTGTAACAAAGCATCTGTCTTTTAGACTTCAGAGGGAGATTCCCAGGCCTTGACTGAAGTGGATCTGTTCATCTCCACACAGAGAATCAAAGTTTTAAATGCAGACACACAGGTAAGTTGGATTTAAACTCTTCAAGAATAATGTTGAGTTAGACTGTTGAAACACTTTAATAAACCTGGATAAATTCACTGCTATGAGAGTATTCAGCAAGAGCTCCTATTGTTCTAACACCTGACAATACAGTAATACTGACATCAGTTTTACTTATTTGATGTATTGGAAGATGTCTGCATGTTGCTGAGAGATATAATTCAATTTAGAAAAAGATTCAACAGCCTTTCAGAATGCATGTACACTATTTCTCTGGAACAGCTTCAGAACCCAGATTTACAGTCCAATGGGGAAGTCATTTGCTGCTCTGACTAAGCTATTCATATCTTGCCATTTTTAACACTTAATCTCAATTTTTTTCCATAAATCACCTCTGAGCCACCCTTCTCTTGCCTAAGGTAAATTATTAATCGTTTATATAAAGGCAGCATCTGGAGACCACAGCAATGATTGGCCTCATCTTCTGGGAATACTTTTCTATTCAACAAGAGGTGATCTTCATAAAAGGGAGATTATTAAGGAATTTGCAGCTAAATACATATAATTTATACATGGATCCCAACACTTAGTATAATAATCTCACAAGATCTCTTAGACTTTGATCACACTTACAGAAGGTCTTCAAATTTTCATTCTTATGAGAGGCATTGAAAAGGACAATTTTAGCAACGTTTTGTCAGAAGTAAATCATGTCAAATCAATCCTTTTCTTTTGTAACAGGGAATGTGTTTGTCCATGGCACAGAAGCAGCACACATCACTTTTTGACTTAAATAAGGCTCATATAATATTTTCTAGATTATATGATCTAGATACAAGAGTGAGAAGCCAGCCTAATAACTTCTGAGTGTAGTTATGTCTAATATATTGCCATCTCTGTGACAATATAAAGAGAAAAAGAGCAGAGGGAGACTCACAAGCACGTTTGTCTGATGTAGTACTGTTCAATATATTCATAAACAACTTGGAAGATGGAAAAAGAAAATGGTTATTGAACTTTTAACTTGGTGTATAAGATCAGAGTTCAGAAATATGGCTAACTGAAGAAATAAGCTGAAACTATAGGAGATACTTGAACAAAGTTAAATGTAGCATTCTACATTTAGGGTTTTCTTTTCAATTAGTATATAATTTGTTTTTCTAACAACGGAAACCATGAAACACCTTCTTCTTCCTGAAATTTAGGAGAGCATTACTATCCTTCAGTGTGAGGGTAACGACAGTATCTCCATGAAATGGATTCTTTTTTCTTTTAGTGTAAGCAGATGTCCTTAATATGCCCCTAGAACTCCCAAGAGATGAGCCAGATGAGTAGAATATCCCATCTAACATGGACAGCAATATTTACAATCTGCCATCCATAAATCATCCTGAGACTGCATTTCATCCATGATAAGCAATACCACTATTGGTTATGTCTCAGCCTTTTTTTGACCTCATGGTAAACATGCATCATCCTGAGAGTGTTTTATCAAAGCTGATAACTACTTTTTGCATTAGCAGAAAATAAAATGCTAATAATTATCTGTGTAAAGGTGGCTACAGCCAGTTACTGACAAACAGCTACAGTTTATAGTTGGAATGTATGGCAGTAAATAGGTAAGTTCTCTGTTGAGTAAGGATTAGTCTTAGTGGAAGTCACTCTTCTTATTTCTTTAAATAGTTCAGCATTTCAGCTGAACACCAATCCTTTTAAAAATAAAAAAAAGTCCTTTGAGGTAGACCATAAACACTGTCAAAGTAACTGCCATCTTAATCTTCTGATCCCCTGAGATTTGTAGTGATGCAAAATGCAGTGCTCCATGACGAATGATGTCTAATATGAGCTGTTCAACTGGATGAAAAGAGTAATATTGGAAATTGTTGTAATTCCAAGCTCTTTGGTGTTTGCCCAGGGTTTTTTGGTTGAGCTTTTTTTGATTGGTTGGTTTTGTTTGGGGTTTTTTTACAGTGTGTGTTTCAGAGAGCTGTAACAGACTTATTCCTGTGATGTTTTAGCGTTTTTGGCTTGGAAACACTTTTCAGTGCTAGTGAGGTTCCTGACTGGTGTAATTTCCATAGGTCTGTTTCAGCTGGGGTGGCAGCTGGCAGAGACAATTTGTGCTTTCATGGTTTTATCAATTATATAAAACCTATTTCTGCAGTGTGCCATGTTTTAATCCATCTGTAGTGTTGTATAGCTCACGTGAGGTAAGAGCTGATTGAAAATGTAAAACTCCCGTTTAGAAAATGACGTGCAGCAGAGTTCAAAATGCTGAGCAGCACCAGTCGGGTACATTCCCAGGCTGGAGGAGAGCCGGCGGTGCTGGTTCTGTTGCCCTCAGCAGCACTAGGAAATGGCACCCGTGACACTTTTTAGTTACTTATGCTTTGTTTGCTTTATTTGCTGAATACATTCAGCCCAAGTCGGCCACCTTTGGTACAGATGCAGTAGGAGCAACTTTGGGTGTGGCCACGTGCCTTGTTCACATGAGAGGAATCCTTCCCTGTGCCACAGCTTTGTGGGCTTGCACTCAGGGCCCAAAACAGCAGAAACATCACAGCAGCCTCTCCTGGCTTCCTCTTCATTCAGTGAAGAGAAGCTGGGAGTGAAGCAACTGGGAGTAGGAGGAAACAAAAAGAAAGATGTAGAGATCACAAATGTGTGTGTGCAGAGCCTCTGGTGGATGATTGGTTCCATAAAATCGCCTGACTCATTAAGCTGTCTAATTCACACTCCCACGGGACTACAGCACTTGAAAGCTTGGAAGAATGCTTAGGTTTTCTCCTTCAGCTGTTCTTTGGGTTTCAAGAGAGGCAACAAACAGAATTCTAACAGAATTCCGTAGAAAAGAAGGGAGTTGCTGAGAAAGGGGAATCTGGACAGGAGAAGAGATCAGGTTTCAGAAAAGGCTGAGAGAAGCTGAATTTCTAAGGACAAATATAAGGATAACAAGGATGGAATGGGTGGGACTAGAAAAGGAATAAGGGAAAGAATAGAGAAGCAAATGGGCACGGATAGAGGGATTTATGGGAAAGTAATAAAGGAGAGAGGGTGAAAAAGATATATTGGTAATGGAAAATTGAGTATAATAGAATACAGAGTGAGAAATGAAAAAGTCAAGTCGCAAGTAAATCAAAAGTAAACACATGTTTACAGTCCATAGATAATATTTGCCTTATTCCTAATTGTAATTGCATTAGACAGGAAAAATGTGGGAGGGGTGGGGGGAATGATTGCTTTCACCCCTACAAGGGAAAAATAAAAAAAAACCAAACCCTTTGAGTAACCTCTGTGTTATGGTACAGGCAGAAAGCCTTTCTTGGCAGGTGAGATTAAATGCCTTCATTTTCCCAGTGCATTCACTCTTGTGCACACTGCATGTATGATTACACCCTTACACAATACTTGGTGCTCACTGCTGAAAAGCAATTATCTCTGCAGAGCTCCCGAGATCCTGCTGAGAGATGGCCATTATAAAACATTTTTCCATACTGACAGAAGTGCTGTAAATCCTCCTGAGCCCCTGCAGCCCTTAGAGACACTCCCCAAAACACCTCTTAACCATCATTACTTTTCATAGTTAGGGATAAGCAGAGAACATTTTCCTTCAAGCCTGAGAAGAATCACTACAATAATTTTATGGGTAGTGATTATCTTCAGTAAGACAGGTGGTTCTAAGAAACAATGGTAATTTGTATTTTTCTCTGTCAAGTTAAATTGTACTGAAATTCTTAAAATAATTACTTTTGTTGATGTGAGGAATAATCGCTTTTTCTTAGAGCCTTAAAAATTTGTTCAACTAACAGCAAACTAATGCCAAGCTGTTTATATAAAGAATGCTGCTGCTTACATAAATTATTAAAATCGTGAATTATCTCACACTACATTTATTTGTTCCAAGTCAGGCAGAATTTGGTGGGTGCTTTTAGCTCTTCAGGGTGAGGGACAGGGATAGTCAGAACACAACCTCAACTGGTTTATCAATACAACCGTAATACTTCTGGTTGTTTCTAGTTCGAGCAATACATAAAAGTCTGGAAAAACTCTCCAAACTGACCAGTGACCCCAGAAAGAAGCAATTTTCAGATTGACCCTTTCTGTTTTTTAAAGAACAGTTCATTTTTACAATGCCAAAATGTGTAAATAAGTAATAGAAAACAAAGCTAACAAAGCATGGTCTGATCTTGATCTTTGTTTCGATAGAAAGCTTTATCTTAATTAAACTAAGTGCTTAGCATAAGGATTTACAGTAAGAAGGATCCAGTTTAAGAAACCTATAAAGCTCAGATTTGAGATGTCCCATATGAAAAAAAAATGGATTTTGACTTGTCTTTGTCTTAAAACAAGGGTTCAGCACAGAGCCCGGTCCAGGAGCTGTTAATGACCCTGGAAAGCTGCTGCTGGAATTGCTCCTCCTGAGCCCCTGCGCTGCCACACGAATCCTGGGACCCTGTGTCAGGGATGGGCTTTTCCCCAGGGACCAGGGGCTGCCTTGGAAACTGAGGGGGAGCAGAGTGTGGCTGCTCCAAGTACAGAGCACCCACACCTGAGTCAGAGCGGGTGAGGAGGGACAGCACGGTCACCTAGTGAAGAACAACACACAGTCCTTCAGTGTCTCCTCAGGAAGAAATGAAAAGCTGCACTGCTTTAAAATGCCATTTTATGTCTTCTAGGGGTCCTTACAGCTAGGAGGCTTTTTCTGAATTTTATCTAAATTGTCAAAGTACCTGCCATACAAGCATTACTAACATAAGTTATATTACCTTTTACCCTAGGAATTTTTCTCCCTCAGTAATTATGCACAGACTTCAGTAACAGTGATTTTTTTCAAGGCACTTAAAGGAAAGACAGTCAATCACATTTCGTGATTGCATGAGCATTTCTAAAATTCTCATTTTAAACCTAAAAGGTTCTTATTATTATGAAAACATTTTGCATAACAGCATACCTTTCTGGGGTCTTAGAGAAGCTGTGCCTTTTTATTTAGTTTTATTTTAAAAAGCTAAAGGAGAAATCAGGTTGCTTATACAATATCTTGAATAAAACCTGTATAAAGGTATAAATAATTGGCTAAAATGTTATCATAAACAAGTATATCATTCTGTTTGTCTTTGCAGTCCTAAATTATCCTTGAAATGATCATTATAGTAATATCATATATATTGTTTTATTAAAATAACATTATTTTACATATAGAAAACTTTTAATTAAAATGAGACTGCTAGCTGTTGAGTCACATTAATTTATTCATGTTTAATGCTGAGTTCAGAAATAATAAAACTTACTACAAGTTTACACTTAGTGGAGCACAGAAACTATTATAAAATGTCCTTGAAGGCCGGGACCTTGTTGCTCTCGTATATAAAAAACAATTGATAGAAGCGTGAACTGGAGATAGAATCAAAAGATGAAATAGTAATAGCTGAAACAAAATAAGTTTAGTGTCAACATGTCCTTCTCTGACTACAAGTGTGCACTCAAGTTTTCATTTGTTCAAGGCAACCCAGGGGCAAGTCAAAGCCTCTGAATAATGATACATTCCTGTGGGAAAAACATTTGAAAGTAGGAGGTTGGGATTTCCCTGCTAATAGCAGAAATTCAAATAACAGTTTAAAAGGCTAAAGTAATTAAAAAGTTGCAGAGTTCAGGGATTTGAGATAGAGGCCTTCTAAATTTAGTACTCTTTATGTGTACTTACATAAGAAATGTTCATTAGGCTGAAGCTTAGACAGGTTTTAACTCAAAATCATTCACACAGGCAGTGGCTGAGTTGAGTTCTTCCAGCACAACCAACAGGCAGTGTAATGACATTGACTGGAACAGGATTTGGACCATGAGCCTTTACACTGGGGCAGTTCCCTCCAAACTGGTCTGAGACATGTAGGTAGCTGAAAAAAGGTGTTAAAAGTTCTGCCTACAGAGAAGGTGAAATACTGCCTTCGTAGCTCTTTACAAAGGAAGTGTTGCTTTGCTGTATCTGAGAAAATGTTACCTTGGATATTATTCCTATTATAGGACATGATTAAAAACCCAGGAAATTATAACATCTCCTCATATCTGACTTTCCTAAAACTTGCTCTGTCATTGTGAAATATATCTGTTCCATTCAGCAAAATCAATAAAAAAGGGAAACAGAATTTTCCAACAGCGTGAAAATATTTATAAAAGAGTAGCATAGCTCTACATTATTGCTTTACAGTAGCAACCACGCTGTATTTGCTCAGGCAACACTTCAGTTGAAGCCAGCTTCTTGAACAGCCACTGAGCTTTCCACTGGGAGTTGGGGCCCGTCGACTGCGTAGGGAATATGAGGTCTGGGCCCATAGGAAGCACTTCTGTAGCTTTTGTCACTCCCAAGCAATAGGCCATCAAGGAGAGGGGAGATGCAGTAGTGGCAGGAGAGCAGCAGGCGCAGGGAATTGCTTTGTTTCTCCTTGCTTTGTGCAGGAGACGATGATGGACCACGCGCTGCGCACCATCTCCTACATCGCCGACATCGGGAACATCGTGGTGCTGATGGCGCGGCGCCGCATGCCCAGGTCGGCCTCCCAGGACTGCATCGAAACCACCCCTGGGGCCCAGGAGGGAAAGAAGCAGTACAAAATGATTTGCCACGTCTTTGAATCAGAGGATGTAAGTAAATGGAATCAAATGTATTTAAACAGTGTATGTCCTGTAGAGTCCTCTGAAGTCAGTGGCCGTTCATGGGCAGAATTAACCTGTGGGATATCAAATTGATCATTCATCCTGGATTAGATCCCTTAGTCCAGTGGGTTCACGCATAATGACACAGATGTGCCTCCAGACACTTGGAATGAGGTGGAGCCGTTCTGGACCTCTTTCAAACTGAAGCCAAACTGCTGAGAACATCTACTGACCTGGCAGGGCTGGCACCAGGCTGCCCTCTACCCAATCCGGGGTCTCTGTGGCTACTGACCTGTAGGTGTATGTACTCTCAAACACACCACTTGATCCTTTGGTGTTTAAGAACACATTCAGTGTTTACTTTTCAGTTCCCTTTTTTCATCCCTAACAAAGATAATGAATTAGAATTTTTGTACAGAAACAGAGCTCTGTACATCTCTGGTGTACATCCTGTTTCAGTGCTGGGAAAAGTGCTGACGTGCCATCCCATACCTCTTGTGGCAAAAGGAGACAACCTTGCTTTGCTGCTGTTGTATATCCAGGTTTGGGGTTGTAGTGAAATAGATACTTGTGTCTGAAGTGGCAGACCAGGGGACTTCAACTGAAAACATTTATGGAAGAATATACCAAGCTAGTAAAACAGAAAAAGCAAAATTTGTTGTCTGTTTCTAACTTGACAGTAAGAGGCAGTACTAAACATTTCTCGTTGTTATATAGGAACAGCTTTCGATATCATTTCTGTCATACCAGTTTAAAAATAATGGAGTTCTTTGGTTCAGACAGTCATAACTCAGAGGTTGCATATTTTTTGAGCTTAGCAATCCATTTTCATTATTTTAAAGTATTGAAGCCTGTGAAGGAGAAATGGCATTGTCTAAAGGTTGGAGTGCTAGACTGGAGTTGTTCTGAGACAGAGTTATCTCAGCTCTGTCACAGCTTTGCTCGGGTGACCTTTTCAAGCAACTTAATTACATTATCTCTGAGTTTTGCATAATGCTGAAGTCTTTCATAAACATTCACAAGACCTCAGAGATATAGATGAAATTAAGATGTACAACTGGCTGTTACTGGCAGCAATAGAATAGAGTATGACATCTGGAGATGCTGGCTTTGAGAATGTAGAATGGAGGCAAAAGCAGAGGATGAACTACAGAGAAAGCAATGGCACCAGAGATCAAAAGGAGTAAGGACTGGTGATATATTTTAATAATGGAACAATATGAAAATGTTCTGGGTGACTTCTGTACTACCATACTACCCGGGGCAGTGGTCACAGCCTCAGCCTGACAGAGTTCAAGAAGTGTTGGGACAACACTCTCAGGCACAGGGTGGAATTTTGATGATGTCCTGTGCAGGGCCAGGAGTTGGACTCAATGATCCTAATGGGTCCCTTCCAACTCAGCATATTCTGTGATCGGTGCAACCCTCTTGGTAAAATGGTAAGACTTGAAAATACATTTTAAAATACAAAGAAACAGTTTGGGCTGGGCTACTTATGTCCTTGATATTCTAAAGTCATTTTCCAGTCAAGCATATTGGTGCTTTTTGTGTACTGCAAAACAAATGAAGTAAGAAAAAAAACCTTTTAGCATCAAAGAAAACACCTGATCCGTAGATTGTAAAATACAAATTGATAATGTCCAGAAAACTCTATGCATTCATACTGCATTTAATATGTACTGAGTGTCTTAAGAAGATGTTGCATTTCCAGAATACAGGTTTAATTGGTAATATTTTTAGGGAGTTACAGTGAGGTGCAATTAATCTCTCATATCATTGGAGGCTACTCATATGCCCTCATGACAGAATATAGAACCCAAACCCCACAAATATCAAAACTCAACATGGCATTCTCCTTTGAGCTGCAGTAAACTCAGAATAGGGAAAAAAATAATTCAAGTGTTAAAAAAGTGAACTACACATCCCTTTTATTGATCTCCGCCTCTCTTTCTCTGTGTTCCCTTGCCATCTAGTGGAATGTGCAGATAAGTGCTCCAAAATTTAAGAAAGGGGATTTTGAAAAGGTGTTCTCAACATTAGCAAGTTTTAATCATGGCTCTGGCTGCATTCCTGAAATGATCCCTGACAATGCAGTCAAGGTGTTAATGGGCATAGCTGTTCTAGATGTGCAGTAAGCAGGGTAATTACTGGTTTGCTGGGAATGTGGGACAGGCGTCATGGCAGTAACAGGAGAGCAGATGGTTGAGTTGAAGCAGTTTTCAGTCCTATAAAAGCAAGGTGGAGAAGCAGCAGGTGACACCACAACCAAAATCATCAGTGCACACGTCTGTGAAGGCATGTGCAAGCAGAGCATCCCTTCTCTCGTCACTCCTGCAGACAGACTGTGTTCAGAAGCAGGGCTTGTGACAGTCTTCTCCAGAAGCCCTGTTCCATATTGGTCTGAAGCCAGCACTCTCCAGTGTTTATTGGAACGAGTACGTGAACAGCATATGGCTGCTTGCTACGGAAACCTCCTGATGGAAGGACATCAGCAGTGTTTTTAAATGGAGTTTGCAATTTGATTTTGGATATAATGGATTCTTTCTGTACAACAGACCTTAAAGTGTCTTTACATCCATGCTAATGCAGGATCCTTTGTTTTGATTCTTTTTTAGTATCCAGTCTCTCTCCTGGTTTCTTGTGGTTTCGTTGGTAAACTGTTAATCTGTCCTTTCTCTGAGCTGTGTTCTGGTCTACATTCTAGGCACAGCTGATAGCTCAGTCCATTGGTCAGGCTTTCAGTGTGGCTTACCAAGAGTTTTTAAGAGCCAATGGAATTAACCCAGAGGATCTCAGTCAGAAGGAGTACAGTGACATCATCAATACGCAAGAGATGTACAATGATGATCTCATACACTTTTCTAATTCAGAAAACTGCAAAGAGGTAAACTAGTTTTGCATTTTCATTACAGATTAATCCATTTTTTTTCAGAGGAATGTAGTTCCCATAAATATCTTTTGGCATTTATAGGGATGACATTACAATTTCAAGATGTGTGGCTTCATCAGTACTGTGCTACTAAAATCAGCTTTATCGGTTATTAGGATTTCTTGTTTTCATGTTCAGGGTCTTTCTGTTTCCATTGATCAGAACAGTAATAAAGTACATTTATATCTGACATAGATAAGCTCTGTGCTATTCACAGTACACCGTGTAGGGTGATTTTATGTTTTACCAAGTATTGATATGGAAAGAGAGCTGACAGAGTTGGGGTGTTCTGCAATAGATAACCTCAGCAAAAGTCAGCTGGCCATTGGGATTCCCTGTCCTTCCACATTTGAAAGAAAATAATTCCTATATTTTGTTCAACAGTATGTTCTCTACTTAAAGGCTTACTCCACTTCTGTAGGTGTTAGCTATGCTGTGGTTACTGACCAGCTGACATCCCCATAGTTCAGGAGAAGTCATCATTCACATGACATCAGGGATTTACATTAACATGCTGGGCACAAGTATATTCAATAATTAACAGTAGTAATAGCAATAATGTTAATAGTCATCAAGAGATCCTTGCCTGAAAAGAAGGACAGACAAACCCTGACATCTGGAGAAAACCTGAGCAGTAATGGCAGGAGTGGAACTGAACACAGGCTTGTTTTGCAGACACTCCCATAGCCACAAAATGTTAGAGCCTCCCCCTCTGGCTGCCAGGTTCCACGGATAGAAACTTCTTTAGCATTCATTCACTTGGCATCCGGCTCCAGCACTTTCTGTAGAGTTAACCATGCGTTAGTGTTTTGCTTATTAGACTTTTATGATCTCCAACAAACAAGTGGAGGATACACCTAAAAACAAATAGGTGTGTGTTACACAGTTAACAGTGGTTTTGAAGTCTTGCTACTACCTAACGGCAAAGAATAGAATTTGTTTTGTAATTTATAGATGTTATTCAGGAACAAATGAGATAATCGTGCTCAAAGTTAGATGAATCAAAGCAAAAAAAAATGTTTTTCCTTTTTAATTGCAGCTCCAGCTAGAAAAACAGAAGGGAGAAATTCTTGGGGTAGTGATTGTGGAGTCTGGATGGGGATCCATTCTACCCACCGTTATCCTGGCTAACATGATGAATGGAGGCCCTGCAGCCCGTTCAGGAAAACTGAGCATTGGAGACCAAATTATGTCCATTAATGGTACCAGTTTAGTTGGTCTGCCTCTTGCAACATGCCAAGGGATCATAAAGGTACCCCAAACTTACAACTATATGCTGTAGATTGAAAGCCAACAGAGATGTCATCTTCTAAACAAGCGATCCTGTAGATTTCCAGCAGATAAAATTTTTCATATCACTGCAGAAAAAACCCAGTAATCTGTCATTAACAAAAAGCAGAATTAGAGACAGAGATTCAGGAGAGATAATGCACAGAATTTTAGGGCTGGAGAATATGATTGCAGTTTTGTTACTGGGCTATAACAAATGAGACGAGGTCTGAAAAACTTGCCTAAATTAAGTTACTTAGTTATCTTCAAAGTTTCAGGCTTCTCCA
The DNA here is from genome assembly GCA_013400975.1 of Atrichornis clamosus. NCBI lineage: Eukaryota > Metazoa > Chordata > Aves > Passeriformes > Menuridae > Atrichornis > Atrichornis clamosus. Next base: position 102,955 of record WBMZ01003365.1, on the reverse strand, counting down.
CAGCCTCCAGAATAAACTATGAGGATTAAAATCTCCTATGCAGATAAAATGGATGGAGCCTGGTAGACTGCAGAACAGACCAAGTGAGTAGATGAAGATACTCCAGACATGATGAAATCTCAGAATTATCTTTAGTCATGGAGACTAAATCAAATGTCTGTGCAGATTTACCAAGAGCAGCAGCAGCAGGAGGTTAATTAGCCAGATAAAGGTAAAGGGCAAGCAGTAGTCAGTTTTGGTTTCTGTTGAAAACTTTCTTCAAATTTCTTTAGTAATTACAGGCAAAATTTTAATGTTTTGTTGGGTCAAATATCTTGGGAAATAAGTGAAATTAGAGAAATGTATCTGCATGTAGCTGTATCAGATCAGCTGCTTAAAACACTTGCAATTAGGAAATCACAAATGAGGGCAAAGTAATATCCATTTCAGAAATAATAACTTTTGGAATATCTTACAGGGACTCAAGAATCAGACACAAGTCAAACTGAACATTGTCAGCTGTCCTCCTGTTACTACTGTCCTCATTAAACGGCCAGACTTAAAATACCAGCTGGGCTTCAGTGTACAGAATGGAATTGTAAGTTCCTGTGTTCGTTGATTGTTTGGGGGGTTTTCCCTTCCCTTTTTTTTTTTCTCTTTCTAAAAATATACTGAAGTACTGAAAGAAATCTTGCACAATCTCACCTTTTATACTGTTAATTAAAACTTTTTAGTCTCTGAGTAGCATAATGGAAATGGATGATGCTGGGAAAACATTCTTGAGGGATTTTCCTACATACTACAGTCACAAGTTTTATAGTCCAGATTATTGGTGCAATGTTTGTGTGTGTCACTAGTGCCAGAGTTGCAAGGAAAAGTTATGCTGAAAAAGGTTTTTACAATTATAACATTCTAATCTTAGCTCTGACCCTGTTTCTCTTTTTTAAATTTCATGACACACTCACTAAGACTTTTGATTTTTTTTTGTGCTGCTCATAATTTATTTGGATCACATGCTAATAGGCAAGGGAATGTAATTGTGACCTGCTCTTATTAAAACTAAATTCATACTAAAACTAAACTCTCATTACAAAGTAACTGTATAGGTTGTGGGCCAGGTATCCTTTCTCTGTGTGCTGCAGCTTCCCTGCAACAACAGCAGCCAACAGGAGAACAGATGTGGCAGGGAACACTTACCCCGGGCAGCTCAGGGTCCTCCTCTTGCAGTTCTTCCTTCCCAAGCTGTTCTCTGATGCCTTCCCAAAGCAAACTCACCACACAACTAGCTCAGGTAGCCACTGGCCTTTCTGGGGGCTGACACTACCATTAGAGACTGGCTGTAGTGCAGGACCATCACCATTTCCTCTTCCTCCAGTCTACGAAAAAAAATAATCAGGCTGCTCACACAGCAAAGCACATCTCAAAGGACTGTGGGCTCTGGTCCCTGTTCTGTGAAAGGCTTCCATGGAAGCTGCCAGGTTTCTGTTTGCCACCCTTGGAGGAGTAGCAGGTAACTGTACAGGAGATGGTTCATGGGTGTTCCTGCACTTCAGCACACAGATGGCTCAGGAGTGGGTTTTCAGCTGTGCTGGCTACCTCGGAGTTACTGCTGTACCCAGGTTTTTAGGGTCCCTACCTAAGATCACACATCAGCTTCGGGTCACAGCACAGCCTGGTATAAAGGACACTGCTGCAAGCCCTGCTCCAGCTGGAAGCATGCCGAAGTGAAAGCTATCCCAGGTTAACAGCCTTTAGAAACAGAGTTTTAAAGTATTGTCATGCTTATTTGGGATACATGCTCTTGACGCTTGAGTGGAGAAAGGTCTGTAAGAAAATACAGAAAAGTCAGGTTTGTGGTGTATTTCTGTCCTTCTTTGCCCATGCTTGACCCTCTCTCACCCACGTGTATATTAAGTGGGTGTGGTTATTGCTGGTAGTTTATTCTGTGTTAGCAAGTCCCAAATCTTGGAATAAAAAGGATGACAGGAATGGGATCTGGTTTTACATGATCTCACAGAGAGTGTCCTGTTTGAGGCACTGATCTCTTTCCTTATTGCTCGCCTTTGCAAATCTTGTATGTTCGGCTGGTGCTATGATAAAAAGAGAATACATTTAAGAACCTAAAAGCATCACTGTGGTGTGATTATCAAGTCTTTAGGAGCCCATTCACAGCTTTGCTTGGGGTTGGATCAGGGCTGGGGAAGAGAATCAGGCCAAGGTGGATTAGGAGCATCCCATATCTTCACATGGAGAGGGAGTCTGTGTGACAGCCTATTCATCTTGTCCCAGCTAATCATCTCCTACATGATTGGAGCCTCAGTTCAGTAAATTCTGCAGGCTCTGGTTGTTTTCTGTCACAGCGTGCTCCATCTACTGGTCACTTGTCACCACACTGGAGGATCATCATTCATTCCAGCTAAATGAGCAACATTTAGATGACATCAAATATAAAGACATCAAATATAAAGACATCAAATATAAAGTTCACCAAATCCAGCATAAAAATCCTTTTCAGACAGAAGAAAAAAATTTTTGCAATGCATTTCATTTATGAAAAGTCTGTGTTTGAACATGAAAGCCAATGAACAAAAAGCAGATTAACATCTTTTGTTAGGCTGTTACATAGACAAACCTCAGGGCCTGTAAAATCCTTCCTCTGATAAGGTCTCTCTTAACATTAGAAAATATGACTGCAAAATATGTCTCTCTGGTAGTTTGACACTACTCTTTAAAAGTAGTTTTGTAATTGCCAGCAATTGTTACAAATTATAATATGATTCAGAAATAATATTGTTATTCTTTGTTGGCTCAGCATTAGCACAGCAAAGAAATAAATGGCATGTCAGAACAGATATAATTAAATGTCTCTTTCTGGTAGGCCATTACCTCATTATCCATGCAGCTGGGACTTATTTCTGTGCATCCTCTGATAGCAGCTTTGCAGTGGTTCCTTTTCATCCTGCCTATCTCATCTGTGCAGGATGCACAGCCATTAAATTAGGGAATAGCCCATAAACAACCTGGACACACAGAAGCACTGCCTGAGCTGGGTTTTGCCAGCACAGGGTGTCAGGCAGCTGCAGGCACTGGACTGCTGCAGGTGAGAAAAGAGAAATATTTGCACGCATATGAAACAAGTGTGAATGCTGGGTGAGAGGGAGGTGAACATTAGATGACCTATCAGCCACCTTCTGAAAATCATTTTGCTACAGTTCTATTAAAATGATGTTATTTAAATCCAAGTGATCCTCACATATCACATTACTGTTTTCTAGACTATGAAAAATCTGTGTATTACCAGTTTTATTGCTGATAAAGCACCACTTTTCAGTCTAGATCTCAACTCTCTGAGAAGTGTATCTACCCTGTCCCTAGCCTAACACAATTCTATCTAAAAATACAGTAAAACAACAGAAAACATCATTCTTTCTTCCCTGCCTTTGTTGTCATTTAAACTGGCAAAAAAATTCACAGGGTTTTTAAATAGTGTAATATAAAAGTGAGATGAGGAGAAACTTGGTTTAATAGGTTGTGATTAAGGCATTTACACAAACAGTTTGCTTGGCACTATTTTATCCTTAATGCTTTGCTACTCAATGGACAGTTGCAATAAAACTGATTGTGAAGCTACTGAAGTTCTGATGTGCTGCAGCTTGTCTAAGACACTGCAAACCTGTAACAGCTGAATGCATTGAACCAGTGTGGTTTACACTTTTTCTCTTCACTTTAGTTTACACAGTCTATAGACTCTTGCCTAGAAGAAGATCCAGATCTGTCCTGCTTTATCTAATAATATTGCAGCTGTCGCCATGTTCACCAAACACAGCAGGTGAAAGAGTCCTGGCTGAATAAAATCATATTTACTTAGTGGTGCTGCTCAGCTTGAACTTGCCAGCCTGGTGTGTCATAACTCCACCGGCTGGAGACAAAACTCTTAAGGCTGCTTTGAGTCAGCCCTTGAAAATATAGGAGTCCCTAAATGTGCACTGTAAGTACTGAATATTTCTTTTGTGTGCTCTGTCTCTGGCTTACCACGGTCTGGAGTCTGGGCAGAGCCACTCAACCTCTGTGTCTGCTCTTCTTTCTACCTCATTAAAACCCTCTGTGTCTGCTCCTCTTTCTACCTCATTAAAACACTTAATGCTCACAAAAAGGAAGCTGCCTGCCTTCCCTGGAGAGAGATTCTTGAATGAAGAGACCACTTTGTGTGTCTGGGGCAGTTAGAAAGAAGAAACTCACTGATGGTATTAAAAGTGCTAAAAGTGCTTTGAGAGCCACAAAATGAAAGGTGCTTTGGATAGATATGCAAGCCATTATCTTTTCCTTTATGCCGGTGGGGTGAGGGATCACATTTCCATTTGCTCTGAAAGCTTTTATTTCAGCTGGCTGCACTGGCTCTCTATTTTCCTTTACACCATGACAAATATATTTACAGGGTTTCTTTTGGTCCATGCTGCTTTGTCCTTTCTGATTACTGCTCCCCAACAGCAAGGAGCTTCTAAGAGTGAGTTGAATTGAGAAGCTTTCTGTAAAAGAGAAGATCTATGTAGTAGAGCTTATCTTGTCAACTCTATAATTAAAAGGTAGGCTACCTGCAAAACAATATATTGTATGTGACTGGAATTCGAGACACAATTCTGTGAAGGGTCCTGATGGTGCCTCTTTCCATAGAAGCCCATCAGAAATACTTTGTGGACCACAGTAGGTAACACTCAGCCACTGGAGAGAGTGTGGTAAAAGATAAATCTCACTGCAGGAGGAACGGGGTTTTTTTTCTGAAGGCTGAGAAAGGTCTTTTATAAACAAAGAATAATTATATACTTTCATTGCCCATATCAGACAGTATGAACTTGGAGTAAGGGAGCACTGTTATTTGTGGAGTTTAAAGGAAACTGCTAGTGCCATACAGAAAAAGATTCCAGGCAGCCACAGACAATGTTTTACCTCCAGTGCATTCCAGACTGGCCATCTCCCCACATCCTGTGTTTCTGAATTAGATTACAAACTCACTGAGACACAAGCCACATCTTATCATACTTGTATTTAGCTCTGAGCAAATGACCAGATCGCAGCAAATAATGATTCTTGGCATATAATTCTAACCATTGACAGTAACTGCAGAAACAGCCATTATGGGATGCTCTCGCACTCATTTCCTTTCCTCCAAGAATAGGCTTTTCTCAGTAAACAAAAGATAAATCCCACACTGCTAAACTCTGCTTAGTTTCAGAGATTCAAGCTATACACCTGCCTGATGTGATGCATGAGCTTAGTCTTTTGAAATAATTTACCAACAATTTCTATTTAATGCACAGCTGTCTAATCTGACAGGGAGGATCTGTTGCAGCACAGATACTGTTGCTAAGGAGGAAATATTCTTTTAAACTCCTCATACTGGATTGAGCTTTTTCTTTCTGCCTGGAGCTACGCATGCTGCAACCTCAGAACACTTCAAGTAGGAGTGTCTGCTGGGACTGTGCTGAATGTAGCTCTTCTTGTAGAATTATTACCCTATTGTAGGGGGTCATAAAATTCAGAACTTGGGCCTAGTCCTTTCTGGGAATCTCAGCTGCCAGTTAAAAAAGAGGCCTAATTTGCCTTCTGCATCCTGAGCTCCCTATGGCCAGCAGCACTGAACGACATGGAGGAAAGCAGTGACCCTGGAGAGCAGAGCCCTCTTCTCCTCTGCAGAGGCACAGAACACAAGTTGTTATTACTTCACTATGCTGAGAACAGCCTGTAAAAAGAAACAGATTGTGCACATTTCATGGACTTTTAGAATGATTTGGGTTAGAAGGGCCCTTAAAGGTCACCTAGTTCCAACCCCCTACCAGGGGCCGGGACACTTTCCACTCGGCCAGCTGGCTCAGAGCCCCATCCAACCTGTGCCAGTCTCTCACCACCCTCATTTCTTCTTTTTATCGTCGAGAGAGATCTTGTATCTCCTTTGTATCTTTGTGACTTTAGACAGCTTTCAGCATAGAATGTCTGTGTGGCAGCATCTTCAGCCTAAACCAGCCTTTGTGCAGGGTTAAGCATTAAGCTTTATGTCAGAATTTTTTTCCATGTATGTGAACAAAATTGCTGTTGTGGATTAAATTTTACTTTATCACTTTTTATATTTATATTCAGTCAGAAATACTTAAAAATCACTTCCTTCTTTTCTGACAGTAGATAAAACTTCTCTCTTTCCCCATCTCCACTTCTGCACAGCTACTACCTGTATCACTGTGATAGATATTTTTATGTTCCCAGCCCAGGAGACTGAAAATTAAAATTATGATTCGCATAAATCTTGGAAAAAAACCCCTCTAACAAACCACTAAACCAACATTTAAAACCTCACAGTATTGATTAATGCCTCCCACAAACATCTTCTGGAATCCTTACAGTGTCACCACTCCTTGTTAAGTATTAAATCCCAGTAGCTGCTGCATGATGGTGTTTCTGAACTTCACTGAACTTTGCTTTCTCTTGGCAGATCTGCAGCCTGATGCGAGGTGGGATAGCGGAGAGGGGAGGGGTCAGAGTAGGGCACCGGATTATCGAGATCAACGGGCAAAGCGTCGTGGCCACTGCTCATGAGAAGATCGTACAGGCACTGTCTAATTCAGTGGGAGAGGTAAGGAAACAAATACTTTATCAAGGAAGTAAAATAGTTGAAAGAAATGTATGTTTCAGTTGAACAGTGTCAACACAGCATTAAAACCACCACTTCAGTAAATTGAGTTTGGAACTAGTAAGAAACAATTAACTGAACTTAATTTCTTTTTTTAACAATTAATGGCGCACATTCACTGCATTTTCCCACTCATTTTCAAGAGTTCCTGGCATAACTCTGTACCTTCCACCTGCTGTTTGAATTAAACGAACTGATTAAAGAAAGAAATCACTCAAGCATGTTGGCTGTGAAAATGTCTCTTGGCTTATCACTACAGCACCTGCCACAGAAAGGAATTAATATTGAAAGGTCTGGGAGATGCAAACTGATATACATTTTAATAATTTAATTTCCAACTTACCTTGGGAATAAGTTAAGACACGTCTCCAGTACTTCTAGAGAAATCAGCAATGAATGAGCAAGATCCTCCAGTTGATCAAGACCCCTCCTGAATTTTATGGTAGTCTGATACAGAACCCTGGCCAGATCTCCCGTTGACAAAAATCAAAACCAGCTAGTTTCCTTCTGGAAAATGGTACTTGACAAATTATAAAAGAACACGTGCACTCTATCAGGAGCAAAGCTGTAGATTCCAGTAGCCCCTCCATGCCTTTAGAGTCCCTCTTTGCTGTGTAACTTCTCAGTTAATAGAAGAGGACAGCATGAAACTTTTTTTTACAGCATGAAGAGAACAAGATACCAAGGCAGCTGGTGAGGGTCTGTATTATCAGTTAGTAAAGTTTCCCTTCCTTCCTCTTGTGTTGTCCAGTAGGTACTTAGAGCTGCTGGTACAGTTGTGATGGAACCCTGATTTCCTGAGCCTTTGACCCCGTGAGTCTGTAAAATCCCTCTGGCACTGGGGACTGGGGTCCCAGTACTCCTTGTAGAAGGAACTTAAGTACAGTAGCCATGAGAGCACCTGTTCCACCAAACTCTTGACTAGAATTTAAATATCAGGTGGTAAAGCCCAAGTTTTGTGTTCAGAGAACATAATTAGGTGAAAATACATAGGAAATGACATTCCCACAGGGAAGGAAGATCAAATAAAAATCTAAGTTCAGTTCATACCAGAACAATAGAATGAATTTTCAGAGTGGTTTATGCTAATTCTTTTTTAATGGCTGTAGTTGGAGTAGGGTTTAATAACAGAAACTGTTCAAATGTCTTCTTAAACTATATGATGTTGCATTATATTGTCATTAATTCATAATGTAAGAAACAAACCAAAACTAAAACAACAAAAAACTCAACCGACACGAAAAAAGCAAAGATAGCAAATGTCTTAAAACCAGAGAAGCTTGAACTAGAAACTCTGGCAAGCAGGGCAAGAAATGCATTTAGACCACAGGGAGAGACAGAAGGGGCCTTACGGATTATTTTAAACTAGTACCAGCTCTGTTAATTTCTGTGCAATCAATTGACAGATTCATATGAAGACTATGCCAGCTGCCATGTTCAGACTTCTAACTGGGCAAGAGACCCCCCTTTACATCTAACATCTTCCATCCAAGCTGAAGCTGTCATAGCTGAAGAGAATTTTGTATTTTGTATGAATGAAAGGCTTGGAAGCTGACCTGAGGACTCCAGAACAAGGAACAGACAGGTGTCTCTGCCTTTTTTCTCCTTCCTTTCTATTTCTTTGACAAAGTGTTCAGAAGGATGGTCAAGGACAATAACCACTGACAAAAATCTTTGTAAACATTTAAGTATTTTGAACATCTAAACTCTTTTCTCATAGAACTTAAAACATATTTATTTGTAACCTTTATGTGGAGTGATGTATGTCTGTCTTGTTTGATAACACAGTGAATGTGAATATTTGATGAATGAGACTGCAGGAGATGTTAAAGAGAAGCAATTAGAGAAAGTTCTGGCTGCCTCAAGTTAAAAAAAAAAAATCCCAGTCCCATGACGTGGTCCAATACTGACTGATGACTTTGCATAATTTTAAAACTGGTGCTGAATCGATGGTATTTCAGTGGAAAGGAATGTGTGCAGTTCAAACTTTTAGATTCTAATGTAAAGAAAACCACTGTAGTACTTGGTATTGTTATGACAAGTGTAACCTGTTTGGCAAGGTGTGAACATAAACATGTAACAAGTGTTTCATATGCTAAATAAAGAATAATTGCCACAAGATTAAAATCAAAATATTTATTTAGATACATATTTATTTTTAATGCTTGTGATTTTTATGATTTAACAGAGTTATTTCATGGATAACTTATTGCACAGGTTGTGTAATGTATGTGTTGGGCTGGGGTTTTTTTTTTCCTTTAATTTTTGCATATTACTTTTTTGTTCATATTAGCTCAAAATGGGAAAGCCATGCTTACCTGTTTCTGTCTTTTATAAAGCATTCTTATTCCTAAGGCAATGTGTTCTGAATGTAAATTGTTTTGACAAATAACCTAGCACCATCAGCAGTATTAGAATGTGTGTAGATAAAAAACCTAGTAGTAAAGTTGTATTCCTTATGAGATAAATGTTAATTGGTGTAACTTTGTCTAATTTTTTTCTTTTGGCCAAGGCCTTGAAGAAAATACACTGTGACTTAAGAAGCCTTACCATGCAGTAACTAAAGAGCTTTAGATGACTGTACTTCAAGGAGTAGTGTGTTGCATGCAACTGACCTTAGGAAAGAATTAACCTATCACTAATAAATCTGAAATAAGAAAGGAAGCTTGCTTATTTTGTTTGTTGTCTAACTTTACATAGTAAAAAATTCCAAGTAGAAGATCATTTAATTCTTCATCTAAGTGCAGTTGCAAAGGTCACAGATTATTTTTTACAAAGGAAATAATCTCTTGAATTAGGAATTTGTGTATCATTATTATCTTGAGAGTAGAAGCTTTCAATTAGCATAACTTGTTGCCACTGGATGTCACTGTAACTTCACATTGATACAGAAGCATGCTATAATTAAAATACATTAAAATGGATGATTCTGTAAAACTTAAACTACCCATCTTCAGCTACATTCCTTTGTGACCTTTTCACAGGATGTCTGCCCAGCTCAGAGTGACACAAATGAAACCAGTATATGATTAAACCTCAAATGGAAACTAACGCTACTGACAAGCACTGCTGCAAAAAAATTAACCCCCCGAAACATCAACCTGTGGTAGGTTCTTTATGAGAACCTTTTGTTTAAGGCCTTTCCAATTTCCTCTGAGAGAGCCAGGATGAAGCTTGCACTGGAAGACGTTGCTGGCAGACCTGTGTTTATGCTGGTAATGAAATCAGTGACAATGATATTTACTTTTTGATTTTTTTTTAAGATCAATGTTAAATAAATCATAAACACAGCAGAACCATAATGACATGTTTTAGTAATAAAATTGTCAAAACTACTAATTGGAGTAACAATTCTTTTTGAAAACATTCAAGGCTCTGCTAGATAAAAATTCATCTAATTTCCTATCAGTTGGCGTTGGTAAAAAGTGTGAAAGATGCTTTTTGGAAATGCAGAATTTCAAAATCTTCTTCCCTAATGCATCTTTTGGTCACACACTGCAGAGGACTTAAATGTCAGTTCTTGGTAGCTCATCCCACTGCAGGAATGAAGTCCTGAGCATTCAGAACAAAGCAGAAACAAACCACACTGCAGCCGGTACCGGAGTTTGAAAGTTGGGAGGGGGTTGGGGAACAGTTTTAATCAGACAGATCAGTTGGTCTGGAGTGAAAGACACTGGAAAAAGGGATTAGAAGCAGCACTGTATGTGTGTGTGAATCACCTTTATGTTTCTATCCAAATCAGTGGTTGAAAAAGCAAAGTCCAGAAATACTTTTTATTAAAACACTGACGATAGTTAAAACACTTTGAGGTACATTAAATAAATACAACTTTTAAGTTGTACAGCCAGTCTCTGGTGGGTTTGCAATGGTTTTCAAGAAATGCTGGGCAGCATCAGTAGCATTTCTGTAAGTACAGTGAAGTAAACGCATTTCTGATTGGGAAAACACTCGTTCTGACTTAACTAATAAATCAATTAAAATTTTGCAAAAATCAGGGCTGAAATTTACATTCAGAAAAACAGGTGTTCTCATCCTGCTGTGGGAAAAAAGTGGAATTCCAAAGGAAGACACTTCTTCCTTTTTAAGTCATCCATGACTTGTATTTCTGCCAGTCCTGGTTTCTTCCACCATTCTGTGCTGGAATCACATACCTGTGCATCCTCTCAAAGGATGGTCTCCCGGCACACCCCAATTAAGCTGTGCGGCCTGGCCCGCTCCGGGCTGCGCCTCAGGTGGGACCTGCGCACCAAGGCCTGGGGGGAGCTGAGAGCACCACAGCTCTGCAGGTGCAGATCTTCCTCCAGCCGCTTCCTGCACGTGTTCACATTCTGCTGGGAACTCGTAATGACCTGGTAAGAAAGGCAGGAGCGGGGAAGGGCATCATAGGGAACGCAGGGTAAGAAAAGTTTTCATTGAAAACGTTCAGTCTCTGAATAACATTTCGTTGAAGCTCTCTAGAGACGAAACTCCTCCAGAGGAGATGGCACGCATGCAGCCATCCAGAACCCCTCCTGCTTCTGCCCTTCCAGCTGGTCAGGGCTCAGGACTGGCACCTGGAAGGCACAGCCAGGCTGTCTCAACTGCAGTGTAAAATGCATTGCTACTCAATAAATACAGACTATTTCTTACTAAAGCCATGCTACTATAAAAGAACTTCTGTAGGAATTGTCTGAAAGTACTTGAACTTTAAAAACATTTAAATAAGGTATTTGTCTTTCAAAGCTAACAACACATCTTTAGGACATCAGTGCCTACCTGGTCTATGATATTGGCACTGAAGATGGCTTCTTCCATGTGTCTCTCATCAGATTTAATGACTGATCGTATGCTGTTGACTACGTGACGTACTTCTGGAGGGAGATTACAGTTTGAATGTTCCAAAAATTTTGCCACTAAAATTTTTGTGTCTTTATAGGCCTTAAGGTCCACTAAGGAGTGTGGCCGCTCCTTTGAGACTGTGTGAAAAGCCTTTGGCTTTAGGTGCAGATCAGTTTTCCTTGCATCCCTCTGTTTTCCAGTTGGTAGGAAACTGCTCAAAGAATGCTGACAAGCAGAGGCAGCCATATGAGAACCAGAAACAGGAACTAAAAAAGGGGGGGAAGAATATCTTTAAAGTAAGAGTTTAAAAAAAGAAAAAGAAAAAAGAAAAAAAAGGCAAAACAAATATTGTCACAAAGTTTTTACTTTATCATAAAATGTCTGTTTTGTTTGAAGAGTAGCAAAAACATGCAACCAAGAAAACACTACAAAATGGGTTTTTAACCAGGGTCAAGAGTAAGACTTTCCCATGACCAAGGAGGACTGTCTTGAGCATGAGTGGGTGAGTAATTAAAGTACTTCATAAACCACAGACATCTCTGTTATCTCCACCTTCAAGGACTTCAGTTGACATTAATGATAAGGACAACAACAGCTACTCTGTGTTACATACAGAACTTGTCAAGTTTGAAGCCCAGCGCCCCACCAGCTTTAGTCTTAAAGTTCTGCTTATTTCTAGGCCTTGGAAATTATATGCAAGAGAGCTTAGTAACAAACACAGAGAAAGCAAAACTGCTAATCTAAACCAGAGGACTTAATTTGCAGCATTTATTTTCATTCAAGGCTGGTTTCATCTGCATTGTACACCATATGTGTATGCTTGTAGCTAAGTGACTTTTCTGCCCCAGATTTTGTAAAGCTCATTTCTCTGTCAGAAGCTGTTCATTATTTTCAAAAGAAATAAGGAAATCCATCTCCTGCTTTAGAAAACTGATCCTCACCTGTTTCTCCTGTAGCTGGAGATAACCCTGCATCTTGGCACTGGCTGCATACAGGAGTCCAGGCACAATTATCACCTTTAACCAAAGAGAGACAGAGCAAAGTGAACCCCTGCTGTCCTCTGCCCAAAGCAAGGAAAAATACACTGGGATCTTTTATTATCTCTTTTACAGAATGAAACTACTCAGAAGAAATGCTGCTTTCAAGATGTCCATTCATAAAGAGAAGCTACTATACACAGAAATGTCCTGGGAGCTGTTAAACTGATACAAACAGGAAGATAGAGCTCCTGCTTAGTGGTTTCCTCTGTAATCCTAAATATTTCAGGCCTAAGTGCTGAAGCTATGGAAAGCTCCCTGTAGAGGCAGACCTCAGACTTTTCTGTATTTCCTTGGCAGACAGTTTATAATGCAAAATGGGAAAACCAGGAAAGACTAATCCCTCTCATTTCTACGAAACCCACATTTCATTCAGTATTTCTACATCCTTTTTTTTAATATATTTTCATTCTTTGCAGGACAAATGTAGTACACCACTGTTTAGATTAATGGGTAGGTGAGCACTGTGGCAGCTGATGAGCCAATCAATAACAAGTGGTTATGGAGCATCTATAAACAGCTGTGCACACAGTTGCCATCCAGTGACAGTTCCTGTGATTCCAGCACAAGGATCAATGATGATGAGATCACACTGTACAGTAACTACCACTGCAGTCTTCTTCATTTGAAACAAGATGGAATAAACCCTCACATTTATGCTGTGGTTGTTTACATCTGTTTCCAAGACTGAAAACTGTTTTGAACTTCTAGGTAGATTAAAAGAGGTTTTCTTCCATATCTCCAGGGGCAGTTTATAATGAAAAGCTGTATAATCCTCTCTGGTAGAGTGAATAATTAAATGAAAGAAACAAATGTAAGATGCTACAAACATAGAAAATCTGTAAGAAATTAAGAGAGACAGCTTCTATTTTGTCTTTAATTTGCTCTATTATGCTGAAGTACTGCAGCACGTGAATCATGGCATGGTTATTAAGAGGAGACACTTCAGAGGCTCTGTCTTCCCATCCATTACTAAACTGTTTAATGTACTTGCAGCACGTCAAAACTACACCACTGGACATTACCCTGAATTATCTGGAACACAAACACTACAGTAATCACTCAGGCACTTAACTGATATAGTCACATAGTCTATCATAGCTGATTATAAATGAAGTTTATTGTAATAAACATCTGTGCTAGAAGTTGATTTTTTCTGCCTTTGCTATGATAAACCTTACAGGGAATAGACAGGAAAAATGTGCAAACTGTTAACTGATAAGTAATTTTTTTAAGAGGGAACTATGTATGACAGAGGTATGTGAACCCACCATGCTTATGTTGTCCAGGGACTATACAGTGACTATAAAGGCACCTATTAAACTAAACTTTCATCTGTAATTTATCCACTAGGAACAACAGATATTTCAAAACAAATAAACAAGCTCACTTTCAGCATTAAAGGTTTAAAGGAGAATTATTTGACTATACGTACCTTACAGGCTCTATCATGTCAAGATGTGCTCGAAGTACATGAATTGTGCTTTACTGACCTAAAAGCCCAGAGTTCTATGCCAGCACTAAGATTCCAGACTGTTCATTTATTAGACCTCATTGCTGTTGTGTCACTATTCTGTTGCACAAGTGCAACATCCCCGTGTCAAATAATTTATGTTCCAAACTATGAGCAGTGCAATCACAGTAACATTCAAAACCCACTTCACAAAAATCTGCACAGTGAATGTCAAGGTTGTGCTTCTAAATCTCTTCACGCTGGCTGGTACAGGGAAGTGAGTCAGAAGATAAATTAATAATTTTTTCTAAAAGTAGGAAGACAGGGTCTTCAGACAAACCCAAACCCCAGTTACAATCTGACCACTGTATTTTCCCTTTTATGAACATGGCTAAAGCGCCTCCAGCCTCGGTTCTCCAAAATCCACAGTATGTCTCTTACATGAGTTATTAGTATTAACAGAATGTAATTACAGCTCTGTCTTTCAAATAGTCAAGTCTATTTGACCAGTTCTTTTACTCCAGGACAATTTTTAAAAGTGCACATTTCTGAAAAAAAACCCCAAAACACTTGTCCTTGTGTGTTGGTTGAGGGAGCTCAGTCAGTTCCCTTTATTTTTGCCTATTGGCAAAAAATACATGCATGGATGTATATTTAAATTCTGCAGTGAATATCAACAGTCACTCATGAAAAATCTAGATCAAATGCCTTTTTAAAGTTACAAAGACTGTAAAGAACTTCAGCTGTGTGTCGCAGTTTAGGAAAAATATGCTTCAGGGCTGCTACAAACAGCCACTAGGTGTTACTAGAATTGGATTGCTTCTAACCTAGGTATGACTTCCAAATAAAGCTCAATAATAAGTAGAAGAAGGGAAGCCATGCGAAGTTGTAAAAACCTTCATCAAGCAAAGTTTTGCAAAGTAGTTTGCCAAAGATATACATGAAAGAAATACACACATCTAAACTCAACTAGACACTCAGTCCTTCTCTGAAGGATTTCAGTATGAAGAGTCTTCTGCAGGCAGCAAAAGAACAGCAAACTGGGTCAGCACACAGCCCCTCCGAGTCACTGCTCTTGCGCCGCCCCCGTGTATCAGTATTTCTAGAACCTTCTCTGCCTCTTTATTCCAATCTTTGCTGAGCCCAGTTATGTCTCAGTAATGTTCAGCTCCTGTCCCTCAATGCCACTTTTCCAGAAGAGATGATGAATGTATTTAGGACACGTTAAATAAGAAGGCAGAGCATCTGTTCCAGCAGGTGTCCAGAGCCAGCTGGAACACGTGGATACGGCTGCCTACGGCAACCTCTCTCAAACACTGCTCAACGAGCATATGGAGCACAGTTCTGGAAAGTTGCAGAGCCTCATCCAGAAGAGAAAGGGCTGTTCTTCTTGTCATTCCCACAGTAGGAAGGGTTCAGAAATTCCTACTTATTGTCTGCGTGGCAGCTTCGTAGCATCTATGTCCTAGCAGAGTAAATGTCATAAAATAAATGCAGACTTCTAGATTAAAGGTTCACTTTTCCTGGCCCAGATGCAGAGGCTACATTTCTAAAGGTAAAAGACATTCAATTACAGAGCTATGAGGTCTCTGAAATTTATAGAGTAACAATGCAAGAAGTGTAACAGAACCAACACACCATCCTAAATGAAACCAGTTATTTCAACATTTTGTCTACCGTTGTTTTGAGCTAGTCCCATGTTTCTTCCTCTAGATCTCTTTGAAAACCCAGTGAACAGATCTTGTAATAGCACGGTCTATGACATCTTACAAAGCTTTTAATCTTTACTTTCAAGCCACTTCTCCGGGTTACCCTTTGGAATGTCTCTGAACAGCTTATATCCTTTTATAAAACCTCCCTTTTCAAATGGTTTAGACAGTTCTACATTCCTGCTGTTACTCTCTACTAAATCAACCCTTTCTTTTTCATTAACAAGCAGAGTTTTATGAAGATACACACTCCTCTTGTCTTCCCTTTTCTGAAAGGAGATTCATAGCAGAAGACACTTACCCATGACAGTCAAAAGCTTTCCTTTGCATTTATCATCTTGTCATGTGCCTCGTTCATTTCTTTGTCCTTCAAAACTTTTCACGGTACACCCCACTAGTCACACTGACTGCCTCTGACATGTCCCAAAACTGTCAATGTCAGTGTCACCTTGAGGAAACACAGCCTGCTCTATTACAAGCATGACAGGTTTGGTAATAGTTTCCTAAATAACCCCAGCTACCCTTGCACTTCTTACTTTAGCCTCTCAGTAGAAGGAGGTGGAAACAACTACTCAACACATGGTTTTCTGAGCAGTGCAGAAAGAATGACGAAATTTAGAAAAGTCAAACTAAATTTCACTGTCAGTTTTCCCATTTCCATTCTTCTTAAAAATTTTCAAACGTAGAAAATAAGCATGGAGCTAAAGCCTTCACACCTAAGTCAGCCCTCATTGGAACATTGCATATAATTCCCAGCAGCACCAAGTGCTGCATAAATCACCCAGTACTGGTTTGTTGCAGTCTGCAGCCCTGTGGTCCCACACGTACCTTCAGCTGCAGACGAACAGGACACGGGGGCACTACTTGACCGGACTATGTTTGAGACCGGGTGTTTTGTCACGTGCTGCTGCTGGACAGCAGCGTCGTGGCCACTTGCTGGAGTGTTTGCAGGCCCAAAACAGGGAGAGGCCTGTAAAGGGGCAGGAGGCTGGCTGAAGTCCACACAGCAGGTTTTCTTTTGCTTCAAAGGCAGCGTGGCACTGCTCTCTTGAGCAGAGCTCTGCAGTTCTCTTTCTGAGGGGCTGTAATTCCCTGAGGAACAGTCCAAGGACCTGCCACGGGCACAGTTCTTCTCCTGTCCGTGAGACCTGTCTGTGGAGGCTTGGCTGTGGCAACTGCCATCCTCATCAGGGAAGCCCTCTGAGCGAGTTCTGTGAAACCTGCAGCGAGTGTGGCAATCCAGAGTGCTGCAGCTCTGGTCTGCAGCCCCCTTGGGGGTTATACAGTAGGGAGAAAGATCTGCAGAGTGGAGAGATCCTTGAACTTCCAGCGAACAAAGATCTTCAGAGGAGTAGCTATGGTCTGGGATGTCAACAGCCTCAGAGACCATCAAGGAGGTGCTCTCAACAGAAACTGCAAAACGAGATTTAGTGAAAAATAAAAACTTCTTGCCCCCTCTACCATCCCTCCCCTGCCCCATTTTCTATATACTGATTTGAATGTAGTAATCTGCAAGTATATCAATCATTACTCACAAACTTTCAGATGACAGAATGCCAAAGTAAAAAATGCTGAAGTCATCCTTTCTAGTGTCCTTCAGCAAAGACATTTTTGTGCTGCCTTTGATACTGACTTTTAAACTTTAAACACACTTGCTCAGTACTGCTACTCATCTGCTTGCATCCCCAACATCTACGCTTCAGGCAGCAAGCTTCCTATTCTGGCTTCTGGAAGCCGTGCAGGAAACTACTCTATGGAGAAGGCACATCAGGAAGCCACCCATGGTTGAGAAAGAAGCTGCAAGTTATGTGCAGGACTCTTCAAAGAGAAACGAGAGTCACCAGATCCACCTCAAAGGGCTTTACAGAGCTTGCTTTGTCTGGCTAAACTCTCCTCTGCATTTCCAGCCACATTTCCATTTCCTCTCCATTTCCAGCCACACCCCCTGACTGTGAAAAGGTTCTTCTTGCCATGACTAATCTGAAGCAAATGCTTCTTTCTCCATTAGGAAGGGCAGAAAAGAAGGAGAAGTCCACTCAAAACTTCTACTCCACCTTTAAACAGACAAGTGCAAAGCCAGGATCACCTTGTGTGCTGAAGTCCGGGGTCGTGTTCCTCTCCCCCAGGCTCGGTTCCGACACTTGCTGAGCGGCACAGGTGACCTGAATGAACATTTGCAATGAAAGAGCACATTAACCTGCAACTTGGCCAACCGCAGCATAGCGCTCAGGATCTGAAGGACACACCTGACAGCGCTGAGTAACTTTCATATGAGCTGCTATTCAGATTGAAAGCTATTTAAAGATAACCTATTTTGCAATGTCTTTGGATCAGGAGCAAAAAGCAGGGCAAAGGAACATGCTTCATGCAATTTTTAATTTTTCCAGAATCTACAAGGTAAATTCATCTTGAATTCACAGGCACCTGGGGCTGCAGGCTCACATTGCTAAACTTAATGTCTGCAATGCTTAAAACTAATGGTTTTAGTACAAGCAATCTCTGTTTCTAGTCTGTGGTTTTCCATATTATGCCTTTTTGTTTTACCACCATCTCATATCACCCTGAAATAAGAGAGAGAAAAATAGAAACCACAAAAGCAAGAGCAGTACTTCCCTTTGGTTATCTGTGAGGATGTTAACCCCTAATGCATTTTGAAGCCCTATAACATCAGTGCCACCCAAGGTGCTGATGCAGGGTGCTCTCCAGCCTGTTGGAGATTGTTGAATGGAGATAATATCACGACTCATCTTTTTTCTGAAGGGATGGATTTACTTTTGAGAATAAAATATAGAATCATTCCTGCTGGAAAAATTGGATCCATAAACACCTGAAATTTAGGAAATTCTTTTCTACTGATTTGAGCAGACTTTGGATTGGACCTTGTAGCCAATATCAATAGATTTTTAACAGTTCTTTGGGTATGTGATTATTGAAAAAAATATTCGAATAAATAGCCAGTAACAATGAGAAAAAATATGAAAAAGGTTGAAAGGAATGAGATTGATACCATCTTGAGCAAAAAGCATCATATCTCATTCTGTCTGTAGGGCCACAATTAACCAGTAAGCCTTATTATGGTTGGTGACAGTCTAGAAATAAGCATCAGTCACTTCTGTGTAAACCTTTTTGTCAAGCGCCTAATCTGTGTCTGGCCTAAAAAATTGGATGTGACACAATTAGTCTGAAGCTATTAGGGAAAGAGCTTCCATTTCACATGCCAGTGTAGATTAAGGCACACATGTATGTGCATAACTTGCTGTGCTCACTGGTTTGGGGTTTTTTAATCTATCTATCTATCCATGGCTTACAACGATCAAGTGATCTGATACAAATTTAGTTTTTAAAAGCGATTTTAATTTTAAGGGTTAGCAAACACAACTCTAAACAAAGAACAGTACCAGAAATACTTTAACTCAGCAATAGCTGAATTGAGGACTGGGAAGCAACAGTGAAATCACTCATCTTTTTAAACAATTCCCTTGGAAATTTCTTAATGGATCTTTCTTTGTTGCATAAGAGTGTCACATCTGTGGTAGAAAGTAAAATGTGGTGTCACCCTAAGTTCCAGATTGTTCTTGGGAACTAACTAGAGAGGTAAGAAGTGTTCTCTAAGGCTTTTTGATGTTGGAGAAAATTCAGACTAACTACATGTTGGAAGAAATAATAAAATGTTTTAAGGGTGTTTGTTTCTTATTAAAAATCTAGGAATTTGAGGTGCTTTCTTAAATTCTTAATCTAGGTGCTTTCATAATCAGTCTTATTTTCTTAATCACTGACTGGAAAATATCTGCTGAACATTTGTACTGAAACATTTATTGACACTCTACATTCTCTCTGAATAATTGCTGAATGAATTTTATATGCATTTGGAATTGATTAACCTTCTTGCTTGGGGGAAGGAGAACCAGGGGTTTAATTGCAGGAGGGAACACTGACAATTTTTAAGTCAGGCCAGAGTTTTGGTTCACACAGGGACAGCACATGGTTTCAATACAGGTTCCTGTACAGCCCAGGGTAACAAAACCTTACTGACTTGCACATCCTCAGACAGTCACTAAGCCATCAACAGGAAAAAGAAAGAAAACCCTTGCTTTTCACAGGCCTGCACAGCCTACAGGTTAGTAAACCTTATAAAAACTGTCACTGATATAGTTCACTCAGAATCCTGATCTGTTGTGCTTGTCTTTTCTATATCCTAGTCAATATTTTGCATGGCAAACAGAGGGAAACCCACTTTTTTTTATAGTCATGAAATGGGAATTCCTAACCAGTACAGATGATAACAGCAATTTTTACATGGATGCAACCACTTAAATTAGCACTGACATTTGTTGCCCATGAAATGCATGAAATATCGACTCTAATTTAATACAACTTAATAAAATTCTAAGGACCTCAATCCATTTAAAAGCAAATAAAACCTATTGCTTGATGCTCAGTAAAAGGTTTTACAATTATGACATTATTACATAATGGTTCCCAGAAGCACTTTTGGAGCTAAATCTCTGCCATGCCTTCCATTGCCAAGTCTGCCTTTGAGGGATTTATAAATCTCATTATTTCAGTTCATTTTGTGCTGTGCTGTATGGGAGCATTTGCATCACGTAAGAATTCAGGTCTCCATTTTGTTCTTCTTGTAGACCCAAAACTGTCTCAGACTTTGGCTCCTTTCTCCATTCAGAGCTCAGCTGGAGCACTGACTGCAAAAACACACGAAGGCTTTTGTTGTGAAGAAAAGTCTGTGTCTGCAGTGTCACTGTGTGGGCTTTGGTTTTCACTGCCACTGAACTTCCGTGCTGACACACAGAGCCTGTGGTTGGTTTGCTCCTACAAACTCTCTGTACCTGCAACTACCAGGCTCATATAAACTCACTCCTGGTAAGACACGATATCATTATTACCATTAGAAATTCAGAGTCACCATTCATTTTCACTTGTGATTAGAACAAACACTTCTGGAACTCAGGTGGCCAGAGATGAACACGCAAGGTGTGAGACTGACCCCAGACGCCAAAAATTAACAGTTAATACATCTACTTATTAAAGCTCAAGCTCTTCTTGCAAGAGCATGTCTTTGTAGCTTTAAATTGCACCTTATAACATTATATTTTTGTTATATGGTGGTGCTGTTGTGCTGCTGTATGTCGATGCTCACCACAAGAGTAGTCCCAATTACAAGAGTGCTCAAAATGATTTTGTGCTGTACCATAAATAGACACTTTGCTCATCCTTACTTAGTACTACAGATGAATTCTTATCACAGATATGATCCTTCTCTTTCCCCCCAAGCCATGCATGATTCATATCACTTTTGCCCATGTTTTTTATCACTGAAAAATATCGACTTCTCCAAAGCTTGCAGGCTCATCTGAGTTACTGCAAAGGAAAAAGGATGGAATGTGGTAAAAAATATTTTAGAAAGGAGATGGCCTTGAAAACTCCAGTTTTGCTGTTCAGCAAAGAACTTCACTTACAAGCAGTTTATACTGATTCATTTTATTATAGCCAAATAAATCAAAAGTAATGCAATGTTTTGCCTGTTTATTGTCTGAGGTGGAGAGTACAGTACAAGGCAAGGATTAAAAGAGTTGTCAGAAGCTGCTTTGTCAGTCACAGAAACTGCAAAGTTAGGCATATCTTGGACAGATTTAATTGCATTTTTGTTGGGGGTTTTGCATTTCA
Source organism: Atrichornis clamosus (assembly GCA_013400975.1). NCBI lineage: Eukaryota > Metazoa > Chordata > Aves > Passeriformes > Menuridae > Atrichornis > Atrichornis clamosus. Next base: position 81,598 of record WBMZ01003365.1, on the reverse strand, counting down.
ACATTCTTTTTTCTCAGACACTTGTCATATTAATTATCTTAATAATCTTTTATAATAGTTAAAATTTATATTATTTCTTTAGGTTTGTGGTGAAAATTGTTGTTTTCCCCCATCTGAAGAAAGTCACTAAGAAACATTTCAATGCTATATTTTGGGGAAAGGCAAAGTAGTCCTCTGTGGAACATGGATGCAATTTGGCAACCCAAACACATGTATTTCCACAGTGTGCTGTTAACAACTGATAAACAATATTGAGAATGTTTGACTCTTGGAGTTTTTACTGAAGCCTGCAAGAAATTAGAGCTTCTAAAAGCAATTGTAAGTATTTTCCCCTTTGTGACAGCTGATTCAATAAGCACAAATCCCTTCAAGCGAATGCTCAAATTAGCTCTGGCTGTAATGCAAATACATTATAATTCTAGTTTCAGCTGAGTCGATACTGTACAGTACAGAATAAGGCAAAAATGTGTAATGTAATGTAAATATTTGTCTCAAGTATACTGGATCCTTTCTCTAAGTTCAGGATAAAGGTGTTCTGCACTCTCAGGAGTAAGAGTTTCTGCCACATAACAGCAGAAGCTGATTATTAAAAGCTGTAACAGTCAGAAGTTAAGCAATAGAGAACTACTCACTACTATTTCACAGGAAGTGAAATTTGTTATTTAAACCCTTTTAAAGAAAATGTTATGAAAAATGTTGTTAAAGAATATAAATATTTCCTATTGGTTGTTCCTCAAATTTTATCTGGGACAGTTTTGCAGCATGAAAATTTGAAAACTACACAAGGAATTTCCTTTGGCTTTCCTTACCTGACTGGCAGGCATCCCTCCAATCACTGCCTCATAAGGAGGGGGCAGCTCACTTGGATACAGCATTCCTGGGCTATTAATGGTTACTTCATATAAAGCACCAAATGGGGAATGAGGAAAGTCCAAATGGAGACCTCTGTATAAAAACACAAACAAACAAACTTAATAAATAAGAAATGGCATTGGATTTATTTGGCAAACTACTACCAATGCCACACTGATGTAAAACCTACTCTGAATTCAAGGCCAATGTACTACAAAGAATTACACTGAAGAAATTTATTAAACAACCAAAATTAAGCCCTTGTTCACGGGGTGGCTTTAAAACTATATTTTGTTTAGGACGCCAGCCTGTTTTACCATCATTAATGTCCTTCACTACTCCACATTAATACATATTAATTGCAATTATTTCCTTAAATAAATAAATCTCATATTCAACTTCAAATGCATGATGTTAGCAACCGTGAAGAGATCACCTATAAAGGAATCTCTGCTCTAAGTTCAGATATTGTTATCCTTGTCAATCATCTCTCTAGGGCAGCAGTGCTTTAACACAAATATTTCCAGGTGTAGCTAACAAGTTTGCACTGTATGTCATCTCTCTGGAGAAGAAGTGCCTGATGTAAGTGAAGGACATGATTTGGCTCTGTATTCTTGGAAAGAGCTCCTTAGTCCACAGCTCAGAACCACGTGCTGGCTGTCACAGCAGGGAAGGGGAATCACCTCTGTGCCTCCACCACCGGTGTGCAGGTGTATTCTGGTGGGTAGTAGGGTGGCGGGGGGATTGGTGGGATGAACTCGTCGAAATCCAAGGTTTGATGCAGGACAGTTCCATGTGGAGTCATGCAGTCAGGGTTGGCAGAATATGGCCTCTGCGGCAGAAACTGAAAATGAACAGGTAAAGTTCATTCAGATGGTAGAAACATCACCACCAATATTAACAATTTCAATCAAAGGTCAATATTAGCAACCCTGACCAATACCAAATTCATTACTATCCAAACTGAAATGAAAAAGGCGTTTCTGGAAGCATAAGAACACTTGTGATCCGTGAGGAGGGCGAGTCAGATTGCCAAAATACAACACGAGGTTTTGCTACAGACAGAGAGGCCGTGGGCCTCCAAGTCAGTCACTCTTAGGATGCAGGACACAGACATTTAAAACTAAATGGCTTTTCAATAAATATTTCTACATTGTATACAATTTCAGCTATACATAATAGCTATATGTAATCAGCTATATTTTGATAACTGATGAACAATAGATATAACTCCTGAAATAACTATTTGCATCTTTTTGTTTCCAAACTGGACTGCCTTGCACTTACAGAGAAATAAAAAACCAAATAAAACTAACCAGAAATAGGCTACCACATATTAATTAAATTTTGAATAAATCAAATACAAATATCCCACCTATTTTTCACTTCCAGTGAAGGGGCCATTTATTATTCTCGTAAAATAAAGTATTCTTAATAGCTGTTTGTGGTTTGGTGTTACAGACACTACACACTTAAATGTGGTGTAAGGGGTATAAGTACTGGTATGAAAGTAAGAAAACCACTTATTCCATTTACACATCTCAAAACCAAAAAGAAAATAACTACACTGAACAATAAAAAGTAATAATACTGAGAACTACCATCAACATTTGTCACAGGTACCTCATCAGCTTCTAGCAGAGCAGGGATTCAAAGAAGTCATTCTAATACCATTTATATCAGAAACATTAACAAGTGTTCCAGGAAAGGCCTAAAATAATTCAAGATAAAATATGGACCACCCTGCAGATGCCAGAACCCAGACCTGGCTCTATGCAGTCCCCATGGATAAAAGGGGACCAAAAGACAATCCAAAACTGCAGAATTTTTCCTTCTCCAGGAAGCTTCTGCTGTCGTGTCACTTTTCTTGGCTGAGTGGATGACCTGATCTTTATCTCATGCTTTTTAAAACACACCAGTTAAGGAACTTTGCTGAAGGCACATTTCTTTTTTCTACTGGAACAAGACAACTTCTGTTTTTGTACTATTGGCTCATTACATTATTATTTGTTTAAATCCGTGATAAAGATTTAAGAAGTGGTGAAATAAAAGGGAAAATGCTTATGCTTAGAAGATCTGGCAAAAAGAAAGTAAATTACCTTCATCTTTAATATCACAGTTTTATATCTTTAACTTTTTCAAATTTAACCTGGTGCAGTTCTGCTGAATTTACATTGCCACAGAATTGATACTGCTCTTTGGTGTTTAAAAGGTTGTGTTACGACTTAGTTCTATTAAACTCACTCTAGGTATGTTGTTTCAAAGGTCAGAGCTGTAATAATACAACACAACAGAGGGTCAGCAGGACCAGTAACAACTGTTTGTGAAAATGAAGTATTGGCTGCTCACTAATAGGCTCTCCAGAGATATTTTCACACGTAGCTATTAATAAAGAACCTCCTCTGCAGAACGTATTATTTCATTACATCTTACAGCCAACCAAGGACTTTCAGCCATCATGTCCTACTGATGGTACAGCACAGAAAAAGAGAACTGGTATCTGTTTGATTTACTCTTTATGTGGAATGTCTGATGCTGTTTCATCTTCCATGTGAGGAGGGATGCTGCTATCCCAAGTACTATCAGACATTTCTCTATTTCTCTTACAGAAAAAAAAATAATTTCTTGCAGTCATTTGGTCTAAACTCACCTGATCTTTCAACAGTCATTTCCAAAACTGTAACATTACGTTAACATTAACCATTAAATCCCAAGCTTCTGCCTTAAGTGATGCAATCACCAGCCTGCTACCATCCCAAATACATGCAAGAATCTTTTAGAAAAAAAGGAACCAAGATGAATTTCAACCTAATTACCTAAAACCTGTGTAAAAATTTATCATAACGAGACATATCTATATACTCTGGGTCACATTTCATACACTACTTGATTCCATCAAACCCAGGACTACACTCATTTTCCTAAAAGAGTTGATAATCTGAGTAATTTTTACAGTCTGGAAACAAAACAATTTTCATTTACAACTTTTTTTGACCTTCTCCTGGACTATTTCCATATACTGCCATGGAATCCAAGCTTGGGTTTGCACCAGAGAACATGTAGCTCCATCCCTTCAGTTGTGGAGTTCCCTGGAGCTGGATTCATTCAGCCACAAATCAGGAGCAATACCCCTGGTCAGAACAGGGCAATTGAACACACAGCACTTTTACAGCAAGTGAACCACCAGCACACATTCTGTGGGATGTGACAGAAGGGAGAGGTTTTCCACGGGGCAGAAGGGGCTGTGGTTCCAGGAGGAAAAGACCTGATGTTTGGATGCAGTTCAGTTGACCAGCAGAATTATCTGCATCCCTTTCAAGAACTGCCACTGGGAATACAAACCATGGCAACGACCCGTGACCCACACGTGACAATGAGCGGCAGAATGGACATGAAAACACACAAGTCTGGGGGGTGTTTATAAACAACAGTTTACCTGTGTGATATCATCCTGCTGGAAGGCACAGAAATTAAAGTGAAAAAGGCTGTAAGAGGGAAACTAGCAGGAAATGAAACAACAGCAAATATAAGGGATTACCACAAAGAACAGACATCCTTGAGAAAACAATTGAAGGCTACTAAGTGGGACTTAAATCGTATCTTATTCCATACTACACTATCTACTGATCTCTGCCAGCCTGCAAAAGTTTACTCCTTCTACAGTAAAATGTATTTTAAAAGTCTTTAAGGGTTAATCTCAAATAGTGAAGTCTGGCAGAGACTCAGCAAAGATTTAATAGAAATTTCATAGGTCAGAAAAAGACACAGTAATAAAATGCAAACAGCTGAGAAAACTGGACTAGGTGAAGAAACGTTGACAAATACTCTCACAAGGAAACACATATTTGTGGTACCAGAAGGCAGCTGTTACTAAATAATCAGTCTCGAGATGCTGAGGGCAAGAAGGACAGGCAACAACTAGAACTGCCAAACAGAAAATGGGGGTGGCCTGTTTGGTCACCAGGAGAAACAAGATCAAGTTGCACTCAATGTCATTTCAAAAACTCCAGCTCACACTACAGAACAACTCACACAGCAGGCCTCCCAGCCAGGCTTTGGGATTAAACTAAAGGCCACTGCAGAAGCAATGGACAGAAAATAGTTTCAGACAAGGATACCAGCAAATAGCATCACTGGTAAATGCTAAATACCCAACAGTATTAAAAGTTTAGCAAACTTTTATAGCTATTTCAAGCATATTTACTAGGCATAAATAAAAAGCCCATGGCTCTGGAAATTTGAAAGACTCAAGCATTTCCACTGCCCTGCTGGAGCTGTTGGATGCTGGAAGCTTTCAGAAATCTGACAGGCAATGAAATAGAGATCTAGAATTCATGTTTTTTTAGGAAACAGCTAACCTTATGTTTGAAGCTTGGCATTCAAACTATTGCACTCATACAGGTGTTTTCTCATCCTCAGCCTTGCTGTAGTCTGTGAAATGTGCCTGGTACCTAATGGGCATTACACACGTGCCAAGGGGATGTGCAACACAGTGCACACACTGCACACAGAACTTGGAGTGTTTTCATTGGGCACATCTGACTTTGACAGAGCTGAACAGCCTGATTTAAACAGCTCTCATACTGAGGGCTACTTAATTTGTTATTTGGTCTGGAGTAATGAGGGAAGAATAACACATGCTATCTCTCTGGTTACAGCGAAGTAAAAAAGAAAGCTGTGAAACACTGTGGGTTTGTACCCACTTCTTGGACCTGAATTCAACAGAGCAGCAAGTTGTTATGAACTCGAGAATTAGAAGCACAAATGCTGGAAGTACCCCACTTCCAGAAGAGGTAAAAGCTTTTTGAAAATGCAGTTATGCTCAAGGGTCTATTGCCATAGTACTGAGAACTCCACACAGCCAACAGTGCAGGGCTGGACACCAGTGGCTGCCTCTGCCAGCTCACAGCCTGCAGCCAGACACATCAGCTGTCCCTGCCCAGTGAAGAGTAACACAACTCTTCCCCCAGTGTTTAAGTTTTCCAGGTGAAATAAACACCATTAGGTAGATATGCATAACAATGTAAAACTCATTCCTTTTTTTGTCAGACCAAATTTCCAGCTCTTCACTGAGAGGTCATCTAAAAACTAGTCACTGAAAAGATCAGAATGATTAGAATTTGTTATTTATGTTCGGAATATTATGAGTACACTGAAGTAGAAACTGATGGAGGAGTCCCAGTTAAGGGACAGAAGAAATAGCACGGAAGATCTGTCACTATAATTCTCTGTTGAAGCATTTCCCCATGTGATACCATGTGATACATCCTTCTGCCCAAGATATGTGAGACTAAAAACTCTCCATCAGTATTCCCAGATATGGGACCTCCCCACTAGACAGCAACAAAGGCAGCCTCTAGTCTGAGTATCCTGCAGCTGCTCAGCACTGCTGATCCCATGTAAATGCCACTGCTGGGATTGACTGCTCAGCAATTATGGCTTATCTAAACCACAAGTGCCATACATCAGTACATGACTGGTGCTCCAAGGGAAACTTATCTGGAGTATTTCCCGTATCTGCATGTAATTACCTCTGTCTTCCATATCACATTTAATGAATGTACTGTATAACTCCAAAATCTGTCCTTTGGAGACTTCAGGGTTTATTATTCTCATTTTAGCAATTTATAAAAAGGTGTTAATTTTTGAGAATGGGAAATAAAAATTTCTAATTGCATATAATTAAATATTGGCATGTTATCTTGAGTAAAAGCTCTATGCAATACGCTTGAGTCTATAATTCTGTCTTCAATTAACTGTCCTCCTCCTGGAGAGGTTGCTGGTTTTCCTATTCTGAAACACTGGAATCAGTATCTGCTGAAGGGAAATGTAGATTCTAATTGTCTTCAAGAACAGAAGGACCATGGTTGACTCTTCTAATTTGTCCCTAATCTTGGAAATTGCAAGACAGAAGGTATTTTGATGAGGAAAACTCATTCAGAAAATTCTGCTCAGTTGTTTCCAGCTGCTGTTCCTACAATCATCACAAGCCATTAGCTCCACAGTTTCAGGGGGGATTGCTCTGTGACAACATATTTCTTGAAGTACTGACCATATTTTAGTCTTAAATATTAAATATTCTTATTCTACCAATAAAACATTTAATGAAAAATAGTACATTTGTTACAAATGTCAAAAGATTTCCTGCCCCAAAGGTTTGCATTTTACCATTTTATTTACGGTGTGTGTGAATACACAACCGTATTTACATTTGGGATCTTTCTATGGCTGTACATCATTCTCAATGCACATTTCTGAAGGGACTGTCGTCTAGGCCTTACTGTACCTGTAAGTGAATTTTGTGCCAAAAAAGGTAATACTTAGTTTTTTATGTAATTAGATTAAATAATAAATAATATGCAATAACCTAAGATCAATCTCACTTATTGTGAAGCTTCACCCTGCAGGGGTTTTATTATTACTATTTCACCAGGATATGGGGCTGAAACAATGCCAGCAGGATATTATCCTCATACAGAGGGTATGCTTTATGTGAGGTATTTGAGTAGAAATATTAACTGCAGCCTATTAAGTTAATGACATGCTGAATTATCATTATGACTGATGAAAACAGTAATTAAATGTTACAGCTTGTATGTGTCATCATTACCTTATTTTCTTTACAAAATAACAGATGGTTTTAGGTATCACATAACATGAACAGTTACTAACAGTGATGGTGATAAAATCAGAACACACTCCATGGTATCAGAGCCAGTACTTTTAGGGTAAGTATTGTATAAACATATTTGGAGTGGAAGGAGGAGTGGAATAGGTGTACTTCATGCTTTTCCCTGGCCACAGTGGGTGTAGTTTCTTACATTACTTTGTTTAATTCAGGCAGCTACCTTTTGAAGAAAACAGGGTGCATTTTTGCAGTGGCCATTCATCAGACAAGATGCAAACTGAAACTGCCTTAGGCAACAAATCAAATATCATGGAAGTGACAGTTTGGTTATTAAGAGAGGTTTCTTCAGATTACAGAGCCTTGATATGGTCTGATTTGATTCACATTTATCTCCTGGAGGGGTGTGTACATCAAAAGAACAATTCTGGGAAGCCCTGTATTGGAAGGCAGCCTTAATTTAGAGAAGCACATACAAATGCCTTTTCAATCTTTAACTGTGCTATCACTTACTCTTGCAGCCTTAGTACAATTGCTAGGGCTTCTTTGCCTGAGCAACTGCAAATAGTGAGAAAGGTTAAAGTGACATGAAAATTTTGGGGTACTTTCTGAAACAGTCAACTCAAATAAGGAACAATCTAGAAAAAAAAAAGAATATAAAGCAATAAAAATACTTTGAAGTGTTTTGCAGCATTTTTTTCCTTAACACTCGAAACCAAACATTTGTTAGATAGTATTATTTTTAAACAAAAAAACCCTCTTCAATTTAATTGGAAAATTTAACCTATGCTTACTACTGGGCAGCTTGTGTTGATATTTTTAGGACATCTTTCCTAAAGATTGGGATGTCAGCAGTTTCCAGTAAAATACCATCAGTTTACCTGTATGAATCAGACACTCACTGTATGCTAAAGTCATCAACAAAGCACATAACTACAGAATCATTTCTGCAGACTTTCTTGAGATTGTTACACACCTGCTTTATGTTTCCAAGCAATAAATTGGAATTCTTTGAATTTGCAAATATTCACCATTCTAAGTGATTAATTTTTGAGGCAGGAACAGTAACACAGCACATGAATCACAGAACTGATGCTCTAAAGATAACCTAATGATGTCCAAGGAGGGTGTTCCCTGTTGCCTCTCCTTGCTACAGAGAGCCTACGTAGCTCTTGAATACTGTAGAACAGAGCAAAAGAATCAGCAGAATAATTAAAACCTTTTCATCTAAGAGGGGTGGTATCTCTTGCTGCAGGTGTCAAACTTCCAGCATGGTACAACCCAGATAAGAGAAGATGCACACATCAGTGAAAAGTAAAAGGGGAAGGAAAAAAAAAGCACAAATCAAGCATTAATGAGCAAGAAAAAAGGAAGTTAATCAGATTTCTGTGTGCAGTAGAGCAAAAGGGAACTGCAGGTCATGGGACAATAGGCTGAAAACAGTGAAAGAAAAAGAAATCCTCAGGTCAGAGTTCAGCTGGTCTAAGTCAGCGTAGCCCCAGGGAAGTTACGCTCACTTAGGCCCGGGAGGAATCTGGCTCAGCAACCTGAAAAAAGAAAGGGAAAAACTGATAAACAATAAAAGACTGGGACTGAGCAGAAAGATATATACATATTTCCCTTCTTCTGTGGAGAGGGAAGGAAACTCTTGTCGATGGAGCTGAAAGGGTGGGAGAACGGACAAGTAAGCAAGGAGACAGAAAGCTGGAAACACAAAGCATAGGAAGCAAAAGGAAATTAACATAATGGCAGCATTGCCAGGTGGTAAAGAAAGAATTTTAAAGACATCAAGAATGAGGTGGCAGAGAGAAAAATCATGTGTTTTTAAGGAATTTGACCTCCTATTGACGTTACTGGTTTTTTCATATGTCCATCAGAAGCACTTTAATATTGTTCTTGGTTCATGGTTATCTATACATTTTTATTCCTCTTACACTGCTAAATGCCATTAACTGTAGATTAAGATTCCTGGAATATATATGGTTACAGTTCTGGATCACTGCTACCATTTTTCCACTAGACAGACAGATCTTTCAAGGTGTGATAATCTCTTCATCTCCCCGTCATCACTGCAAGGTGAGAAAGTTCTTTAGTCAATGGGCATTCTTGCAGCAAATATCACAGAGGGGGAGAGTGTGTGAAAAGAAAGAATAGCCAGAATATTATAAAGGTCCTTTAACATTTAAAATACAAGTGTCACCACTGAAATTATTATTTCTGTCAATTGCTTGATATCCATACTAAAGTTATTAAATAAGCAATGTTTACAAGCCTCTACAAGCCTGCACAATACGTATACACAGAGCCCTATAGCAAAAATGCATTTATGTACTATTTGTTGTCACTACATAAACATATGTGCCTAACTTGGTATATCCATTACTATGTGAAGCAAACACCAGATCACAGACTGAAGATACTTTTTAACTGAGTTTGTAACCCAGTTACTGGAACACTTGCCTAGAAAGAACAGCTCTATCTCTGTAATTCACGCACTTAAATCAATATCCATAGCACCCGGTGTATTTCTATTTATTTATTTAATTTTAAAACAACCACATGCCCGAATGGCAGGTTATACAACATTTCTGTGTTGTTTACATGGTTTGCAGCTAACTTGGTGGGTCAGTCTTCCATCTATGTAAACTTCAAAAATACAAGATATATAAATGACTAGTATTAGGTTTGTCTGTTTGCCCTCTCTCATAAAGAGGATAATTTCCTAGATTGGTCAGCAATAGAGTGAGGTTAGAAGCAGTATAGCTGGCCTGCTAAATACAAATTTTTCTGGTTTTTGTCTCAACAGTACATTGAAAGCTAGTGAATCCCAGTGCTCATTTGGAATAGGAAAGCTGTCTCTGTCCAACCAAAACAAGACAGCATCCTGTGATGCAGCTGACTATGCAGAGGACTAATGATCCTTTTCCCTCTTGTTTTGAACACAAATGCTACTCTGAAACTGAACATGTTTTCCTTATGAAAACACTGTTATTGGCACAGGGCTGTGAAAAGTTCCAGTTTTGAGCTTATACTTCTCATACGTCATAGTTGTCATATCAAAGTAGTAGTGAAAACTGGTATCTCAAAGCTATATAATTGCTCTGGATAATGTGGAAACTGAAGATAATACACAAGTGATGACAGAAAATGTAACATGCAAATACAACTGGAACCTCCTTACTAACCTCGTTAACAAAAATGTCACACACCCAATTGCAAAATCCTGATTATAACACTCTGATATAATACATAAACATTTAAAACACAGAAGCTGCTCATACTGCATACATCTATATGCTATATTTATATAGATGTATGCAGATTAAAAAATACACCCATGTACACACATGTTCTAACACTACACAAAGACACACAAATAGGCTTAGGTTTACAAGCAAAGGTGCAAATGAACACACACAGAGAAGGACGATATGTTATGTTGGACAATACCCTGTGTTGTCACTGAAACATACTCACCATTTGCAGAAGATCAGAAGAAACCATCTGCATGCAACACATTGCTGTTGCCAAAGCACAGACAATGGTGGAGATGATATTGAGAGCGCACACACTGAACAACAGGTCCTGCGAAGAGACATCATCAGAATATCATCTCTTATCTCAGGGACACAAAGGACAGGAAGTGTCTGAGGAATTTGATAACAAACACTGTCAAGTGCTATCAATTAATGTGGTCTCAAATGACTGTGTAGAACTCATTTAGCTTGTAATAATTTTTGTGTAGCAATCCACAAAGGCAGCGATTACAGAAACAAACATCTTCCCTCTCCCACCTCTCACAACACAATTGTTATTATTTTCTCAGAAATATTGATATTCAAATTTTCCAGTTCCCCAAAAAGGCAAATTACTCTTTCACAGTAGACTCCAAGCTAATGCTATCACAGGAAAGATACTATGAAAGAGACATGATTAAAACCAACAACATACAAAAGTATTATTGTTTTCAGTAGTTTAAATCTACAACTCAGGGTTGTGTGTTAAAAAAATTCAATGGAAATTCTAGTACGAAATAGAGATTGTTATCCTGTGTCAGAAACCCAATGCATCTGAAATATTTTTATATAAGAGAGAAAAGCAATGATTACACGTCCAGGCATTGCACCTTCTGCTGATGAATTGAGTGCATATGGTCACATTGTTTTTTCTTTAAAAAAAAGAAAAACAAACCCCAGATGTTTAAAATAGAACATAAAGCGTTTGTTTAATAAGTGGAATAAAATAAAAGAAACATCTGAATTAAAATGGAAACATTTTTATAGCAATGGTATCATTAAAAAAAAGCATCCATCTCTCCTTCAATCACTGGATTTGTATTTACTTTCCCCAGAGTCAGTGAAAAGAAACAGTGGTTTAGCAATGCTGGAGACATTTCAAAACTACTGCAATCCTTGTACAGCAGTTGCACGGCTGTTGTGGCAGCTGTGTGGCTCTGTGTTCTGAACAGCCAGAAAAAGCCTTTGAGAAAAAGCAGCAGAGAGAACAGACGAAAAACTAAATCAAAATTGTTACAATACCATGAGTAAAATAACTCACCGTGTAAAGAACATTCCATAAGATCTAAGTTTAGAAGAGTATTTCATTCACTGCCAGTGCATAAAATAACTTCCATGTTATAAATTGCTTTGGTTTTTCCAACAGTACTGAAAAAAGTGATAGAAAGGTGCAGATTTACTCCTGCCACTGTAATTGCACGCTCCTCAAGTGACCTTCATTTGAAGATGGCAATGCCATCTGTGGGAACCAGGCACACAATAAATGGGCCAACAAGTTTTGGTCATTTAATAACTTACACTGAGCCAGATTTGCTCTGCTGATCTGGTCAGTAGTTTTCTGTCTTCTTGGCCAGTCCCTCAGCCAGGGGAATAACGAATCATCAGCATCAACAGCAAATTACTGCAAGGGCCAATCTGTAATCCTTACAGAAGGTGATACAGAGGACTCAAATACAAAGTCATGCACACCCACTTAGAGCATTCAAATGGAGGTAAACAGGCAAAGTGATCCCTAGAGATTCAATTAGTTATCAGTGGCACAAAAAGAGACTGAGATCCTGCATGTTCTGCTTTCCATGTGCAAACCTAGGTAAAGAACACTGAGGCAGAGACAAGATCTAGGGTAGAAACAGGACAATTTCCTAGCAGTAAGAAACTTCATTCACTGCATGTTATAGCAATTTAAATACAAAAGATGAGGTAATCTGAGTGCATAACTTAATATCATTTATACCAAATAACAGAATCAAAGTTCTAAATTAGGATGAAAAGTGTCTGTAAGATACTCATACAACTTTACATGACTCAGGACTCAACTGTGCCTCACGACAGATGTTTCTTTGATCTGTTCCTGAAGATCCCACAGCTTCATCCCACTATTCCAATGCTTATTTTTACCATCAGCGTCCTCCGTATGTCCATCCCACAGTTGAAACCCATTGTTCCTTTTCTTCCATAACTTTTGAGAAAAGGCTATTACACAGGTGAATTTTATACCTTTAAGCTCTGTTATCATTCTTGAAGCCTTTTCCACCTTTACTGTGTGACATATTAACCCCATTTTCTCCAATCCTCAACTGAAATCAACTTTCTAGGCCTCTGATCATTTTCATTAACTTAATTTTGTTCACCTCACCTTGGTCCACATTTTACCTTAAATGCAGAATCCTAAACTAGGCACAACTGAGTGCAAACACTGGCTACAGAGTGAGGATTATTTCTTGTGCCTTACAAGCTACACTCATCCTTACACATCCTGAGCTTTTCCCTTGCCAGGCTGGGATAGCTGCACTCTGTTTGCTATTCAGCACTACAGTTTTGATGTAGGGCAGGGATTACTGTCCACAGGAACAGCAGCCTCTTTCACAAACTCCTTTTCAGCCTAAGCACACAACTGTTATTGGTCCTGCTGCAATCTTTTTGAAGGTGAAGATACAACCAGAACATTCCAAATGCAGGGCTGCAGAGTTTTTATGTATTTCATAAAGATCAGTAAGGAGTAGACATCTATCAAAAAATGTAAATAGACAGCAAAGCTAGACAAAAAGATGGAAAAGATTATAAGCTTAATTTTTAAACTGTACCAGTAATAACTGAGAAATGATTGTGGTATCCTCACCATCACTAGATATTTCGTAAAGCGAGACTATTTCTTTATTTGCTTTGGCTTTTTTTTCCCCTAAAGTCTGTTTCAACTCAAACAGGAATCAACCCACAACCCACCCTTCTCCTCTGCTCCTCACTCCCCCCCACCCTCCCCAAGCATTAATCAGCCTCAGGCAATTTACCATTTTCAGGAAATTTACTCCCTGTGCCCTGTAGACAAAATAATTAGGTAATTCGTGACACTCATTTATTCAGCTGCAGATAAAAGGTGAGCAGGAACAAACAGGATTTCAGGATCTGAAGCCCTCCATGGCCAAACATGCTACCAGCAGCACAGGCTGGGTGCTTACAGACTCCAGCTGAAGCACAGTGACAATTAAGGTGTCCCTTAGGAATTATCTGTGAAAAAGCAGTAACCACAACAGGGCCGATCTCAACTCCCCACAGCACCTGCCCACAGACAGCTACATTGATAGGTGTCTAAAGGAGCAGGAAATCTGTATTTCAGTAATATAAAATCAAGGAGTTTTAATGACAGATTTTTAGTTGACATCTACCAGCACACTAATCACAAAACAAACACATGAATCTCTAACGGTGTGAAATATGATTCTTTGCTCCTCAGGAATGGCTGAACCAGTTTTCTCTTACATGGTATTTACTGGGTATTTTTGTCTTTTTTAGACAAAAGTCTGATCCTTCAGCCAGTTTGCATGATAATTAATGCTCTGAGAGGTGTAACATACTAGGTAGAATTATTCTTCTGCAGGTTACATATGCAATTTTCTTGATACACCTTAACTCAGTAACTGCAGAGGACACAAATCCCCTTCAGAGTGGAATTAGCTGTCAGAATTGCCTGGAACCATGCCTAGATCAATCCAGATATATACCCACAGGAGTCACACAACATTGTGAGCTGTTTCTCTGTGGCCATTTATTTTCCCAAGTAGGTCCCTCAGTAAATCTCAAAAGTTGAATTAAAATTTAATACTGATATGTGAAAAAAACCAGTATTTCATGGTTGCTCTATTCCATTTTTATTACAGTTTAACAATTACCAAATTAATTGTGCCATTACCTACATAACTGTTTATCATGCTTTCCCTCCATAATATCAGACACCTCTGACTTATGCTGTGGTCCCAAAGGACACTCGTGCATTTTCAAATCTTCACACCACCATTTTCCATATGTCTAACTTAAGGACAAAACACCTATTTTTCCTTCTTCCTGATTCAAGATGTTTTCAGTATTATTCTTTTGTCACTGATTTTGTGCTACTGCACCTCAGAGTTCTTCCTTTACTAGCACAATTAAAATAATACACTAAAATACACTAAATAATACACTAAAAATACATTAAAATGCATGTTCTCTAAATGTGTAGCCCAATAGCCCACAGAACACATTAAAATAGGAGCTGTATTACAAAACCTGAGTATTTTTAAAAATGTGAATGTTTAATTGCAATTTTTTTTAGCATTTTGTATTCAAAAAACACACTTTTAGAATATAATTAATTGAGAACATCATACGAAAAAAACCCATACTGCAAGATACTTAGAAAGTTTGTCCTAAAAACTGATTTTCTTTGTTTTCAATTAAACTGATGGGTGATAAAGCAGTCAGATGGTATTAAACTGGAATAAGTAAAAAATTGCTGATTGTCACTTCGATACCTCAACTGTAGAAACAATAATTTAACAAAGCAATTTAAAACAGCTGTTAGCACATGCAATTACCTGACAGAAGCAAAGAAATGAGATAGAATCTAAAATGAAAAATGACAATTGCTGAATCCCATCACCCAGTGATGGGAGCGCTGGCAGAGCTGAGTCCTTTTTAAGCAAAGAACACTCATTGCATGTGTGTTTACCCCTCTGAAATTTTGTCCTTCAAAATGTAATCTGTACCTCCTGTCACAGCAAATGTAAAGCAAAACTGGAATAGTATCAATTTGCTCTAATGATGGGCCATACCCACAGAGTTCCTTTGTCTTAGAAAACAAATTTGTAACTGAATTCGTCGCTAATATCGATTACCTTTCAAAACCATCAAGTAAGCCAAACTAAAACAGGAGTGTCCGGACACCTTCACAACTCAACTCAAATGCAGGCTTTGGTACTTATTTAGTCACTCTCTTGCCTCTTCATACCGTAGGAATGAACTGGACTGTCAATTAAGTTACACGCGTGAACATCAGAGAATGTGATGTTCAGAGAATTTGACGTTCAGTACAGACTGCACCACACAGATGAAGCACTGCTACCACAATATATTCACTATGTCAAGTATTATACAGAAAATTATTCAGTTGTGCTGCTTACACAGAACTGAGCAGCTGTATTTAAACCTAGTTTTCTCTAGAAGGAAATAAAGTACATCCATTTATTTTATGAGTTCCAGTCTGCACGACAGTATTGAACTGGCAACCCTCTTTACAACACACTCACATTTTGCTGGCTCAATAGATTATTTTCCTGTGAAAATTAAAGGTTTGTAGTCATTGAGGTTCTTAAGTTCTTTGCACTTTGGAGACCGTAGCCAATAGATGGTAAAAGAAGCAAAATCAGCTTGCTGATGTGTAAAAAGAACACTGTAACCAGCAGCCCTTAACACATGCATCTAAACATCCACACCGATCAATGGCCAAGAACAGCTTCATGGCTGCAACTCTGCCGAGATGATTCCTTTTCTCCCTGATTGACTTCAATTATGGTGCTTCATTTCTTATACTACTGTATCCTGAAAAGACATAATGAGCAGTAAAGCTTTTTCACCCATGAAATTAGTGTCAGTGTACCTCTTTTATTCAAGAACTCAAGGACAACAATCCTTTTAACTCAAGTGATAACTTCAGTTGTTCTCACTGGATGCATCTGAAAAACACTGGAGAAAATATCTGCTCTGATACAAGAAAGACTTTAGAATTAATTCTGAACCAAATGGGTCTCAAATGAACCCTGAATAGTAAACAGAGAGATGGCCAACACTTCATAAAATAGATTTAAGGTTTCAAAGTACAATATGATTCACTATTTTACATGCATCTAAAATACTTATTTTTAAGAAACAGCACACGGCTGATACTTAAACTCAAAAAAGTCTTCTCTGCTTGAATACAAGTTTGCATATTTCTGAACTCCGGTGTCTGCTTTAAATTTAGGACTGGGGATATGACAGAGATTCCTGAAAGACTCAGGTTTCATAAAATACCAGGTCACAGCTGTAATAAACAGATTCCAGTCAATCCAAGAGGCAGCTTTTGAGACATGAGAGAAGTTTACAACCATATTCACTCATTGCCCAAACTAGGAACAAAAAAAACTTATGAGGAAGGAAAAGTAGCTCAGCTGTACAGACTACAAAGCCCACCCTGAGCCGCTCTGTTTCAGATGGTATCTGGTGTGGTGAACACACTCTGCACGTAGGGAACATTTTCAGCTACCTGTAAAGGAATGTGAAGCAAGCCCAGCATTTAAAAATCTGATAGAAAACTACTTAAGCTATGCTGAGTTTTATCTAATTTTAAGTAGATTATGAAGCCTTTCAGGTAAGTCATTCAGCAAAGTGAAATATATTGCATTTGGTCATACAGCAAATCTGAGGAAAATCTGTTCTCATAATTCTAAAGAACATGTTGGGAGTCACCCTCCTCTGTTTTGCAAGTGAAATCATGTTCTTCTGAGTGAAAGAAAATTAAACATATGAGTAGACTTGGTCATCAGGAAACTCAGTAACAATAAATTTGGATTCAAAGGAGAGGAAAGATTCACACAGAAGACTGCAAGAGCAACATAAACCTCCAATAAAGATGCCTAGCTTACAAATAATGAATGGAGTCAGCAACCTGAAAAAGGCATTTACTATTTATATTGTACTTGACTTTTAGCTGTTCCAAACCAAATATTTATGCTGAACACAGAGGAGGGAATCAGCTTTTCTCCTTGCCTGATAGTCACAAAACAATTCTACAGATGCACCTCAAGTAAAGCAGGAAGCAATTATTTAAGTAGACAATCTATAAATTCACATACATGTCTGCAGGTATTCTGGACTGTGTAACCCGTTAAAAGTAATTAAAAATACTCAATTGGATCATTACTAAACCAAAGCAGCATGACATTCTCCTCTTACATGCAAGTACCAGACAGTAATAATAAATTACAAAATAATTCAAACTTCTAAATACCTAACTTAATCATCTGAAAATGTTGCATGTACGTCTTCACTAAGTTCAGAATATTCTGAGTTTAGAAAGAAGAAATAATTTTCACAGACGAAAGATGTCAGGAAAATTCAGTCTTCATACTTCAATTAACATTAAATGAAAACGCACTTCCTTGAAATTTCACCCACAAACTAACACATTTACTGTGGAAAACCAGATTAAGCTGATGTTACTGAAACTGCACCCTAAATCCATCCCATCTGTGGCCATCATCTCATTTTTGTATACCTGATCCTTAATAACATTTTAAACTATTTAACTAATTTTGTAAGTAGGTAGGATTTACTTTTGCCTTCATTTGGCTTTAATTAAGTCAGGTAACTTCCTAACATAGGAGAGAGCTGTTCTACAAGCGTGGTTTTGTAAAAAAAAAAATTAAAAAACCATGATACTCAGATACTGACATTCTTTAGGAGCACAGGTTATTGAACTTGAGTATCCAGAGGAAAGCAAGGACCTTATTTTCAGAGACAGTTTAGGAGCTACTAATGCAGGAAACTGCAGAAAAAGGAACTTCTAGTGAAAAACAGTAACCAGGAAGTCTCTCCATTGTAAAACAGGGCAGATGGATCAGACTTGGGTGCCTACAGATCTTAATGGTAGATCAGCACTTCAGGCAACTGTGCTGTTTTTACTGGAAGTGGGCACACAAGACTACAAATATCACATCTTATAAATAAAACTCTAACCATACCAATTCACCACTCTTGAAATGGGTCGAGTCCCCAACCCTTACAGCAACAGTGAAATGGCAGAGTACTCTTGTCCACTGTACTGTCACATATAATTTTGTGCTGAAATCCCACTATTCACGTAATCCCAGAAATTGGCACTCATCTCAAAGATCAGTCAGCATTTGCAATCAATACTCATATCTATAGATGTACATATGTGTGACCATACATAATGCAGTGGTAATTCTGGGTACCCATTAAAATGTTTGAGTAGTTTATTCAGGGTTTGAAATGGAGAAAGACGATTGATTTACAAAGCAGCATGAAGTGATGGTTCAGAGCAGAAACCACAACAACAAAAAACCCAGAGATTTTTCAAAGCAATTATAAAAAATCCCACTCAATATCATGCCAGGCATGGTCCCAGCACAGCTCAGCAGACACTAGACTGGTACCCTGTTGGTTTGCCTTGTCTTGTTTGCCTGACTGGGAACAAGCTCAGACAGGAAATATGTGCACAATTCTCCTGTTCACAATACAGCTCCAGAGCTGCTACCACCAAAATCCACAGGTGACAGTGGAAACATGAGCTTTTTACCCCACTTGCAATAGAGAGAAGGAACATGAAACCATACGTAGTGTTATACACAAATGTATATAATCTTAACTCTGGTTCTCTCAATTTTCTCTCCTTCTGGCTCCTCAAACAATGTACACAAGTGAGATTTTGGTACTAAAACATCTGTTTCTTTAAAATCACACTGTAGTTGTCAATTGCAATTAAAGAGGGTGAGCCTTATCAGTGTGAGCTGTTTACCTCATGAGCTGGAAATTTTTTTCTTATGGGCTTAGTAGAATACTATTCTTAAATTTATAGCCAGGAATCAGAGCTAAGACAAGCAGAAAGCAAATAAAGAATTAAAACTGAAAAAGGTGTAAGAAACTTTCTGAAAAAGTTATTTTCCTAACTACCATTAGATGAAAAGTTCTGAACATAATTAAAACTGAACTCAGACTATACGCATGGGAACTCCTGTGTTTAAATCCATTCTCTGGTAGCCTAAGTAGATATGTCAATTCCCTTCATAAATGATTGAGTTATATCTTAAAAGAAATGATATTCTATGCTTGTATTCTGATGGCTGTATTGGTTAGAAACCTTATCTTGATTTTCAGCATATGTCACTTTACTCACTTCATATGTTGACAATGTCCTCAAAGATAAACAGTTGTTTTCTCTCTCATTAAAGTTTACCTTACTGACATATTTACAGGAAGCAAACATATGCTCCCTCCATCTTTATTTTCATGGAATTAGCAAGTCAGCTTTTCCTGAATGACAGGTTCATGTTTCTGCATCTGTCACACTCTGAGCAATGTCCTTCTCAGAAGTTACCTTCTCATAACACATTTCACTGAGACTGCACAACACAGCACAGCCCTGAATTCAGCACTGGAGTAGCAGATTGTTGTGTTTTGACCAGCAATGCCAAGTTATGCTTCTTTTCCAATTACTAAACTCCTGCTACCCAGTAGGTTTTTTGCTCAGTTTACCTTTATCATCCTCATTAAAACCTGAAGCAGAGTTCCTACTTAATTTTGGGACCATAAAAAAAATGTTTTAACTTCTACCTGATCCTTATTACTTGGTGGCAGCTTTTTTTCTTTTTCTTAACAAAGCTGAAGAACATCTAGGTATTTAAAATAAACCTTGTGCAGGATTTCTACCCATTCTGAATTTTAAAATATATCTTCAAATATCAATATAACTTAGCTTTTTCAGGACTTACCCTATAATCTACCTCCCCAAGATCCTTTTCACAATTAATTTCCCTACTTTACTCCATTATTTTCTATTAGTTTTATTAAAACACATACTTGGAAATTGAGAGTCACAGATGCAGAGTTAGTTTTGTTGATCATTAAATTAAACCTAGGATGAGTCAATACCTGCCTCTCAGGCTAGGGTTTCTTTTCCTGAGCAGTTCTTTCATTGATTCCTTACCAGTTTTCAAAACAACATAGCATCATGTCTTTCCATTTGGTGAAAATGAAGTGAAGCAATGATGTGAGCAACTACACTGAGCTTTAACTCACTCATACAATATTTTTAATATTTGCTCTCAACTTTTATATTGTACATTACATTGTACATTTTTATATGTAACACCAAAATGCTACAAGATTTGCAGAGCAGTCCAGAAGCAGGTTTCCAGCATTACCCGGAAAGAACACTTACTCTTCTCTCCCAAAGTAATGTCCACTTATCCTGATTTTAGCAGTACATCATGAAATACTTCATCATTCTGCAATACTTTGTGTTTCTTTGCAGCCTACCATAACATTAATAAACACCACCACCTCAGATTCTGGCCTCTTGGGCAGCAAAGAGAAAGATACCTGTTCTTGCACCTCCCAGCACCAGTCATAACCAGTTTCAACTTCTGTCCCTTGAATAACCTCTAACAAAAGTTACCCATACAAATGCTGGTATTGTGATGAAGATATGGGGATTACTGCATGTCAAAGTGGATGAACACAGAGAACACCAGCTCCTTTCATCACACACTTTGCCTTGTTAAAACTGAAATAAACTGTAAATTCTCTCCCAACACACCTTCAGGGTCAGCCTCACAGCATTACACTCCTGCAGAGGGTTCAGTTTCAGTGTTTCTCCCAAGTTACTGCAGCCTGATGTTTGATGCTGCATTTCACAGCAAACACACACACCATCACTGTCGAATTTAATCTGTGGAGGAAAAAAAAGAAGGTCAGAAAAAGTATAAATCAACAGAAACACACTTCCCAAAAATTGTATTTGCCGTTACAGTAATGACTACTAAATGCAAAATGAAAATGTGTGCAGAACCCTTGGAGCAGAATGTTTTCAATTGGTTAATATAAGCTCTAAAAAGAGGCAAAATATAGAAAGAGGATACAATATCAAAGTGTGTTACCTTTTACACCTCTTTTTGAAAAAAATGTTCTTTCCAGGGGCAGATGAAATCAGAGTAACTCAACTGAATAAACATGAAGTCATACCCAATGTGGGAAAACAAAAAAATAACAGAAAAAGCTCAGAAAATATGTGAAGGAGACATGATCACAAATCAGTCCTTTATTCCTCCAAGTAAAGATGGAAGCACAGTAGCTGGGTGGTGAAATCTGAATCACCATGTTACTTACACTTTTACATTAAGAAAAACCCTGAAATTTCCAGACAAAAATCCACAACAAATTTCACAATGCAAATATGAGCTTACTATTTTAAATTCAAATTCTCTCTAGGATATTGCCAATTTCCTGAACAAAAACAGATAACAGCTTTCCTTGTAGAATTACCTTGCACAGCCTTATACACTGAATCATTTCAACAGAATATTTACTTACTGCTTTAAGATCTCAAAGAATGTTTAAATTGCTCATATCATCTTACAAGTTATGCATTTAAATATATGTAATTTTAATGCCACTCCTAACAGGCTTAAGTAGTACTCTCCTTATATGCTGGTGACCAGGATAGCAGATGGAAGAATAAAAATAAGAGTCAATTAAAAAACATAATAAACTTCTCCAGATGAGGTACAGATGACTGAATGCTTGCTTACTGTGATGAAAGCATGCTCAGGGCAGGATGCTGTCTCAGGGGACTCGAGCTCCTGAGACCCCAGATTGCCCTCCAGCCAGCACAATTTGTAGAAGGCTTTAAAAAAAAATGGGTATGTAAATTACACCATTTCCCATAGTCTCAAAGGCAACACTGGAAATAATTGTCTATGGCAACTCACAGAGACTGGTCAGACCCTATGCCACAGACAATGCAAAAGAAATAAAGAAAAAATATAATATGCACACCTCTACGATCATTGTGGAGTTTATTTCTCATTAGCATAAAATTTAATTCACAAAGCTGCTTTAATGATTTCAGACTGGGGGATTTTTTCCCCCAATTCCTGTAATCTTTTAATACTACTTTTAAAAAGTGAAAGATCCGAGCAAAACTCAACAAAATGGTTTTTGATCAGAGGACCTCAGCTCTTCAAGTCCATGTAAGATCAAAGCACTAAATGTCGCTGGGGGCAATCTTGCTGCCAAACCTCTCCAGAAATGGTTCAGCTGAGAGGGAAATGTTACTGAGGAAGTTTGAAACTCACACTTTGAGTTTAGAGCTGTGCCAAGGCCAGGGGCCAGAAGGCTACACCAGGCACACAGCAAATCAGTGTAGGCTTCAGCTGCTAAAAAGTTTTTGTAATGAGGAAAATGGACTTCAGACAAAGCAAGATCATCTATTCTGATTCTTGCTGTTCCTGCTCAATGAAAGCCAGTCACTGAGTCATGGCATGTATTTGGCAATTCTAACATGAAATACAGATCCCAGGGCTATTTTTGTCACATGTCATGAATAGGTGTCACAGAAATAAGGCTGAAATGGCTCAGTTGAGATTCTCCATTTATGAGGGATTCTCAATTCATTCTGAAAGTTGTTCCATAACTTTGTACTGCCTGATAGCTCTTTTAATTTAATTCTTCAAATGAGTTAAAAAGCGAATTGTTTACATGAAAGGTCCTGCAAAATGTAGAAACACCTTAAGAATAATCACAGCATATTCAAAACCACCTAAGATTCACAACCAGACTGGAAGCATATTATTTTTGGAGACTTTTTAGCAGTTTGCCCTATTGCGCACCCTTTCCTTCAAATGTTTGTGAAGTGCTATCTTTGCTAAGTTGTGTTTCTGCAATGGGGAGCAGGACAGAAGGCTGAACGTGCCATTGCCTTCGTGCTCTCAACAACCCAGCAGCTGAAGGCCCTTCTGAGCCCCCGTGCTCCAGAACGCCCTCCCCTGCCCCACTGCCATCTCCCACTCGTGCGGATGGGATCAAGAGTTCATACAGCTCATCTGTGACCTACACAGTGTCAAAAGGAAATTTCTTTTTCTTTCGGAGAGGAAGGGGGAGAAGTGGTTTATCAGATCACACCTCAAACGACATTCACTGTGTGGCTTCATAAACAGAGACAGCAGCACTAACAACAAAGTTGCACTGGTACAGGCAGAAGGAGTTGGGATTGCTCCTCCCAGCTGCTGGGCTGGTGTTTGCCAGCCGCAGACACAACTACATCAGCAGTGCCTCCAAAACTGTGTTTGAATCTCTTTTGGGTTGGCAGAGCTCAAGAACAAAGCATCATTCACTCCATCCCCTGCACATACTCCCACCATCCTGTACACAGTTGTGTTCCACTTTGTGCTTCTTACTCATGCTAGTCAGTAATCACAGTAGAGATTGTGCACTTTCATATTTATGACAGTTGCAAAGTACATCCTCATTCAAACCATATTTAAGTTTTCAAACATCAGCCTGAGCTGCCTATATGCATAAATTATCATTTAACTTTATTTTGTTTTGCCAAAAAGCAGTACTGCTACTTCAAAAGTCATAAAGCCTCTTAAAATCTTTCATGTAGCAGAGGATCAGAAAAGGAAAGGACCTTCCAGATTCATTACAAATACATACACACACACTCAGACTTTCTGCTACTTTTTTCATCTGTATCAATTCATCCAATTGGTGTTTTAACAAAGAAGAAATGGCTGCTGAATGCACACATATTCTCCCCAAAAAGGGTAAGTTAGGGATCAATCAACTGTGTTACTTTGCATTTTACCATCTCCCTATTACAAATGTAAATCTTCTAGTAAAAGTAGTAATAGATTTTACTTTTTCTTCTAAATCAACCTTCATAGGGAACATAAAAAACGCAAGGAAAAATTTTGAAATGAAGTATGAAAGTTCCAAAGTTGATAACAAGGCAGTGAAGTACAAAAAAGCCACACTGGTGAGGTTATGGGAAGGAACTTCAGTCAATTATAGTACCTTATACAAAGACAAAGAATGGGATAATCCAGTAAGGAATAAAGTTGCATGGTAGGGAAATATCAAGATTAAAAACTGACAGATGAATAAGAACAAAAAAGAGTATATTCTTTTTCCTGGAATTTTAAAAATTGTTTTTCAATATGCATAGACCTGAGTAGAGCTCCAGTGCAAAATTAAATACAAATAAATCTCAGTTCTGGACCTGGGCTGTGCCATTCAGCTCTTTGTGAACCTGCACTTGCTCTACTTTTCCTTGCTTTGTCTCTTCCAGCTGAAGAAAAGTCAGGGGGGAAAAAGAAAAAAAAATCTTCCTTTATATGTTACTACAACTACTGGCCATTTCAACTGTGCAATCAAAAAAATAATAATTAGAAGTGTTCTGTCAATACAGAGATTGACACTATCACTACTTGTCTGAATGACAATCATCTGTACATTTGATTAAAACTACAGCATTTATTTTTAAGTAAGTGACTTACAAGACAGTATAGTCAATAAAGACAAATACAGACAAATAAAATGTATTCTGTCTTTTGCAGTAATAGAAAATAAATTAAAATATATTAATTTCTCTACCCATATATGTTAAGCACAATTTTTAGAGACCTATTATTTGAAAAAGAAGTTTCTATACAGAAATGTTTCTCCTACACACATTAATGAACAGCTTGAGTGTGTAACTGCCCTGTACACATCCTACTCTCACTGACTTGAAGCAGTATCTCCAGGTTCCCGTTAATTTTTTGCCACAAGCCATTAAAGCTACTGGCCTTTTCTCCCCTCAGTGCGGAGTGTTGCTAAGCTGCAGGATAAAGAGCACAAATACTAACTTCACAAATTACACATTCAAAATGCTAACATATGGCGAGCACATTTCTCATATTCACACAGAAATACATATTATGGAATTTACAATAAATCCCCAGTGTTTAAAGCAAAATAAGACCACTGTGTCTCGTTCTTTTTCTTCAAATAGCTACTCAACATGTGAAACACTGCTGAATTTAAAGTCCACATACAGTAGATACTATTATCACTTTTAAAGCCATACAATCAACATTAATAAGTTTGACAAAATTACCACAACTAAACCAGAGTTTATTTTGAATTTCACTGTTTTACTGTACTGTGTTTGGAAATTTACTGGTTCAGTTATATGGGATGCTCCATCTCAAACCACATGTCTGCAAAGGCTGGAGTTTGACTCCTGGAGCTGCATCTCCATAGAGTACATCTGTATCCTAGAAGGCAATTGAAGGATTTAGATCTGATAGTGTGCACCAGTCACATAGTGCAGGATTGCACAGACCTACAACACTAAAGTGAGCCATCTAAGGAATTAAAATTAAATATACGCTTAGAACAAGCTGTTAAGAAACTGAAAAAATGGTAATAAAGTACTTAAATATGTTCAGCATAATGCATCACCCCTTCTGAGTCAAATCCTGTGCTTAATCATAAGGCAGTGCTGTTCACCACAGTGCATCTCTCCCAGCAGGTGGTCTGTGAGAACAGAACTCTAAGAATTTCATATATATGAGCACTTCAACTTGGCAATGCAATATATTCACGTGCAAGTCCCCAGGCTGATTGAAATGGGGTTTTGAGCAAGGAAAACCTAAAAAGTGAGGTCTGGGTAGAAGAAACTGGTTTTGGAACTGTTATAATATGATAAACAGCCACAATCGAATTAAATTTCTCTTACAGAGTACAACACACTATTTAGTATCTTATCATGCTCTGAAAATTGAAACTACAGTGTGAATATTTGTTTTATCTTCTTTTGCCAGGTCAGTGTTTCACTAGTCCAGAGGAAAATCTGCTGTAGGAATGGAAAGCTCAGGGAAGTACAAATAAAATATAACTGTTTCCTTGTAATTTACTAGCCAAGGACATTGGCTTTGAGCTATTGAGCAAGGAAGAGGTAAAAATTTCCAAAATTCCGATGTTCCTTCCCTTTTTTTCTTTAGGGCTTTGATACCATCCTACATGAGAGACGTGGCAAGAGGCATTGCTTAAGCACATGGAATATCATCCAGCAGAGCGTGAAGTCCAGACGTAAGCCCCAGCTATTCATTACCATGACACTCCTGGTCAAAATGCCATGTTTGAAAATTAGAGCACATGGATCATAAAATACAGCCACACAGTTGCATTGTGCAGCCAGGAAAGCATTCATTTTGAAAGGCTATTTATTCCTTGTCCCATGCAGATACAAGGCCTTTTTTTGTAAATCTTCAGGGGAAGTTCTGATACAAATGTAATCCTTCAAAATAACTACTAAATAGTCCGAATATCACAGCAAGGACCCCAGAACAAATTAGTAAGACTCACTTCAAAGATCTTCAACAAAAAATACTTTGTTTAATAAAAAAACCCAACAATCCCCACAACATAAAAACTATTTTTCCATAGCTGTCCAGTGTGCAGACTCATCTTATAACAGCCCCACACCCCACCCGTTGATTTTTCAAGCTTTGCAGCACAACTCCAATACCCCATGAAAATGAGAGCCAGGAACTTTATCAAGAGTTTCCCAAAGTAAATATTTCATAGGAAAAACCCTTCCTTCCTCTCTTTAAGTCACTGCTGGTTTTTCACAGTCAGCCACCAGGTTCTACAAAGTCTTTACTCCCATCACATCTGGAAGTCACAGACATTGTGGAAGTGTCTGCAGAACTTTCTTAGCAGAATTCCTAGAACAATTCCTAGCAGAATAACCAAGCTTTGCATCCCACCTGACTGATGGAGCTGCCAACACACCCCTGAAGCAGGATGAGTGACAGGAAAACAGGACACAGGCTTAAGAGCTGACCAAACAAGGGGAAGGCATGTGACAGGTGACATCCAGATGGTATTCTCAATATATCACATGCCTTTTGAAATATTTGCTGAAACATTTTGTATTATTTGAACTTAGTTTTATTAAATACATCATGTGCAAAACAGAAGTCTGAAGGGCTTTACTGGACAAATCCCTTAGAAAAGAGGAAGAAAACAATTGCTGAAACAGTGCACAAGCATTTTGTGGAGTGATCTGTGACACTAGAGAGGAAAATGTCTTTTCTCCTTATCATTCAAATCAATGCCTTGGGGTGCATATGTGCACATTTTTCTAATTTTTAATGAATCCTCTGAGTGCATACTCACACAGTTTAAACAGATTGATTGGTCTACTGACAGACAGATTATACTAAAAAAAGCACTGATGCATATCTAGAAACATTCTCTGATCCATTTGTCAACCTTACAATTAAATGTCATTTGTTTCCTGAATTTGGAAGGGTGGGGTAATTGTTTTATTATTTATTTAAAAACAAATACTTCAGTCATTAGTTTACTTCTGTTGACATCTGTGTAAGTTTAAGTTAGAAAATATGTTAGAGTTCAATGTGTATGTACTTTTTCCCTGAGATAAAAATATAAAGGCTTTAGGTAAACTGTACCTTCTAATAATGTAGAGCATGCCACATCATGATAATGCCTTATTCTGTATTTTATTTAGCACAAGTAACATTCATTTACTTTGGAAATTAAAAAGAAAAACAACTCAGGTTGGCAAATAAAACATTAGCATACACATACCAAAACACTCCTATCAGTGCATCTGTGAAAGCACTGCCTGTACAAGGAGCTCTGGGATGGGATCCTGATACTGCTGACATCAAAAGGCAATCACCACATTGCTCTGATGTGGCCTGTATTCCACCCATTCTGCTGAAGCATTACTTTTCCCATGACACTAAGAAGCAAATCCTAAAACTTACTTTTTGAGGTGGCAAAATCCATTAGCACTGTAACACAAACTTCTCCCAAAATGATTTTTCTGGTTGTAACACCTACAGATTGCTTTACTAAATTCACACTGTTTTCGAAATTAAAGGAATATGTCTGTAAAACCCTAACAAACAAAAGAATATAACCCTTGCCCCTTGTAAGGGACTTGTTTTCCATCACTCACCAACTGACATCCTTCCAGGGACTTTACCAGCTGAGCATTCTGACAGGAGAGGATGGACCCGGCCAAGTTCAGCATCACGCACACCGCAGAGAGCAGCATGAAAAAGGTTATCTAGAAGAAAAACCAAGCAGCCTCTTATTACTCACTTCAAGAGGCAAACAAGGAAGAATATAATTTAGATGTTCAAGAACTTCCAGCCTGTCATACAATTACATGGATGGCAACATTTCATGCATTTTAAAGAGAGTAGGGTACTTAATCTGACAACATCCTCAGTCTCACACTATGAGAGAAAGCTAAATCAAAACTAGACATGACTGTGTGTTTTCCTCCAGCCATTTCAAAATAATACATTTATCTCCCACTTTTATCACACACTCTGAAAATTTAATGGGTGTTATTACTGAGCATTACTAAAAAGTGAGATTTCAAAAAATGGTTTTTTATAAACAGAAGTAGTCCTGAAACTATTTTAATCCTTTTGATGAGAATATGGGTATCTTAAACAGGAAAAGTATTTGTGAGTATGACATATCATGTCTTCCCACAAGTTGGGGCAAAAGGGTCAATAAAATTCTGGATAAATTTAATTACTTGGTTTTTAAACAAGAATTACAATTTAAGCAGCATATTCCATATCAACTACTCATTGTGTTAATTACTCATTTTTTCTCATCTCAAAATGTGTCAAAACAATCATTAACTTGATTCCATCAGCTGAATTATCGTTCCTTACTTTAAATGTAAAAAACCTGGTCCAGCCTGAGTGGACAGAAATCTCAATATATAGGGAACTGGAATGGCGCAAGCAGTAAAAGGCCAAGAAGAAACCTGTGCTCAATGTGTCGCCACCTGAAATATTCAGTGTTGACATTGCCATAACTCAACAGGAGTATGAGTGCATTATATGAAATTTAGTAAGAAATTCTGTTGCATCTTTTTTCCATCTGCATGCCCACAGTTTACAGCCCTTCGCTGTTCTCACAAGATGTTATCTTTTGTCAATGCACGTGCTATGAATATTTTGGACAACCTGAAATTCAAAATGCTTGTACATATTTTTGCTGTTTTTGGACAATCCCCCCCATCCTGTAACCTCCACAGTATTAACCAAAGGACAGAAGCGGTGATACAAATTTTAGTTACCAGCTACAGATTCTTTCAAGCATCACAGCTGACAACAGGGGCTGTAACCTACATCAGGTTTATCTGTCTTTGCAGCACTTTCTCCATATCAGCATTCATTAATGAAGAAACCTCTATTGGTGTTTCCAAGGTAACCTCTTCCTCTTGTCACTGGCAAAGACAAGAGGGAAGGACCCAGCACTGTCAAAATCGTGAAACAGGCTCTTAGAATTCCTGCTCATCTCAGTGGGTCTAAGTCTCACATTCTGTATAGAAGCTGCATGTCAAAGTGGCAGCACCACACAATATCAAACTCTGAAGTTCTCTGTCACACTGGTCTTCCCAATTTTCCTATTTTACGCCTCACTTCTTAATGTCCCAGGTAAGGAACTACCTGCTCTGGATGGACATGGAGTTAAAGGGGAAAACTTGTGTCCTTTGCAAGCCTTTTGAAACTATCTTGCCTCTTGCAGAGCTCAAAGATCCTAAAAAAGTAATTGAAGTATTTTCAATCTCCTTCCTTAATGCTTCTCAGCTAAACACCAAACAAAGCCTTCTACTGATGGAATAGGACACACCTGGTACTCTTACCATAACTCCAGAGGTGAAGTTTACCACTATGCTGGAAGTCACAACAGAAAAAAAGGAGGCATAAAACTGTTAATTACCACATTAACAGGCATTAAAAGATATGCTCAGTGTGCTTAAATTTTTTAAAAATCACAAATCAATCCTTTCTGACACTTGCCCTCATGGCACCCAATGATCCAGGGCAAGAATTTCCACGGAACAAAACCCGGAATTAAGTGTCAGATACTGATGGGCTGTGATATCTTAATACTGCTTTAAAACTACAATATTATGTTCTTCATCTTTCTAGTTACAACATATGAACAAGATAAAATATTCCTAGAATTCAGGAAGAAGCATTAATACCACCGAGCGCCATAAGTCACCAAGAATTAGTACATGAACAAAAAGTGAAGCCCCTTGATTTATTATGACATCGTGGTAGCAGAACTAATTGGAGAAATCAAAGCTTATATTTGATACAAAATATTCTACAGAAGAAATGGTAATAGGACTTTCTACTGAAATGTTACCATAATCCTAAACTAATTCTACAAAACTAAATAGCTCGGATGCAATGATTTAAAATGATATAACAACTCACAATTAGAGATGTCATTTTGCACCTGGAATTTTAAGCTAATTTATTTCTCTAGTGGGATTAGATGATTTCCAGAGGTCCTTTCCAACTCCAGTTATTCTGTGATTCTGTGACCATACCTAGACATTTGATGTATGTATCTTTCCCTGCTGTGTTAAAAGAGTTATACTTCCTAAAACTTTAGGGAAAAGTCAAAACAAATTTACAGTTCAACCAATTTCTCAACTGACTACTCCTTCAGAAAGCTGGCAGAATGCAGCCATATAAAAAAGGCTGCACTGGTCCTGTGCTATGGCACAAGGCCTGAAGAGGAATCCCAGGAAATAAGAAAGGGCAGATCCAGAGGAGGCTCCTCTTTTACTCCATTTCTGAGAATTACTCTAAGTATAAACATGCAGAGAGTATCAAGAGTGAGTTTTTATCACTGCAGTCCCAACATGCACACTTAAGAACAGACCACACCATATACATCTTCACAGAATTAAAAAATCAGTTCCCCCCATGTCTTTGCAAGGGACAGCCCAGAATAAGTGACCTTCCAGATTGAAAAAAAAAATAAAAAAATTTAAACCCTGACCCTAACAGGTTATGTGATCTTTCCACTGTAAAGGAAGTTATTTGTAGTTCTCTCTTTAGTAAAACTTGACCTTTTAGAAAATTATTATTATTCTCAGATTATCTGTGAATATTTTTTCCTGCACATTTCTTAAATGTAGATACAACCATACACCTGCCTTCAGAATGCCCCAAAGTAGATAATTTCAATTTTATGAATACCACCAAAAAAATCAAAGGGATTTACAGAAGTTGATATATTCTCCCCCTCCATTCTTTTTCATCACTTTCATTTTAGCCTCTTAATATTTCTTTTTTCTTCACAACTGGCCTCAAGTAATTTATTCTCTTTTGTTTTCACCACAATCTTTAGACTTCCTTTCATCTTATTTCCCAAAGGCACAGTTAGAACTGTATTACCTGAAATACTGAAATCTTTCATCCTTGAGATAGCTGGCTCAAAGCACCTTTTTGCCCTTACTCTTATTGTGTCTTTCACAATTTGTTCTTGAATTGATAGGAGGTAAAAGGGAAAAACAAACGAACAACCAACTTTAGCACACACTGCAGTTTGTGACTTACAACGACGCATTAACAATTTAGATTTTCTGTCAATATACAAACTTTCTACCCAAGAATGGAGTGAGAGCAGCCCTGAGGAGGAGGAGGTGGGGGTGCTGGTGGACAAAAAGCACAACGTGACCTAACAATGTGTGTTTGCAGCCCAGAAAGCCAACTGTGTGTGCCCTGGGACGCATCACAAGCAGCGTGGCCAGCAGGCTGAGGGAGGGGATTGTGCCCCTCTACTCGACTCTCATGAGAGACCTGCAGTGCTGTGCCCAGCTGTGAGACCCCCAGCACAGGAAGGGTGTGATGCTGTTGGAGCAAGTACAGAGGAGGCCACAAAGATGCTCACAGGACTGGGGCACCTCTGCTATGGAGACAGGCTGGGAGGGCTGGGGTCAGCCTGGAGAATAAAAGGCTCTGGGGAGACCTTACAGCACCTTCCAGTGCCTAAAGGGGCTCCAAGAGAGCTGGAGAGGGACTTTGGGCAAGTGAATGTGGTAGTAGGACAAGGGGAAATGGCTTCAAACTGATAGAGGGCAGGTTTAGATTGGATATGAGGAAGAAATTAATCACTGCGAGCGTGGTGAGACACTGGCACAGGGTGCCCGGAGAAGATGTGGCTGCCCCTGGATCCCTGGAAGTGTTCAAGGCCAGGTTGGACGGGACTTGGAGCAACCTGGGATAGTGGAAGGTGGCCCTGCCCATGGCAGAGGGTGGAACAAGATGACTTTAAGGTTTCTCCCAAATCAACCCATTCTATGATTTTATGAAGTTGTACTTCAAAGCACAAAACACACTGGAGAAGCTACAGTGTGTGATAGTACTACTGGAGAGAATTAAGTTTTAGATGACACAATGTCTTATGCAAAAGGAGAAAAATTTAATTACCAGAGAACTTCAAATTTCATTACAATGATAATTTGCATCTCCAGTGTCTGTGTAAATCAATATAAATTGATTCTAATCCAATTTTTCTGTGTATGCTTCCACTATGCAGTAAGTAAACAGAGTTTGATGTCAAGGTTCACTCTATAAATCACACTTTCACAAATTCATACGAAACCCTGCTTTTTGCAAACAATCTGATGGTGATCCTTTGAGTGACCCAAACCACACACTCACAACACTACTGTAAATGTATACATCAAGGGCAGAGTAAAAAAGGAATAGCACATATTAAATAGAGTTTGAAGAATGACTTAGTACTACAAGCAGGAAGAAGTTTCTACATGCAAAATAATTAAAGTCTTCCAAAATTTATGTCAATATTGTACCACATGAAAACCATTATTTCTAAAAGCAACTCTGTATTTCATTCCTCACACTTTCATTTTGGAGATATATACAAAACAGGATTGTCTTTTCCTTGCTGGCATTTCAACCACTTCTTCCCCTGGTGTTTTTCAGTGGTCAGAGAGTGAAGACATAAACACTTAGACAAAATGTTGCCTTCTGTGCTGATGAAATATATCACTCAACTCCCCTGTGCAGGATACTTTGAATAAAACCAAGCATGGTAAACTGGTTTCTGTAAATCTGCCAATCCTCTGTACCTGTAATACTGTGTCTACATGTTTTTTTCCTGTTAATTCCTGTCCTGCTGTTCCTGAAAGGTCAGAAAATCATCCTTGAATGAACTTTGTTTTACATTGAGAGAACCTGTAGAAATCAATTTTTTTGAGACACTGGTTTGACAATAGATACTACAGACTTTTTTCCAACTACATTAAATACATGCGCGTGTGTATATATATATATATTTGATGGGATTTAAAATAAATAAATTTAAACAGACAAGCTTCTTATTTGTGAAGCAGCAAGAATAGCCAGGGGTAAATGTGTCTGTCTCTCTAAACCACTGCATAAGTAGATAAAAAATTTGCCACACAGTGTTTTGCCCACAAAGCTTTGTCTTACATGGACTGCAGACAGTAACATTTATTGCCATTTGTGCAACAGAATTTATAGTTTCCCTGACAGATGCAGAAGGACAAAACCAGAAGCAAACCTGAAAATTTATGACCACCAAACACTACAAAGCAGTGAGATCAGCAAGTGTGCCAGTACTAAGTTACTGCAAGATTATCTGGGCTACAGACACAAATTACCTGTTGGATCAGCCAGACACTGAATGGTCATTACATATTATAGAATGAAATAGGCAAAGCACATATAATTTTTAAATGACCCCATTAAAAAAAGTTACTAAACAGAAATGGCACTCAAACCAACACTGTTGACTCATGGTTTGTAAGTGCACAAGAAACAAAAAAATTATCTTCCCATTATTTGCCTCATAATAAATTTCTTTTTCATGATTAAATTATACCACTTTTAACATTATTTCTCAATGCTTGCCAAGAAGAGACAGGATGAAAAGTGTTGGCATTTCAAATCTGTTTAAGTCAGTATTCCATGTTGTTTGCCTAAATTAAAATAAAGGTTTGAACAAAAATATTTTCTCTAGGTCTAAAACAATGTTCTATACTAAATAGAAAGAAATATTCCCTGCTGTGTGGCACAGCAGCAGGCTAAAGATTTTAATGTTTTTATGTTAAGAACCATAAATAATATTCTGTTTTATTCTAAATTATATAAGCTCATACAATTCCAGTCATTATTAAATTAAATTACATTTTCTCCAGATAAAATTCCTTTTGACTAGGTATAATGAGGCCATTTAACTTTTTAAGGGAAAGCTGAAAACTCAGTTTAAATATTAAAATCCATGCAACTATTTCTAATTTCAAAGCTAAATAGTTCAGATGAATACTTCTGAACTTAAACTTGGTGTACGTGATTTTATTGACCACGTTATGGTTCTATTAACTTGTTTTCATTCAGAATAATTTATATTAGTTGCTTGGTTGTATCTTCATTTCTATATTTTATTAAAATTTTCTGTGGAAAAATCTGGCTTCAAATATAATACCTTCAAATATTATTCTATTTAAGATTACAAATAATGCTTTAATTTACAAGAAAAAATGATACCTCTCTCTGACTATTTTATTTATTGTCAGAGTAGCAATCAGCTTCCACCAAGAGTCAGCAACTCATATCTTTTAAGTAATTATGTGAGAGCTGTTGCTAACAGCCCAGTGTACAACAGAGGGGCACTGTGTGTTTTCGGTAGAATTTGCATCACACAAAATACATCTACATGCAAAATGCATCTTTTTGCACACACAGGAACCCATCTCTTTAAAGACCAGAAGTAGTAGTTTCATTTCCTCCTGTATCACTGTGCAGCAAACAACAACAAGACCAATAAATTTAGGATTTGGTAGTTGCTGCCAAGGCTTTCCAAGAACCCTGGAATCCAAAATGCAAGCTTGGCTACAGGAGCACAGAGTGACAGACAAATGCAAAGATCCATTTGTATCAAAACAAGTCTCCATGATCTCACAATAAAAGTATTCCATTCAATACCTCAAAGAAATTCCCTGTCAGTAAAAGCAGTGGCCACACAGATTAATTCCTCAAGCGTGATCAGATTAAAAGACTGTAAGCCAAGAGTGAGTTCAGCATTGTCATATTCCACACGCAGCAGTATGTGTTTGTTTTTTCTGTAATGCTGCTAGAGCAGGAGCAATCACATTCTTTATGGCAGTATTTTTTAGGAAAGTATAAGAGGGGGCCTGATTTAGTAATAAAGATCTTGTGCTCTCAGCTCAGAAACATTAAGTAAAAATTTGTCAAATGTAGATATATAGTATCTACTAATTTTTTGCTATTTTGATCTTGACATTTTAAAAATTACCTAATAAAACATTATTTCTCAAAAGTCTTCCCACGACAACAGTAGAACAGTTTAGGTCTTTAGATGTTTAAGACATTAGGAAAGACATCATTTTTCTAAATTAGCTTTGCATATAACATCTATGTTTTAGCAAAACAGCCAGATAAATCAGTAAATAGAAATGAATATATATTTTTAAACAGTGTGAGTAGTCTAATAACTTTAAAACAAATCCACACAAGACTGAATTTCTACTTCCATAGCAACTGCATAATAGGTTCATCCATCTACACAATACATTACTTTTTGCAAGTGTCACATTGCAGGAAGGATTCACCTCCATGCACGTGTCGGTGAAATGCTACTCCATATAAATTAACCTTCCATAGCATCTGTAGCAGAATTCCCTGAGGAAATAAAAGCTCATGTTGTCCTGCTGACAAGGACAGGCATCAAAAGCTATGCAAGCAACCCTTCCTGGCAGCCCTTCCATAATGAGAGAGAAGCAGGTTGTAAAGGTCAGATACACAGATATTTAGCATCTGTCTTTCCCAAAATATTAATAGCAATTAACTACTCATGTGCAATTATTCTCATTAATTAGCAGTCGCGTGGTCTCTCTGCACCCTCGCACACCGGAGCACTGACTTTCCCCGCCAAGCAGGAAGAACTCTGCCAGGTGAGCAAGGTCAGAAAGCACGACTGCTCACCTCCACCAAGGGCACTTGGGCATGTTCAGTAGCAGTGTCTGAGGCAAGGCTTCCGTGAGGACAGTGGTTCTTCCCAGTTCGATTCCAATGTAAATTCACTAGGGTTTTGGCCATTTCGAGAAAAACTGCACACACATCTCTAAGACTCACATGAATAATTTGATGGAGATCCATCAGTACATGAACTTTAAGATTTCAAAACCCTTTATTCATATATCTGAAGTAGAACTGAATCCATAATGCTGTTGGAGATATTACAGCATCTGTAGTAAGGAAACCCACTCAGTCACAGACATGTCTAGCTCGGGATCTAAACTGTGATTTACCTGGCAAGCAAATCCCACTGAAATTAGTTTTTTTCTTCAACAAGCACAGGATAATTAGATTCTCTTTGGGTAACAGTGCATTTCCTTCCATCTGTCACACAAACAAAACTAAAATCACATCAGTTTTGCTTGTACAAAGAGGGAGGTATCCATTCCCAACTCCATCACTCTCCAAAATACTTTATACTAGTTCATACAAACATTTATTCTACTTTTACATAAAAACATTTCAAAGCCAGTTCATCTCGTCTAGAATAAGCTTTTGAAGCTAGCGTTCCCTCACCATTTGAAAACAAAATACAAAGTTTAACAAATTGTTTCCATGTTGCCTAAGTAGCCACCTCCAGTAATACAAGATTAATTTACACCGAGGAGGAAGAAGAAATGCTGAAGGAAACTAGACTCACACCAAGAAAGAGTTGAAGAAATTAGACTGTGCAAAGGCTGCCAAGAACTCCAGGACCAGATGGGATGCAGCCTGCATTTCTAAAAGAAGGAGCAAATGAGATGAAAGAACCATCAGCAGATATATTTAGCAAGCGTGTGAGAACAAGGGAATTACTGATGGACTGAAGAGAGGTGACTGCAGCACCCATACCACACTCTTCATTACAAGCAGCAGCACTGGCACTGGAGCTGTGACAGTTTCCTACGGCAGGAACGGTGCCAGCAGGAGCTGCTGCCATGGCAACACAATGCCATGGGAGCAGATGGGGAGGAGCAGGGGCTGTTTAAGGGTAATTATGAAGTGCTTGTTTAGGAAGGGGCAAGTGGTGTGCCGCAGCAGGGTTTGTCTGCTCTTCAGGAAACCTGCCTGTGGTCTTTTTAAACCCTGCCACTGGGGATAACTAACTGGCACGTGGGTGCTCTGCAGAGGAGTCCAGATCCTCACGAGTCACAGCTGGTGGCAGCTGGGCCCAGGAACAGGCAGCCTTTGTCAAAAGGGTATCAGAGAGACCTGGGCAAGAAAAAGCGGTAAGAAGTGCTAAGCTGTAAGAGAACATAGATTGTTCATTCTAAAGAGATGCTTCACCCTGTGACATCTTTTCTCCCCCCTTGCAAAGATTTCCCTCATTCACTGTTTCCATCCCAAGTGTTGTTTATTTCTCTCCCAGTTCACAACTTTACTGGGTCATTCTCCATTTTTCTCCTCTCTGTTTCTTCTGCCAGGTATATTCTAATAAATTGGCATTGGGGGCAGGTTTTTCTGTCAGTTGTTGCACTATATTAAAAAAGAAAGAAGGGAATCAGCAGTGTAAGTGGAAAAAACCCCAGCAATAGGCAAGACAGTGCACTTCTTCAAAGCTAAATGTTCATGTCAATCTACCTGCAAAAAAAAAAAAAATTTGGAACATGAATGTAATTGGACTTTACACAAGCTCAAATTGCAGGCTTTGAAGAACACACTTTTCAGATCCCCTGCTCAATCCAACAAGAGACATTTCACAATGTAAACCAGCAGTTCATAAATTGGGAAAAGATCTCTCAGGGCAAGAAAACAGGTGAAAATTCAGACTACTCTCTGACTTACCCACTTCAGACACACATGTGTACATATATGTAAAAGCTTTTATTCTTCACAACCAAAAGCTGCACTAAATCACAACACTTGGTAATAGAGAGAAAGATGAGAAATGCAAGGTCTATGGCTTAAATAAGAGAGAATGAGTCAGTAATTATGTCCCAAACTAACAAAAATTTAGAAAAGGTCAATCTAGAAAGGAAACAAAACAAACCCCTCAAAAACCTCAGATCTAAAGCACAAACATCTATCAAGAGGATTCAGATAGGAAAGCTCATCATATTTCACAGACTTTCCAGTCACCCAAAGTGACTTGTCTTGGAGAAAACAGCATTTAACACACTCTCAATGCAGAGTAAACAAAACTATCACTCTTTGCTAATAATTTCCACAAACTGATCACAAATATCAAAGTTCAAGTTAGATTGTGCAAGTGTGGTTGATCAGATAATTTCTATTTTCTGAATAACTGCACAAATATCACTAGGGCATGTTTCTACCTATGCACATCCAAAATTACCTACATCTTTTACAAGTATCTTTGAAATCTGTGTTGAGAGGTGCTTCAGGAAAATCTAATCACCTGAGTCTTCATAGAAAAACAAAATGCCAACCCCAGCACAAGTACAGACAAAACTTGCCACTAAATATAACATATCTATATAAAATATTTATATTTTCACCTAGTTACATTGTTCTTCAAGGTAACTTATGTAACAAGACCCTAAGAAATCCCCACACATTTCTCATACAGTTTGTTTTTACTTCTAGTATTTGGATCTGAAAATTTATGCTGGAGCATAAAAACACTCTAAGTGAAAAGGAAAGAGTCAACATTATGATTGCCCTGTTACTACTGACACATAAACTGCTGCTAGAAGCCGAGGAAAGAAAATAAATGGAAGTATTTACAATCAACTTCTTATGGAATGACTAAACCAGGATGCAGCTATGGATGCCTAAAGCAGACCTGTTCAGTTGCAGTGTTCTTCCTATTCTCATCTACTCCTCTTCAGATGCTCTTGTCACTAAGGCCTCCAGCCCAAAAACAGCATCCAGTAAGTTAAAATTGCCCTCCTTGGAGCCTC
Organism: Atrichornis clamosus; assembly: GCA_013400975.1. Taxonomy (NCBI): domain Eukaryota; kingdom Metazoa; phylum Chordata; class Aves; order Passeriformes; family Menuridae; genus Atrichornis; species Atrichornis clamosus. The sequence goes on along the minus strand of WBMZ01003365.1, from coordinate 42,447 downwards.
TGAACATTTCCCAACTCAAATTTGACATTAGAAGACACAGAAGAGATCCACAGCTTCTGCCATGCATTTCACGTCCAGTGTGGAATGCAGCCAGATAAATGGCAAGTATTCATATTTCCCTCAAGAGGTCTTGACACACCACTGCTCTGGAGGCAGGGTAGGAAGGGAACACATATCCTTGGAAGCAAGTAAGGAAGGAGCAGGAATGAAAGAATGACCATCACTGACTGAAAAGGTCAATCCTGGTTTGGTGGGTGGGATTTTTTTAAATAAACAAAGAGAATTTAGTACAAAAAAACCCCCAAATCATTCAGGTTTAACTATTCTGTTTGAGAATGTGCTTGAAATAAATATAAAAGAGAAGCAACTTCAATGAAACATAATATATTTTAAATCTGCTTTCAAATTGATGTAACCTGGAATACACTTATCAATAAATACATTAACCTCATTTTTACATCCTGTCTCCCAGATTTTTGGTATAACTCCAGCCATGCTACAATAGTGTGCAGAGACAGCTGATGCAGCTTGGTTACCAGAGTAGTACAGCCATGTTAGTGCTTTATAAGAAAACTTAACTATGTCCTAACTATAGGAAAATATTATTTACAGCCTATGTTTTCTTCACTGAAATCATCCAAACCTAAGATATAAATCTATTGCAAGTCGGTAATTTATGGTTCTTGTGGCACTGAATCACACTGAAAGATCACACTGAAACATCAGAGATTCCACTGTATGATTTCTTATTGACATGTTTTTTGTTCACTTCTTTCTGCTCATCTGGGTCCTCTTCTTCTCAAGAGCTTTTGATCTCTATCTTCCTTGTGTTGCCAGACTCACACTTCAATTCCTCCTTCCTGTCCTAGCACTCCACAATTCTCTTTCCCCTGATTTAGCATTCAGCTCCCCTGAATTTGAGTTATTTTCCTTCCATGCTCCCAGAAAAGAGGTCAAAGAAAAACACTTTGCTCTCAATTTCAAAGCCTGAGTTCACATCAGTTCTGAGAAAAATTTACAGCTTTACATCAGAAGAGCTACTCTGTGAACAAGCACTGGATTTGCTTTCCAAACAGAAGTTGTTGCAGCTTTCCAAGATTATTTTTGAAAGCAGCAGTACTCAGCATTCAGCCAACTCCCAGTTTATCAGAAACTTCGAAAAACACTGGTTTGTAAGAGGCAATTGTTTTTATCCAGTGTTTTGTTAACCTTTAAACTAATGCTTCAGCCTCAAAGACAAGTGTTTGTCTGAGAGCAGGGTTCCTAATGAACATTTTGATCAGGGAATTCAAAGAATACTCATGCTGAAATGATACTGCAGAGTGATCAAGGGATCTGTTAAAGCAGAGGGATGTTCTGCGTCTCCTCTCAGCATCAGACAAGTATCAAAGTCAGCAGTGACACACGAGGGGATGGGTGCCTTTACACTCTGCTCTTCTCCCATGGTGTGCATCCTTTCACTTGCTTCTCTCCTGCAGCCTTGACCTGTTTATGCTGACATTGTCTCTCCACTACACAGACATGCTTTTATTCCAGTTACCAAACCCAGATCTCTGCCTGGGGGGGGGGGTGTTGGAGGGAGGACAACCTTTTTTTTTTAGTCAAAAATTTCAATCAGATTTCATCGCAAAGGAAATTCTCTTACAAGAGTTTAAAAATACAGGTCTCATCATTTAAGCTACTCTAGGACCTCAGGTTAAGCAGCATGGCCAGGAACACCTTGACATTTCATCTCACTGAAAAGCATATAGGAAACTTATTTATACATTTTTTTCTATACGTTTCATGTTTTGTCTCTATCCAGGAGTTTGGTTATTTCTGCTGTACTCTGCAATTACATCTATCTAGTGACAGGAGATAATCAATGAGGAAAAACATTTGGATCAGTTTTACATATTCAGGCATCTTATGGGACAAGAGTGTGTGTGGATGTAGTTATTAAAAATTGTTAGCAATTTCCTTTTTCAACATAGATCTTTTCCTAATAATTTTTACTGGAAGAAGAAAATTATATAAATCTGATATTCAAATAGTTCAAGTTTTTCACTGGAATTCTAGAAAGAAAATCTCTCATTTTGCAACAAGCTACCAAGCTGATCCAAGATGAAGGCTTTCTTAGAAAGTCAGTTTTGAACTTAACTGGTTCTTATCACAAGTGCAGCCTGAGACCTTGCACAGCAGTTCATCCTTTTGACTAAAATGTACAGGTTGAACTGCAGCTATTTAAGGTGGCTTCTCTTTTATTTTTCTTAAATGAAGAAAATCCTGTCTGCTTATTAAAAAAAATTTAAAAAAGGAAAGAAATAATGGTTCACTTGAAGGGATAACACATTGGAACTGAGTGTCCTCTTCCATTTAGGCATATATGCACTGATTTGCATGTTCACTGATGCATGGAACTGAATCTGGAATGCAGATTTCATAGTAAATGCTTTTAAATAGCTCTTCTGGGTAATCAAGATAACTTACTAATAAGGAGCATTATGTTGTGTTCACTGACATTCACAGACATTAAAAAACCCCACATTTCTGTTCATTGAAAGATATATTAAATCTATCAATTTATTGTAAAAAATTTCAGTTAGAAAAGTAAAAATATTTTTCTGGGGTCATCCAAATGCCAGATGGCAACAGAGAAGCTTTCAACTCAATTCAGGGGCTGAATTAATCTCCTTAGCACAAAAAGATTTGCAATTACAATAGATTAGATTGTAACAGGAAAATAATCTGACTGCACAGTTTAAAGTTCTCTTACAAGGTAATTCAAGCTCAGGAGCTACACGAGGTCTCTCCCACTTTGCAGATAGTTCCATAAACCACGAGGAAAAAAATTCCTACTTTAACACTGCATTTTAATCCTAAGCAGTGGTAGTGACACAGCCAGCACTTGGTTACCAAAAAAGGAACTCTTGAAAGACTTCCCCAAAGCACTACAAATTCTCTGAGATTTCGTAACTGTAAAAAGAGTAAGATTAATAAGGAAACAGCTGAAATATATGGGAAGTACTGTTCAAAATCAGTGTCTAAGCAATTTAAATATCTCCTTTTCCTGAGTGTTTCCTCTGATAAATGTAAATACAGGTTTGATAACAGATGCTTATTCCTTGCATATGTAAAGCATTTTGGCAACATAAGCGACTGATGGCTATGAGGTGACCAAGAAAATTTAGATAAACTAACAAAATCTGGTGTATTTTCCAGATAATTAAGATTGCAAACACACTTTAGCAGGAGAGCTCTTGCACATTAAAATAGCAGTAAAATATCCTTAGTACATACACATTTGTAAATCTTTTAGTGAATGTATAATACAGAACAGCATTCTTACTAATTGCTTACAAATACAAAACTATTCTCAGATTTGGCTTGGGTTCCAAAGTGTTAAACTATGCAATGATGTTCTCATTTCTATACCAATGCTACACAACACATTTCTAGTACGATACAGCCAGAAATTGAGGGTTGATGAACTATTTGTGTTTAATGTTTCTTGAGCTTCCTCTCTTTGCCTGCACCTAATAACACATTTACTAAGAAAAGACACTGCATCTGTGGAAAACCCCGGTATGATTACAGCACTGGGCAAGCCAGATCCAGCAGTATGAAGGGCTGACCCTGACCAGAAGGAAAGCACCACATTGCCCTTTGCAGAGGGACTAGAAGAGATTAGAAAAGCCCAGGTGAAAAAACCTGTGGGTGGAGAAAAAGGTAGTTTAATAAGCAAAGGAAAGAGGAAGGAAAAAGCTAAAGGAAGTGATGCAGCGTGGGAAAACCAGAAAGTCTTGATAGTGTACAAGTACTGCTCAGAAATAGTCAAAATACTGGTCATTATAAACCCTCTTTTAGTCACAAATCCAAGGTATGCAGAAAACTGGCACCTTAAAATGTTATCACAGTTCCACCAGTTTGCAGGACGTCACAGATGGTCTATGGTTTCATTTTGTGTTACTTTATTCATAGCTTCATATGATAAAGCTATCTTTCTGCTATCACTCTCAGCAATGCCAGATTTTGTAATACATTGCAGCAAAACAGACAAGTATTGTAATCGATTACCTAGGTGCTTATAACACTCTAAAATAGGTTAAAAGGTAATTATTGACCATATGTATTTGGCATATGTGCTGTATAAACAGATCATGAGAAACATGACTCATTAACATGTTGGTGGTACTTTGTGCTGTGAGGTTGTGAAGTTATACGTTACTGATTGCTACTCAGAGCAGTCATCCTGCACACGTGGGCTTCACCTGCTAAAAGGTATTTACAGTGCAGCAGGGGAAAAGGACATTATGTAGCCACTGCAAAAGTATTGCACAGCTTAGTCACACACAGAAGTGAAAAATATCACCCCTGTCCCCAGTTCTTCCAGCTGATTATTGGATCACCACCAAGTGTCAATATAGAAAAAAATCAGGATCTAACTGGCTTAAGCTTACTCTTGGAAATAAATAATTTCCTAGGGCAGATTTTAGGAAGGTGAGCCATCCTGCAAGCATTAATATGGCCATTTACTGCTTCTTCCCTTTCATCTTTTTTTCCTTGAATGATACTGACCATGCTGCCTATTTACATTTCACTGCATGAATCGGTAGCTAAAAGCCCAGCTGAATTTCCAACATGCAAGTAAAGTGTTCAGGACTCAAAGCAGCCAGGCCTCAACAGGCCTGAATAACATTTCTGGTGTGTGAATATTGGTTATTCCAATGACGTAAGCTCTGTGCCTACTGTTTTAGTTCATAATACTGAAAGATAAACCTGAAGTTCTAATTAAGCTTATTCTAAGTAATACGATACTTTCAGTTTCACACTTTCCATTATGTTCTTTTTTCTGGGGATTATCTTTGGTATTAACTATGTTACAAATGTTTCATGTTACTCTGTTAAACATGCACACTTTTTCAAAGGCAGTGTTTACCTGCCAACACATCCTTATTGACACAGTCATCACACCTTTTTAATGTGGTTGATTTGAACCTAATATTGCTTTATTTTAATAGGCTATCTGAAATTATTTGTATGTATATACACAGCATAGATTACTGTTCATTATTAAGTAACTACATGAATCTCACAACAGAAATAATAATGTTGTTTAAAATTGTTCTGCAGATGAAGATGAACAGCCACTAACTTGGAACATGCTTTTTAACATCTAAGCAAAGGAAATAAAAACATTGCTCTGCAGTGCATTTTTAGGCAAATTAAGTTAAATGCAAAGGTAAAAGCAGACCAGTAGTCTGTTTGTGAGACAGAAGAAAAATATTATCACCGAGGTAGTGTATACAATACAACTTCAAAGTCCTAAAATGTTTATACTAAGTGTTTATAAATATTAGGATACATAACAGCCCTGGAAAATCATCCCACAGACTATGAGCCTCCTCTATAAAGGCAAAACCACTGGGAGTTACTCACCACAAGTGAGAGGGGCCTCTTCCATGAGACAACACCAATCAATCCTGACAACAGCACCTGTAGTAGAGCAAGCAGAGTTACTAAAGAGACATGAGGTTTGCACCACTGTCACTAAAAAATAGTAGGTAATAAGATAAATCTTAATACACAGTCATGATGCGTATTTCCAGAATGCTGGAAACCAAATGCTAAATATACAATGCTTTCCTTTTATTCTCAATAAAAAAATAAACAGAACAAGCACTAAGCTGTTTTTAAACAAATTTCAATCCAGCTGCCAGATCCACTTAGTTCTGATCAGATCACAATAAGTCTTAGAACATTTCTTCTCTCCCAGTACCAAATGTTATCAACACCAAAGGAGAATAAACTTTTAGAGTAAATTTTCTTGTGGTCTCTTAGCACAATTGAAAATTAGCTTTAAGAAGGGGAGTAATGATAAGACAATTACAAAATCATCCAGGCTATCCAGATAAATTAGAAAAAGGATTTGATTTTTTTTGTTTCACCCACCCAAACAACCTCTCGACTTGATCTTAAGTTTGAAAGAGGACTCATACATGCATTCAAAACCTGTATTTAGCATACAGATACATTACTCCCTACACTACAAACCAAAACAAGCAGGATTCAGACCTTTATACACCTAACCTGATCTCAGGTATTTTAAAATAATGTGCAAGTTACAGCTGAAACACCATAAGCTTTACATACACTTGAAAATAGAGCAACTGGAGCAATAGGGTGAGGGATATTGACCCTAGGGTGGGGGGGGAAAAAGTGGGGAGGAACCTTTTCATTACAACATTTAATTTAAAAAATGGTAAAGTAGAACACAAAATGCAGAGAAGAGAATGCACAATGTATTTAATGAATCCACAGAGTCATTTTTTCACCTATTGCAAAGAGTTTGTGTAACAGTAACTTATACACCATTCCCATCACATCCTGCTTTCCTAGCATCTTTTAAGTGTAAAAATAGTAAAGCATAATAAATAAAAATGCATCTATATCTCACCACTACAGAAGCAACATACACTGTACACTGTACAGGCAGGATACAATCCATCTACTGATGCTTGGTGTGAATGTGGGAGAAAGAGCTGTTGGTTATGTGGAGCAGCTGGAATGTGGAGTGCCCAGTTTCAGCTTTCACAAAGTCTGGTCTGTGGACATTCATACTGTGAGCATGTTTCAAACATGCTTCACAATTTGACAATATCCACAGCTGCAGCAGCTGTAGAAAACATTGTTCAGAAAGACATCATGTTGGAAAATCCTTCTTTTGGTACTTTCTTTAGCAGCTATGCCATTTAAAAAAGACCCCTCAAATGAGGTTTTTTAGTAAAACCTCATGTTAGTTTCTAAGAGAAGTAAAAATGCAACAGATGAGACCCAAATGCACAGTAAAAATGAACCCAAATCAGGATATGGATATCAGAGACTATCCAGATAATGCCTATATGCAAAGGTGCATAGTTTGTATTCTACAGTGTTTCCTACAGCATAGAAGTTACGTACTTCTGGATGTTAGCCAAGTGAAAGAAAAGCAGAGAATTCCATCTTTACAGTTAATTAAATGTGCTCACACAGCTATGTTAGCTTATTATTACTGTATGATAACTTGGCTCCAGGCTGATAGTCCTGTAATGTGAAACTGCACTCAGGAAGGTAAAATGCCAGGGTTAGGTGGTTTATCTGCAGGGAGGACAGCAACATGCTCTCAATTAAATAAATGGGCTGGCTGAAATTGTGAGGTTATTAAAGAAGACCCTTTAGGAAAAATAAGAAATTGCATTCCAAAAGAGAGCACGTATTGATAGATAAAATACTCATACATAAGTCAGTATTTCTCAGGTGCCAAGTCATATGTTCAGAGGCAAGATATTGTAGTGTACTACCCATGAGGAGCAAATCTTTACTTCCATTTGCTGTGTGACTCCTTTCTCTGAGTTAAACCTCTGCCCCTCCTGTCTGACTTGTGGCATTGCACAAGATACAAGAAGGGAGCTGATCCTTTTCGCGGAACTGAACTACAGTCTGAACTACAGCTGTGTTTGACCTTTACAGGGGCCTTGTAAGATGAAAGAGGTACATGTGTTTGGTTTGGAAAAGGAGAGCTTCGTGGCACTCACTGTACTGGCTCACCTTGCAAAAGGTCAAGTATGGTCAGGCCAGTTGGTAAATTTGCACTGATGACAGACACTAGAACTCTGTGTTCCACGTGTGTCTTTAATATTGCCACTATAAGAGCTCACCTCAACAACGTTGTCATGTAATTTTCCAACCCTCATAAGTCCCCTGTGTCAGTCACTGGTTACCCCCAAACTTGTTTTGCTTTGAGATGCAGTTATTTCCAGTGCCAAGCACCTCCCACACATTAGCCCACAGTGTACACAACTAACCAGGGAAAAAGCACAGAGAGCATATCACATACCAACATTTAGATAGAATGCACCAAATAAATATCAAATTAGAACTCTAAAGATTTCTCTTGATACTGAAGATGGCCAGGAATTTAAGAAGAAAACAAAACAAATACCCCACAACCCAAACCAGACAATAAATAACTACAAAAAAAACCCAAACCCAAAACCCAACAAACCAACACACAAAAAGCCCTCCGTCAATGTTTTGTTTTCTCTTCAGCTTATGCCTCTTATAAATACAATGCTAACAGTGAATACACTGAGTAGAAATCCCACTTTTCCTACATACAAAAGCAACAATTATTTGAAATGTGATTTACAGGCCCAAAAGACCTTAAAATAATCACTCAGAATACTCAATAACTCAACATTGTAATCTATGTCTTCTCATGCTTTTCAAAAATCACTACATTACATGTATGCTGTGCACAGGTTTTTTTTCTCTCTGAAATAAAAAGTAAATTGGAGTTTGATATTTTAACAACTTGCCCCCCTTAACTTTGGCAACGTGGTTTGATTTCAGAACCTGCATAGTACATTCATCTACGATCTTGGACCCAGCTTCTCTCTGCTGTATTATGGTCAACCTCCCCGTCACACAATAATTGAAATAAATCAAAGCCACTAAAAACATTCAAAAATATAAGATGCCAGATCCTTAAGTAGAATTCCTACGGATATATGTAGATATACGTGCCTGCTGACTCTGACAGTGCTGATTCACAGAGCTGAAACCAGAGCACATCAGTGTTGACTTGTGCAGCATTAGAAATGCAGTAACTCAACATGCATATGAAAACTCCATTATCATTAATGCAAGTGGTGCTCACACATGACAAAGATGCATTTACTTTAACAGGCACATACTAAGGCAGGACAAAACCAGAAGGCAAAATTACTTTCCAGTACAGGAACTGCAAACAAAGGATTAGCCCTTGATGGTGTCTTTTCCAGGTTTTCCACCATTTCCCCTCCACAGTCTGGTGAGTCTCTAGAAATCTGAGGGCTCTGACTTTGAATATGGGACAGGTCAGATGAAGCAATGTCTCGACATATCTTAAATCATCTGCTTCCCAAGTCTCAATCCCAAAATGGCTCCTGTATGTAATACATTCTCTACTATGCTTCCTTTAAGCTTCTTTTTTGAACTATATAAAATCTATATTTATATAAATATTAATTACAACCACATTAAGTGAAGTGAAACACTAACAAGGTACAAAAAATATAGAAATGTAAAATTACTGGTAAGTATTAATTTGTTTAATAAAACAGATTATCTTTTTTTTCCCCTCAGTACAACTTGGGATCTAGCAATGCTTTTCTAGTCTAGTATAAACCACACGAGCTATAGGAAACTCCAGGTTTTATTGTCTGTTCTTATTCCTGCTTCCTTGCTCTGCGTGGTTCAAAACATATCATTTGGTCATTTTCTACAAATTTATGCATTACTCATTTTTTCAGCTTGTAAAGACAAGACGAGACCAATTCTCCATTGAATGGATTCAGTTACATGAAAATAAGCAAACATGTTCTTCACATTAATTGCATATATTCCTTCTCAGGCCTCTTCTAAGAACTAAATTTCTATGTTTTCAGATATCTGTGTATACATTTTCAAAAATGTGTGTTGTGAATGTATCTAGATAACCAGAAGCCAAACAGCCTGTTTGTAACATCACATTAGACAAACATCCACCAAGGTGGGCCAGGCAGAACCAGGCACAGCACGAAAGGCAGATGCACAAGGCAGCTGAATGGAGAGGGCAGGCCCGCAAAGGGGCTGCCGAATTCCCTCAGGCTCAGGAGGGAAATACCAGCACTCCCAGCACCAGTATCACCAGTGCTTTCTGTCAGCAAAGCACAACAGCAGCTGTGTCTCTGCAGAAGTGCCTGAAACCTCTGACACTTCCCAAGGTACCCCTCTCTGGGCTACTGCAAGGATTCATTTTATCAACCCAAACGTTCCTGAAAGGGTGAAGTTCAATTGTACCTCAACAATTAAAAAAACATTGATATGCTCAACTGTCTTTAGGTCTAAGACTACCTCACAGAGTCTAAATCAACAGCTGAAATATATTCAAGGATGATGTTTCTGTGAAATCTACCATAGCCCTTGTAAAAGGTAGATAATTATTTAACAAAATACAGTATTAAATACTGTGTGAATAATGTCACAACTACCACATACTCATAGACTATAAAAGCATGGCACATTACTACCAGAGCATGAAATCTTCTTGTAATAATACTCTCTGCAGCATCTGCAATTCATTAGTGCAATATGCTGGTAAAGTTAAATACAAATCATAGGAAAAAGAACTGTGCTGCATGGGAATTAGCTGAAAAGGGACTGGAATAATCCTCCAGTAATACTACTCTCCATTCCAGTTTCTGAAATGGATGTATTAACAAGTACCAGAAGAAGAAAAAGGTTTATGTGTATTTATGTATACACACACACACGGAAACACTGTATGAACAAATACAGAACAGTGGATTGATTTTGGAATGGTCTTCCAAAAAAGTTATCCTAAATAGCAGGTGTTGATAAAAATCATACCATTCCACCATGTCCAAAACACTGCAAAAATCAGTCATGGGCTGAAGTTTTAAAAGTAGTTAATAGAGATATTTATTTGCAAATGTAGAACTGACTATTCAACATGCAGCTACCACCAGAATCCAGGGACTGCTCTCTTAAAGACCACATGACCATGAACACAAAGAGTACAAGTGCCACCACACTGCAACCACAAGATCCAGATGCTGCAAGACAAATACAAGCAAGTGAACAGCAACCAAAACCCCACAACGATTTAAGCACAGTTTTGAGCTATTTTATAAAACAACTCAGTGTGCTCCTGACTCACAAACACTACATCATAGCTTAGTCACTCTCATTTATCCACTGTGAACCTAAAACTAATCTAATTCTAATTGCCATGGAAACAGGAGCAGAGAAACAAAATCCCTTGGTGTCCCACAAGCGCAGGACAGTAAAATTACCTATACATTGGCACAGCTACCAGAGTGTATTAACAGCAAACAATTTTGATCTCATATTAAGCTCTAGGGTGAGGAGGTTTTGTTTTGTCTTTGTATTCCTATCAAATATTCTCCATATCCATCAGAAATCTGCTTGTCACACATCCGTAATTTGTTTCTAGAAGGAAATAATTGACAAACAACAAAAAACAAGCGTTGATGGAGCACATATACATCAGAATAATATATTTTCCAATTATAAAGAAATTTCATATCTTCTGTATTTGTTAGTCTTCTGAATGGTTCAGAACTGTTATACTCAACTTCATTAAAATATGCAAACTGTATTGAAAGCAATGGACAGGGATTTAGATAAGATATTAAGCACAGAGCTGATGTGTCAGTGATTCACAATGCAGTCTTAATTGTAATCTGTTTTTATTAAACATACTCACAGAACATTATCTTATACACTCCATAATGTAAGCCATGAGTATTAATAAGGCACACAGTCATTAGCATAAGAGTATTTAAACAGAACGGCAACTAAGCAGTTTGGAACCAATTCTCCAAATGCATTAGATTATTTAGGAACAAATCTGAAATAAACAGATGACTGAAGATCTGGTTCAACACCTGCTGTTTCATAGGTGAAGAGCTTCAACTCAGAATAAGTCTATCAAGATATTCTAAGGGATAACATAAGACGCTTTTGAGGCAATTTTCATTTTGGACAATTCTCTCAAATTAAAATGCAGCTCCCCTCAGAACACAAGCAACTTCCCTTCACCAGAATGACCTATGAATGAACCAAAAGAACATAGTTCTTTTGAGTAACACCACCAGCAGCACAGCTGCAGAACCGGTTGCTGTGTTCCACAGTGTTCAAAATGAAAGCTAAACCAAGCAATTCTTTCAAAAATAATTGACTGAAGAAATTTTCTGCCCATACATGATATTCAGCACCTCTACAGTAGCTCAGATCATGTGTGGATAGCTCATCGATTCTTTGAAGCAGGAAGGGTTTACTGAGGCAGCAGTCAAAAGCTTAATTAAAATGCACTGAACCAAAGAAATCAGTGAAATTAGATGCAGTTTGTCCAATATGATAGATCTGTATGCAGGTATTGTACATTCAGTGTTGCTTCTTTCCTCGTCTGAATATTTATTTTCTTGGTCTGTATGTGCACTACATACAATAGATTGCAAAGATTATTTCTAACAGGGACAAAATCTCCACACCTCAAAATATATTTCTTTTCCAAAAATACTGGTACATTTAAAATTCTTCGTAATTTCATAATAGTTAAGCTTCTTTAAGGGCTGAAAATGTGAAAACTGTATCTTAACTCTAGTAAAAAAGGATTCCATATTTTTCCATTACTAAGGCAAAGGTATCACCCAGCTATGAAGACTTCAATTCCAGAATTTTCATTTTATGTCTCATTTTATTAAAAAAAAATTATATCCATAATGCTGCTGTGACAAAAAAAAAATTGTGATAAATTTCTTTAGACATTCCCTAATCTGTTTTCACACCAATCTTGACTTGTATCATTGACTCAGTACAGAAAATTATTCTAGAAATATTGTTTCCCAGTAGTGTTAGGAAATCACTAATCAGATTTTTGCTGCTAGGCTCTTCCAATAATTATAAGGATGAAGACTGAGATTGTTTAGATAACTGAAATGAGACAATGGCTCTTTCAATTACTGACACAATTTCTCAAGGGATGAAAGCTGAGGTGTATTATAAAGTGATCTAAATATCAATAACAATAGCATTTTCTTTGCCTCAGACTCAGAAGAGCTTCCAAATACATATAAAATGCAATACCTCTGCACATCACTAGCACACAGTAAGCTCCAGTCCTCCACTTCCATAGATTTTCTGGAGCTATATTTTTAACTGCAGTGCCACTGGGCACATGGAGAGAGATTAATCAAAAAGTAATAGACCTCATACTCTAATGAGCATGATTAGTGATTTGCTTCAGGGGCATGCTACCCGAAAAAGGAAAAGGTTAAGGATGCACAGAGGGTGATGAGAGATAGAAAGGGACAGAGCAAATATTAAATGGTCAGATCAGATAAACACTGTCCGCAGCCTACTGACTTCTGTCAGCACACTCTTGGTGAAAGCCGTCTACACCACTGCACTTACATCTTTTCTGAAACAACCCTTCCCAGGCAGCTAAAAGCACACCAGATTGCTGGTCACCACATCCAAAACAGGACTTCAGAGGGAAAGGACAAATTAATTTGGATAAACAGAGGTTAATATAAGGATGGATAGATGCCTTTCAAACACACCAACAATCCAAGGGTTCTAAAGACAAATTTCATGGCAAATTGAATATGAGTCAGCAGTTCCCTGGCAGCCAGGAGGGTCAACCCTGTCCTGAAGGGGATCAGGCCCAGCATCTCCAGCCAGGCAAGGGAGGGGATTGTCCCACTCTGCTCTGCATGTGGATGGCCTCACCTCGAGTGCTGGGGCAGTTTTGGGCACCACAATATAAAAAAGAAATTAAACTATTACAGAACTTCCAAAGGAGGGCATGAATATGGTGAGGGGTCTGGAGGGGAAGCCATACCAGGAGTAGCTGAGGGCACTTGGTCTGTTCAGCCTGGAGAAGAGGAGACTGAGGGGGACCTCATTGCAGTTACGACTTCCTCGTGACGGGAAGAGGAGGGCCAGGCACTGATCTCCACCACTGACAGGACTTGAGGAAGTGGTAAGGCAGGGGAGGTTTAGGTTAGAGTTCAGGAAAGCTTTTCACCCAGAGGGTGGTCAGGCACTGAACAGGCTCCCCCAGGGTGGTGGTCACAGCCGCAAGCCTTACAGATTTCAAGAAGTGTTTGGACAGTGCCCTCAGGCACAGGGTGGGATTCTTGGGGTGCCTGCTGCAGGGTCAGGATTTGGACTCAATGATCTTGATGGGTCCCTTCTCAACACCTGTCCCCCAATACCAAAACCTATCTGAACCATTTTTCTACTGAGACAAGTTCAGGAAATTCCTCCACCTGGTCCTCTCCAGCCCCAATGCCACAGAATAGAAATGCAGGTGCCATCAGCAGCCAGTAGCAACTATACTGCATTTCATCCAGGGCCCTGCTCAGGAGGCTCATAGGTCTGAACTCCACACACATAAAACCTGTCAGCAGCAAAATGCAAAAATGGAATCATGTTGATACAGAGTCAAAATGGATAGAACAAAGAACACCATGTTTTTAGAATAATTTAGAGTATTACTTCTATTCTTAATTATAATAATCTCAGTAGTTATCATTAAAGACCTAACAGACATAATTTTAGGCATGCTGCATACGAGTCATAAGATATCTGCTGTATGACAAACCTGGAGAATAACTTCTAAAAATCTCTAATTGGTTTGGAAAAAAGAACAAAGGACTTGGGCAAGCAGAAAAGAGTGTATCACTACACCACTACGAACCAGCCATGAAGTTCTACAACGCAGCCACAAGAAAATGGGTTTTCAGTGCCGTCCCACAGTGCAGTGAAAGCCATTAAGCTTTAGAGAAGAGAAGGCACACATTGGAATGATCTAGGGAACAGGCAGGAGTTTTTCTCACACCAAGTTCTTGGGTAGCACACTGATGTGGACTGACACTTAAGACTACAGAACTACTTTATAAAAGCATAGCTGTTTTCTAGTGAAATCTGGTACATGACATGCCCCCAGAATTCAAGCCAAACACTAAGCAAGAATTAAAAAACAACAACAACAAACCCCCTGTAATTGAAGTCTAATTCTGCAGTAGAGGCTTCTTAACCTGTCAGCAGGCAATAGATTTGGGGAGCATGTGACTTTCTATTTCAGTAACTTTAATGGAATTGATTATTTGAGCAATACTGAATGAATAAAAGTATAACCTTAGTTTCAAAATCAAAGCCCAGAGCTATTTTAAGTGCAAGGGGAATGTGAACAAAGGAATCCTATAAACATTACAGAGCAACTAAAATGATGTCTATTTTCTCTCCATAAGAGATGCAAAGATATTACTGATGTATAACACTAAATTCATTTGCACAAGAAGTTGTAATTTATGGTAAACAAGGTCAAAATACATGAACTCTGAAACATTACAGGCAGAAAAACATCCTGTATAATACTGGTTACAAAGCCAAGCTGGACCACCAAATTCAAATGTTTTCCATCTTGATTTTGGAAATAAAGTGAGAATAAAACACCAATCTTCATAAACAACCTCATCTCACCCCAGACCCATCTGCCAGATCTTGTGGTCTGCTTTCTAGGATTTTTTAATGGCCATTCAACAATCTACAGAAACCCTTTCTCCACAGAAAAATTAAGTTCAAAGGCTTTTTCTAACCTGACTCTAAGGTCAGGATTTCTGGTAAATATAATGGGAACTTCGTGTCAAGATAAGAGGAAAAATATCTGAATTGTTTTGAAAGAGCAGTTACGTATTTTCACATCTGCACTAAAAATTTGTCCCTGGTGTTATGCAGAATCAGTCTTCATCAGAACTCAGACCGGCAGAAACTGTGTTTTCTTCCTGCATCACTAATGTGCAAATAAAAACCACATTGTACAAGATACATCTGTATTGCCACCTGTGGAGGAAGCAAAAATCCAGAAAAAGTGACTCCCATTGCCATGTGAAGCATGCTTGTTTAATAAGGATTACAGATTAACTAGCTTTGTGTCTGACTTTTAGTGGTGGATCCACCGTCATGACCAAAATTAGTTACATGAATTTCACATGTTACAGCCATTCACATATGGGCATTAGGCTGACCAGTGCTATATTCTCTTGAAAACACCTTCTTAAGTACCTCCTAAGAAATTATTATAACTTTATCTAATATTAAATGGACTAAGTTCAAATGTGACCATTTTCCTACTTCACCACACAGTCAGATGTCTTCATTTAAAAAAATTCCGCAGAGTCAAAGGCAAAGAAAACTGAGTAAGCAGTACATCAAACTCAATCATATTTCAAAGACAGGGCCTCTCTGGTTTGTTCTACTTGTCTCTGATTGCCTGCAAAAAGCTCACAAAGAAGCTTTGAAATTACCATCCCAGTAAGATTCCCACACTCTCAATGTTTGTGTTACTGCAGCCTGGCTGACCACAGACTCAACAAAAGCGTAACATACTGACTTTCATAAAAGCAGCTCTATCCCTACTTCAGTTGTCTGGAGATACTCTATTCATTCAGACAGGATAAACTAAAATCAGGGCAGAGAGAGTAATACTTACAATTGATTTAGGGCTATTACATTTTATACACAATGACACACAGCCTAAAGAATATTTTAACTTGTAACTTTGGCATTTAGATTCCATCTAAAATAGATAATTTTGAAAATCAGCTCTCAAAACCTGAAACAGAATGGGATGGTATCCCAGGATATAAGGTGTCATTTGTCTTTTCAAAAAACAGGCTTGATTTTACTGAAGTTGAGCTTATAATAAAATGGGATAGTAACTTTGCAAACAATGTCTGTTTTTAGAACAATCTTCTTGGTATCTTTCCATGTTAAGTGTTCAGAATCACCATTTGAGAAGCAAAAGTTTTATTTTTAAGCTGAAGAATGCAGAGAGGGATGGACATGTTCAAATGCTGCTCTGTCCAGCAGCGGGTTTTTTTTGTACACATGGAGAAAGTTGACAGAACAATGACAACAATGGTTGTTCTGACATAAAGCCTTCAAGTACCAAAAGCACTCAACAGAGAAACTTGGCTTTCTAGCAATATCAAACAGGCCGAGGACCACACTGAAGCTTGCTGATTAACGGATGAAGAAATTCAAATTTAGCTCATCTCAAACACTGAGCTGGCAGCTCATGTGAAGAAAATCAGCCTCAGTACTTCAGTGCTGTCAAGGAAGACTCTCTCAAGTTATTGCTATTGATTTGTAGGAACATGACGACCTGTGCTGTGTTTCAAGGAGTCTCTGGTTAAGGGGGTACATCAGATACTGATAACTGGCAAAAGATTCTCTACAGAATAATTTGTAATACTAATTACACCCTATCTTATACCACAGCAAACACACCATAGCTAAATACAGAGACGACAGAACTGTGGCAATCAACTACAAAATAAGCAGAACAACAGTGTTTGGAGGTTGGGGTGGTGTTTCCTTCAGGATTTGTTTGTTTGGTTTTTTAATAGAAAAAAAAAATCAATGCAAGTATCAAGGAACTTGACAAAAAGGACAAGAAGAGAGGAGAAAACAGAATAGTAATAAAAAGAATAACTCCACCAAAAAAAAGAGACACTGAAAAATGTGAACATGACATTAAAAGGAACTACAATGTAGTTTCTTAACAAGTAGCCTGCTACTTCTTTTTCATTCATCGACTTGGGAATTGTGAGCCTGTTAGAAAGCATCTAGAATACAACTGATTTTCATTAGACAAAGAGTCAAATAAAAGAAGCAAAGCTTATTAAATAGGATTATGCTTTCCTGTAGCTTCCACAGGTTTTCCATAGACAGGTATCTCACAGATGCCAGCTCAAAACAGCCTGAGGTCTCTGAGACAGCTCACACACATGCCATCCAGACCAGGGATCTGGAGCCAAAACTCTCGTCCTCTCCTCACCCAAACCCCAGCACAGGTGAGTCTCAAACTCCTGTGTACATGCAGGTGCAGGAGTACGTGCACTGTGTGTCCAGAGCTGAGTGACTGGATGGCCACAGGTTAGGGACCAAGGAGATGCAGCCACCCCATCCAGACCACACAGGCACCAGAAACGAAAACTCTGTGCAGCCAGGACATCCTGTCTTCTCTTTCTCCTCCTCCTGTAGCTACTTTTGGGGTCAAACAGTTCAAGGAAGATATGAAAACAAATAACAGGACAGACAATTAAGTGGGAAAAAATTGAATAAGTTAAGCATGAAAAATAAAAATTATCCCTTCCTGCAACATGTACATACTAAGCCCATAACCAATTCAAGCTTCCTAGTATTTCATTGCCAACAAACAAGGGCAAAAGCACATTTTGCACTTTCAGAACAACTTATGGCTATTGTTGCTTATGATGTATAGTAAAATCAGGGTTCTTCAAACTTAAGAACTGATTTTACCGCAATCAATTTAATCCATTTTCTAAACCCAACCAAAACAGTGCAAATATTATTTCTGGGTAGCTATACATAGCCACCAGGTGCAGGGCAGTGATGCAAGAACAGCAGAAAACAGATCTTAGTTTTATTTATTTGTCACTTCAGAGTTGTATGCACTATTACCAAAAACACACAGCAAATTTATAATTAGAAAAACAGCTGAAAATTATGTAAAACATAACAAAACTATGTAAAACATCTGAAAGTTATGTAAAAAACAAGCAGAAGTCATCAACAGTGTCAAAGGAACTGTTTCTTCTAAGATCTCTTACATACTGCAATTTGATGCACCTTTTTCATATTTACATTTTTTGCTAAATCTTCTTGGAATCGTTTTTATGACAGAAATGAAAGTGAATCTTCTTTGAGCATTCCACAAATAACTGCACAAGTATTGATTTTTCACTATTACACTCCATGCTTGTCACAACTCACTTGTTACTCAAGTTGTCTCGTGCCTGAAGTACAAATACAGGATTTAGAAGACCAGTTTGAGGTGTCTGACTCCTGTCACTGCGTTCCTGCTATCGTGGTGTCAAGTCAGCCCCTCCATACTCCAGGTCCTCTCTTATAGAGCAGGATAACAGTTCAGAGTGTGGCAGCCATATGTTAAATAAGCAGGCAAACCAAAAAAGGCACTTGGGAAATGATCACGCATAACATTTAGTAGTATTGTATAGAACTACTCAACTAGTAGAGCAGCAATATAAAAGTCTTTCTGCAAGAGAGAGGAAAGCAAAATGAGACCAGATTTGCCTGGGACACAGTTTTAGTCTTTCTGCTTACAAAAAAAAAACCCCTAAAACTAACCAAAATCCACAGCAAAGATGTGATATCCTTTTAGAGCCTACTTACCAGCAAACTTCATAATTAATAGCTAGGAATTTCTCTAATGACTTTTTTTTCCTCATAGGCAAAGGAACTCCTCAAACTAAGAACTGGTTTTGTATTGGGGTTTTTTCCTCTAGGAAAATTCCTCTCAAGTTCTCCCAAGACCAAAAGAAGAAAAGCAAAGCATATCCTATTTATCTAATACATTCAGTGACAGCTCCTAGTACAAATGACTTTGCTTTCCATGCTTTCAGTCTGGCTTTCAATCTGAAGAGACTTTCTGCGTTGCCACCACAGATGGAACAAACCAGAGTGCACAGGGCATACAGAACAACACACATCTCTTCATTTTTCTTTGAAATAATTTCACAACTTTCTTCTCTCTCATGCTGCTAAGGAACAAAAGCATGAATATTTCTCCCTTAAACTTAATGCTGCATAATTTTATTGAGGTTGCAAAAAACACTACACAAAAGTAAAAACAAGTGAGGCTTCTGTTTTCCATCAGGGCCTTTATCTCTTCAAGCATCCAGAAGGAAAATTTCAGTGACATCTTCAATGTGAATATAACTATCAAAATGTTACCTCACAAACAGATGAGGAATAACAATTTATGAAATTAAAGGATTATTTCCTGAATATTAGCTAATTTCCTTTAAATTAGTCACATTTCAAAAGGAAAAGAAGAATACTTTAAACCTAGCACATGAAAGTTCATATTGCATAAAAAAAGTAATGGATATAACAGATGCAGTCATAAATGTACTGTTCTAATTAAAAAAAAATCACTTTATCTTGCTGCAGCCTAAAAATACAATTCAAATAACATTAAATAAAGTGAATTTGCAAGCCGTCAAATATGGCCAAGAAAGACTACCACTTGTAAATCACAGCTGTTTAAAATTCTTAAATGCTTGCCAAAAAATCCAATTATCATACTAAAAAAAATGCTTTTACTGATTTTATGTAAACTTTAACAAAGGCAAAGGCAATCTTTTATTTGATTTTAGGGTAACTTAGTAGTCTCAGCTATGAGACTCAGAATGAATATTTCAAAAGCCTTTTCTCTAGAGAATACAGGTGAGAACAGTGTTCTCACTGTGAAAGTAAATTCACAACTACAATATGCTTTTCATAAGGAAGTTAAACACCAAAACAGGGAACTTAACTATATATTTCCAGGGAAAATATTTCTACAGCAAAAGAAAAAACTTCTAAAACTAGGAAAATTTTAAAATGAGAGGAAATTCTGAGCTTAGGTCAGTAAAAGTAAGTTCATTACCTTATCAAAAACTTTTGCTGACTTTATGCCAAGTTATATACTACTATTGTTACATTCCTTTCCAATTAAAAACAAAAATGTAGATCCAATCTATAGAAAGGAGAGCAGAGATCCTAACAAATAGGATTCATCAACATCATCTGAGAGCCAGAAAATGAGTAACTTGTCCAATATACTACTCTGAGGTATTTCCCCCGTAGAACTCACCTTTATTTATACAGCACACTGCCTAGGTCCCAGGGAATTTATCTTGGTGCAGGAATGAAACACAACAACTGTAAAGCAATCTGAAAATCAGTTCTTAAAACACTCATCCAGCTCTAATAAAGTATAAAATTGAGACTACAGAAAACTACAATAAATGAGACTCAAGCCAGTCCATGGATGCACACACATAATTTGGCATTTGTATTTAGTTTCTGTTAAATGCCTTTTGCAAAGCTGACAAGTGCTAAATTGGCCTGAATACAAGACAGTCCTGAATATCAAGTGATTCATTCTATGAGAACAAATAACCAAAGCAGAAATGAAGTGCACCAAAGCACTGGACCTGGAATATGTCAGTCTTGATGAAACACGCGACAGAGGGCCACTGGGACATTAGGGAATTTTAAGTGTGTCTCAGTGTAAAATCACTTTTAAGGACCCAGTACATTCCACAGCAACCCAAACTGTTTGCAGTCCTTTGAGTCCCAGCTAAATCTGTCCCAGTCCCTTGAGAAGCTAAATCAGAGAGGGACAGCACCTGCATGGATTCAGAGCCTTGCTATCCTAAGCCAGTCCAGCAACAGCAGCACTTCTCAGTTGCAGGACTAGATACAAGATTAGCCCAGATAATGAGATCACAATATCAAAGACCAAACAGAAGACACTTTTGCTGATTCTGGAGTCAAAGGGATCAGTAGAAGGGACCTGGGACACATAAAAACAGGGAAGTATAATAGAAACTCAATTTGATCTCTAAGATGGCATGGACATCACCAATTAATCACAGCTTCTGCTTCACTAAATACTCCTTAAAGAAAGAGGAACAAAGAAACTCCACAGTTTCTGAATAGTAAGGAGTGATGAGGGCTGTCAGAAACAAAAGACAATGATCTCCAGCATTCAGACAGTATCAATGTGGATTGGGAATCTTTTCCATTTTAACAATTCTCTCGATAAATAATTCTAGTAAAAAACTTCAATTACTCTCTTAAAATGACACTATTTTTGTTTCCTGGAGTAGAAAGAAATCATCATATTCTCAGTCATTTTTGAGCTTCAGTATATAAAGGAACTTTCATCTATGTCTTCGCATCCCACTTCCTTCAGAATATTCTTCCTACTCACTGTAAAATGTTCCCAGACAGTACAGACTCTGTGTAACACCACAGAGCATTAACCCTTGTTTTAACCTGGTGATGGCAAGACCTGTACCACACACCATAGTGCCATATACCTGTCTTCATAGGGACACCAACAGTCAGACAATTAATGACTAAAGACATCACCTAAGGAAGGCTAATGACATCAAGAGAAAAAAGGTAATAGAATCAGAACGAGAATACAAAGGAAAAAGCTGGAAAGCTTGGCTCTTGCAAATAGCAGGTTTCCTGATTCTGAACAGCACAAATCTTTGTCACTTAAGTAGGTCATCTCACCTTTACCTGCTTCAGACTGTCTGCAAATTAAGACAGCTCTTTGCTAATTCATCGTAACGATGCAAAATTTAATGAACTTAGAACACATTTTTTTCTTATACAGCATGTCAGATTCTGCTTCTAATATGTTGTAAGAAACAAGTTCTACTGTACTTTTTCAAAATAATTTCAGAAAAGAAACCTTTAAAAATTAATAATTCATCACAGTTTTAGTTACCTAAAACTGTTCTTAATCTCTATCCTGATATCTCTCCTATGGAAAGTGCCACAGAAATTTGGTGGTGATAGACGGATCCTCACTCATATTCTAATGTGCTTTCATTGCCTTCTCACAATGCTAATAACTGTTTTGAAGGACACAGAACTTTTTCATCCATAACAAGTGAAAAAACACAGAGAAGTGTTCCTAATTTTTCCAATCTTTATTTTACAGAAAGACCTCAAAGCCAACTTGTTCCAGAATTCCAATATAGCTTCATAAGAAACAGTACCAATGAATATTATTGATTATTTGGGAGAGCAGTTGCATCCAGAGCACAACAAAACTGCAGGAGAAGCAGCAAAATTTTTACTACTGTTCATAACAAGGAGAAAAAAAGACAAAATCTGTCCTGTCTCCTCCTTCTAGACTTCCTGTCCTACTTCCCATCTTGAGATGTGAAAATGAGCAGCAGTAGCAAAATAAGGTCATCTTGTCCTATCAAGACAGGAGGTATAAAGCATTGTCAATACACAGTGGGGTTTGGTTTGGCAGTTTTTTCTTTGTTAGATATTAAATTCACACACAAAGAGAGTAAAAGCAGACAACTGCTAAACAGGGACTGGGGAAATGGGACATGAAAAAGAGAGGGCCAGAGCACTGAAGTCAGAAAACTTATGTGATTAAATGGCATGAAAACTCAATTTAAAAACATCATTAAAACTCAAACCAATATTGTAACTATTAATATAAGTGCATCCAAATGCATAATATTTTCCTAGCAAGGAGACCAAAAAAAAAGCACTTGAGATATAAAAATAACTAACAAAATTAAAAATATTCTGTTGTATAGCTGAGAATTTATCCTCTTTAAAGCTGAAAATTCAACATGAAAGTTAACTATGCCTTATGCAGATATATTCTGAAAACTTCAGAAAATATGTCTGAATGATCAGTGAAACTACAGAGAAGCAACAGAGATGCTGCATGATAGAATGCACAATTCACAAAGTAGTAATTCATGTCAAGTGATGCAGACTGCAAAACTTTCTCATTCCAGTTCCAGCAGTTCTGCAGACCATGCTCAGTGAAACGTTGCACTGCTGCCTGCCCAATTAACATCTTAATTTATTGTCTCAGAGGAAAAAATCACTACACTGCTGCTCTTAAAACACAGAAGCAAACCCCTGCTATATCTCAAAATATGATAATAGTTTACAACAGTTTGTTATTCAGGTTATTACTAAATACAATAAAAGGTATTCCAAAATTTTATTTTACATGACCAAATGCTGAACCACTGCATATTCAAAGATAACAAACCATTTTTTAATTTTTAGGATGCTTTTGGACCTTCCACTAACTACAAAGACCGCAGAAAACACTTATGAAAATTAAATCCCCAAACTGATAGAGAGCAGGTTTAGATTAGATACAAGGAAGAAATTCTTCCCTGTGAGGGTGGTGAGGCCCTGGCACAGGTTGCCCAGAGGAGCTGGGGCTGCTCCATCCCTGGAAGTGTCCAAGGCCAGGCTGGATGGGGCTTGGAGCACCCTGGTGTGGTGGAAGGTGTCCCTGCCCGTGGCAGGGAGGTTGGAACTGGATGGTCTTTAAGGCCCCTTCTGACCCAGGCTGTTCTGTGATTTCATTATATACATTGTGCTCCAGAATCATTGATTTCTTGTTATCCCACTGATAGCAAACTCATATAAAATGTCTTCCTGAAATATAAGAGAGTTAAAAGCCAGTATCTGCTACTCAGGTTCCCATATCACAATTACTCTTGTATTTACTGAAGTTCTTGTCTCCCTTCCTGACAGAAAGTTATGAGTACTCAAAAAAAAATTAATAACATTATATGTACAATTTTGAAATTAGCAGTAAATTTCCTATTTAGCAATTGTAACCCAGGGAGACAAAAATGTAATGATGCTGGTTTAGAAATACTCTAAGAAAAAGCAGGTCACCTCAAGGTCTCCAAGACAAGTGATCAGCAAGAGAAACTTTCTCAAATCAGTCAGTTGCATGATTTCATGTTTCCCAAATACACAACCTCTCATTTACAATTTTTTTCCTAATTGCTCACCTTTCCTTACTTCTTTGCAGTCTGCAGGAAGTACTTTTAACAGTAAAGAGATCCTGAGCTCTAGCTAAGCCTTCATACTGAGCATTTTAGTGAGTCATTCTGTGCAGGACACGACAGTGCTTTCTTAGAACTCACTGTCAATATTTGGAAACTAAAAACATGTTTTTTACTATGCATTTAGTGATTCTTCAGGGACAGAAGTAACCTGTCTCTGTGTGCTGTTATGGCTTGTCATTTTTAAGCTATAAAATCCATCTCCACATTTTACATGAAAAAAAAATCACTAGCTTATCAAACCTTGATATTAGTTGGAATACAGTCATAGCCTAGAACTTTCAAAGGAGATGAAGAAAATAAGATTCAACACTGAAAGGAAATCACATAATTAATACTTCTAAACTACTCTGAAAATTTGAATCTTCATTTTTCCCTGTCCTGAAAATGACAAACTATATACAAATATGATATTACAACATCATTCACCCATCAGTAAAAGGCTATAATTTGCTCTCTGTTGCACACCAAATACCTTTAAAATCAAAGCAGAAGACTTCTAACTGGAAAATTATTAAATATTTGAAGTAATTTTCTGCTATAGCTTGAGTTAAACATGACTTGAATTGCATAGTGCCAGCTTCCAATTTATAAATCCTTTTAGCAGTGTTATATAAATACAACAGAAGGTAATTTTCTCCAAGTATTTGTACAGTAATTCCTTTGAGGAAAAATAAGAGAGAGAATAGAACCAGAAAACACATGCAAGTGTTAATAACTGGCAGATTTACAAACATGAAACATCCTACATACTTATTAAAAAATCATTTCAATGACAGCTGTTACACCTACTACCAAAAGAAGCTCTAATGAACCAGAGACTGTCAGGTTATTACAGGGTGGCAAGAGAATCATATAGGACCAAAGTAGACAGACAAAAGTGGCTAAAGTCAAAAAGGGACTTGTAAAGCTTGTTCTAGCAACACAAAGTCCAAATACTAGTCCATTAGCTAATAGGAAAACTTCTTTCATGAAAAATTCTCCAATCTTCTCTATAGAAAATACCTTTGGGGTTTTCCAAAAAATGATAGTTAATAACCAGTTATTCAACACTGTTAACAATTGCAGAGTATGAATGTAATCAGAATTAATAAAAAGAAGTAAGATTAATTTGAGTCCTTCAGCAAGGCATGGCCTATAGGAACACACAGAACACCACAGAGTGGCACCAAACCCACCCAAATCTCCAGCTACAACCTAAGAGGCTCTATCACTCAAACAACTTGTTATGTGAGATTAGCATTGGGAGTGTGTACAGCTTACCAAAACAACATGTTTGTAACAACAGTGCCTACACCCACAAGCAGTGTGGGCCAACGGGAACTGAGCTGCCAAGGGAACAGATGCTGTTGGGAAGCTGACATCCACACCATCCACATTTCCAGAGTACTGTTTCTTTGCTAAGGTTTATTTTCTTTGGTTGGTTTTGTTTTTTATTTGGGTTTTTTGTTTCAGGTGGNTTTTTTTTTTTTTGTTTTTTTTTTTTTTTTTTTTTTTTTTGCTTCTTTCATTTGTTTTGGGGTTTAGTTGGTTTTCTGGTTGTTTGTTGGGTCTTCTAAGAACACAACCTAGCTGTAGTCTGAGCCAGTGGATTTAAATGTCCATCCACAGCCAGACAGCATTAGAGGTGCTTAGTGTTATCCAGTCTGCATGCTCAGAGAGCTCCACAAGATGAATCAAAGCACAGTGTGGACACAACTGCATAATTCATTTTGCAAGTGCCCATCTGAACCCATACGTTACTGTGGAGGCACACGGAGATAACCATCCACACGTGGCCTGGCGCTGGGAGATGTGCTGGCACAACAACATAAGAACCTGGAAAAATGAAATGCAAGTATTTCAAACAGGAAATTACAAGATGTTTGCAAATGAAAAAGCTCTAACACTGCTGAAAAGTAACACAACTCAAGAGAAAGAAGATATTAATACTTCAGTATGTGAGGGGCCCTAACTGTCAAAAATGCAGAAAAAGAACTGAGGATTAGTTTAACCAGGAACAGAAATATAAACAAGTGACAGAGGAACACTGGGACACAGACAGCATCTGGGAACGAATTAGCAGGAGCACTGCACATACAAATGGAATGGTGGACGTTCTGCTGCAAAAAGCACTGGTGAAGATGCTCAGCAAGAATGCTCTGCCCAGCTTGGCCATATTTCATTAAATATACCAAACTACTGTGGAGAATCCAGGTCAGAAATAAAGATGCCAAGAGATTTAGAAAATTACTCATAAGTTAGAAAGTTCTCTTTTGTTTGCCCAGGTTAAAGAAGAGTAGGATTTTTCTGGTAGGTTAAAAAACCTCAATAAATGACTAACAAAACAATTTGCCCTTGTGTCCACCACATATGTATAAAATAAATATCAGAAGTTTAATCTGCAGAAAAAAATTACACTACATATTAGGATATATACTGTTAATGTATGAGATCCATACTAGCACAGGAGTAATTAAGTGTTGGAAGACATTGACTAACAAAATTTCCTGCATTACCTAACTTAAAGAACCTCTTAAGAAACACTTAGATGCTGCTATTTATAGATGGATCTCACTGTGAAAATAGAGTAGATCAGCTGTCGAGACCTATTCCAGGTACACATTTCTATAATTTTATGATTTCTGTCAAAAAATACATTCTTGATGTTGTATTTTAGTGTGTATATACATATAAGCACACAACCAGAATCTGTTTGGAATACTAACTTAATTTAAAATTTACTTATGTCAAAAATGTGCATATATTTATTGAACATTACTAGTTATTAAGGAAACACCATAATTCTCAGAGAACACAGTTTACCACTTCTTTAGTACATTTTATAGCTTTGTTTGTGCACTTACAGTGAATTGGAAGTGAGGAAGGTTTCTTTGTACTCTCCCATCACCAAGTATCTCATTCGGGGATTTATAGTTATTACCATCTTCTTACTAAATCTTATATCAATGCCTACAGTTATAAATTTATGCGCCTTCAAAATTCTTTATCAAACAATTTAATGGTGAAATTCACCCTAGGTCTGCAAGCTAAAACACAATTATCAATTAATCTCTAAATATAGAAAGACTATTAAAGGACCAGCTGGCATTTTAAAATGATGAAAGCCAACACTGTTCTTTGGCATTAGCACTAGCTGATGTTGCTAAGCTACTGCTGCTGCCCGGTTATTCACACACCATCAGGTATTAAATTCATGCAGGCCACTGGTTTGTAGGGAAAAAAAACCCCAAAAGACAGAGGAGAAAAAGACCCACACTCAAAATGCATTCTTACACCAGTAAAACTTCAATACCACATCTTACCACCTGAGTCTGTGAAGTGCAACATAGCTTGTGTCCATGATGAAATGAGACACAGGGAGAAACAATCAGCCTTTGGTGCTATTTGAGCGTCCATGTTATCTTTACTTGCCCTGTTAATTTACTTTGACCTGGTTTTGTTATAATGTAGATAAATTTTTATTATTTTGCTATAAAGTAGATAAGTTTTTATTGCTATGTACCTACATTTTGATGAGTGAATTTTGATTTTTGTCAAATTAATTACTTGATAAGTATCAGGAGATTCTGCCTCTGTGGGTCAACAGGAGCAAATGCAAAAAAAATCAGATAATTTTTTTGGCAGTTAAAGTCTGTGAAGATAATGTTACTAAGTATGTGATCACTGTTCAAAAAATTTCTTTTGAGTTTCTGGAAGTTTCTATGAGATTATAGTAGCAGCCTTTTCTTAATTCTTTCATCACTCATCACACTTGTGATTTGCAGCCTCCAAATCCAAGCCTGCACTTATTCTTAAGAAACCTACCCAGCCTAGGTACCACCATTATACTGTTTAACAAACTTGGAGAAGACTCCAAATATTTTCCCTATCACAAAGTTCATCTCAACAGTTCTTTTTCTCAAGCTTGATTCCATTTTTACTTGGGAGATTACTTTTATGCCCTTAGCAAAGCTGTGTCATTTAGAAATCAGCCTTTTATCTCTATTGGTGCAGAAGGAGTTAATTCTATTGGTGGAAGACAATTTTGACCTCTAAAGAATCCTGTCCTTTCCATCATACACTGTAAGAACGACCTTTGTGGCTGTGATGTTTCTTCCCTTCCTCATATAATTAAACTAGGAACATTATTAAGATCAATTACAAGTTTAATGTTTTCTGGTTTTGGTTTTTTTTGGTGGGTTTTGTTATGTTTTTCTCTCTATGGTAAATGCATAACTAGTTACAAAACTATGCATAGACTGATATCTAATGATTTTTTATTATCAGTCAAGAATCACATTGGATTCTGCAAACTTTCCTCTGATCAACACTTTCTATGAAGAATGATGAAAGAGCAATGGAAGAGAGCACAGGTCTAGAGAACATGACAGAAAGGCAGTAGGTGTTGAATTTATTGATGGAAAGGACACTTGGTAGCTGCATTCAAACACAAATGTTATTGTGAGCTGGAGCCAAGGCAACCTGACAAAAGCATCAGGGCACAGCTCCTGGCTGCTCAATGCAGGAACTGGAGACCATTACTTACACAGACAGAAAAGTTACTGTCAAAACTGTGATATCATTACCTCATCAAGCAAAAGAATTTTCTGGCTCTCACTGTTTTTTTCTTAGTCCTGAATAATTAACCTCCATTTTGTAGGAAAACAAACAAACAAACCCCTACAGGCAGTATATTCTTGAAAGATCAGCTGTCAGCTTACCCTGTTCTAGTTTGTTTCAACACCATATTCTGAAATCCCCACTATATATATATATATATAAAACTCCAATTCAACAAGCAAAATAAAATCCCAGCAAAAAAACCCCAAAGAAATCACCACTAAACGAAAAAATCCCAAACAAATTAATTTAAAAAACCCAAACCAAAACAACAACAAAAAGTAAATATCTGTGCAGATTTTCCATTTATATTTAAGAGGGCTACTTCTATGTGTTTGCTATTCCACAGGATTATAAACTGTGAAGCTATACATCTACTAATTCTACTATTATAATCCTAGATTTCAATGAAAATATATTCTTGCACTATCTGTTGGCACATTCTCTAAAGCTTTGGACCAGTGGGTCAGTGAAATGACAAAATTCATTGCCCCTGCAACACGCTATAATTATTTTTAAAAAACATGGGCAGGTTGGGCTAGAAAAGTTTAAATTTC
The DNA here is from genome assembly GCA_013400975.1 of Atrichornis clamosus. Lineage (NCBI taxonomy): Eukaryota > Metazoa > Chordata > Aves > Passeriformes > Menuridae > Atrichornis > Atrichornis clamosus. The sequence continues at coordinate 13,235 of WBMZ01003365.1, read as the reverse complement.
TCAGGCAAAGAAGGGCAAGAACTCATCACTATGATGTTTATTACAGTTCTCTCAGCATGTTTGTACAACCTTGTTATCCAATGGTACGGCATATTCAGAGCCCACTAACTAACAGATCATCACTCGTCAGATGTGGAAACACAGAAGGAACAGATAGCACATTTCTTAAGAAAGTACTTTTGGGATTGAGGAGGTGTGAATCTTGTCTGAGAACACACTATTTGCTTATTCTCATCTTCCCACTCCTCAGGCATTTCAAATGGCAACTGGGGAAGCAAACATTTCTCCCAGTTAAATGACCAAGACATTCTTTACCAGACACCAAATGCACTGATATTTATACTAAAAATACATTTTATTGCCTTACACTGAAGTTAGTGCCTGCTTGTGAGAAATCCAGTAAACTACACTTCATCTAACTATAACTTTACTAACTAAAACAGCTCTATGTGGTATCTTTCCTCATGCTAGAGCAATCACCTTTTTAATATATGTCTACTTTTTCAGGCTATTCACCAGCCATTTAATTGGAAAAGAAAGAAATCCTTTCTTGGCAAATCTGTTTGTAAAATTATAAAATCATTTTTCATCTTCTTTGGGATGATCTCCTCAGAAAGTATTTTTTACTTCATCCAAAGTATCATTATATGTATTTATACCATCAAACCCCTCATTTCCACAAGAGCCTACTGATTAATGTAATCACTGTGCATTATTGTTAATCCACAGGCTTCTTGTGGGCATCTAGCAAATATAATTATACTGACTGTTGAATTTTCTGCTTTCAGAAAACAGAACACTTCACAAAGCCTGATATTATTTTTAAGTATAAGCTTCTCACATGCTATTCACCTTTGGCATGTTCTATGGTCGATGCTTTAGTCAGAACTCCACATCCATCTGCTTTGTTTCACGCTGCAGAACTGCCTGTAAGGCAGGACTTAATATAACTCAAGCACAGAGCCTACCTCTGCTCCTACACCGAAACAAGGAAAGAAGGTGCATGGTTGAGCACGTCCTTGCAGACAGGTGAGGTTGTAAGACTCACTTCTGCAGCAGCTGGTGACTCCTGAGATGTGACTTCCTTACACTTTTGCCTGCTTTCATCAGATGACTCCTTACTTAAAGACGTAACTTAGTGGCCAAATGGCTGAAACAGATCAGTTTCAGGGTTGTATTCTGCAATGCTTTACCCAAAAGCTTTTTGAAAAAGCTGCTCCTGACATTATTCTTGTTTACCTCCTTTAACTCTACAGAAGAATGATATACATAACAGCTAAATTATCTAAAACACTTGATTCCTGAAGTATTTAGACTGTAGGCAAAGAAGGTTAAAACATCTTGGTCTAACATTGTTGATGTTATGCAGTTAACAAACAAGACACCAGAAGTATTTTTAGACCTTTCTGAATCAGAGAAATACTGTTTAGAACATTGCTCTAATTTCTAAATGATCTAGTTTTCAAGAATTTGGGCTATAGCCCATTTCTTCCTTTTACTAGAGTATTCAATTTGGCATCAGATCCTTTTTTCTGATTAAGTCAATTACAGTAGATCCAAACAAATATACTGTTTGGGAACTCTCATATACTTCCTAAATATACTAACTATAAACAAAAAATCTAATTAATTCTTATTTTTCAGGAGCTTTATATGTAAGAACATGTAGACTTACTTTTACATGGGTAAAATTCTTCACAGACCTATCTTGTTTCATAGATGTTATGTAAATCACTGATGAAGAATCCCAAAATAACCAATCTCCAAAATTAAAAGTTTGTTGAAGAAATATTCAAGATTGAAAAGTAACTCTAACTCTCAAACTGACTCTTTTTTTGCTCATTATTTCTTATCTTCTCTATTTTTCAAAATAGGTTAATTAACAAGATAATTACTTGTATAGTTAGGAACCAAAACAGCTGATCCAGGCAGAACCTCAAGTTAACCCCAAACAATTCCTACTGAAAGGCAAGTTTTTAAACTTTCAGGACACAAAAAGGAACTATCAAGTGAAAGGACATCTACAATTTGCCTAGCGATTAATTACATTTCCTCAAGCAAAAAGGGCACTGCCTCAGGGAAAGGTACAATGTCAGAAGCAGAAAATGTTTGTGCTTCCTTCTTCCTTCCTACCTATTACTTTAGATTCACAAACCAGTGATGGATATGATTGAACTCTTCAGACAATCCTCACCTAGAACTGACAGGTATTGTCACTGGGGACCACTTCTTCTAATAGTTGGTTTGATATTCAGTCTTTCAGACACTGGATTCACAGGAAGGTGGGGTAAGGAAGGTGATCTCTGGTGGACACCAACATGACATTCTGATATTGGTTATACTTACTATCTGTATAACACTTTGTTTGTACTGTCATTATTGCTTTTACAGTAAAGGTTTTTCTCCACTCAAAAGGTGAATATTACATACCAAGAGAAATGAGTCTGTCAAACCGCAGTGTGAATATTTAAAAGCTCAAAGGAAAAGTTGCATTGAAGATTTAAACTACTTGGGTAAGAAAATATTTTCTGAATAAACATGAACTTCAAAAGCAGATAGTAATGCTTTAGTATTGTTGTTAGTTACTATTTATTGCAATGATGTTTCACAGGATCTCAAAGTATGGTTTGACAGTGAAGCTTCCTTCCAAATTTCATAAGGAACGAAGGAAAAATTTTAAGGGGAGGAAAGGATGTAATTCTGAAATGATTCTAAATTCCTTAGGCCCAGAATAATATATGTTATACAGAAGAATAAACAGACCAAGAGGTGTATCTGTTAAGAACCCTTTAAAAAAGCTAATGTCTCCTCTTCTACCAGAACAATAAAGAATTAGTTATATGAAGGACTTAAGTCTACACATGAAATCTGACTCCTACCTACCACACCAACATTACTTATGTCCTTCTGAAAGCACAGTCATTGCTGGTTTATGCATAGAAGGCAACGAGGACAAGTTGTTAACACTGTACCCAAACCCAAAGGTTATCAGGCAGAGAAAGGGCACCTGCCACCCCATCTGTCCCATCCTCACTATTCTCTCCAGTTCCATGCAGCAGGTTCTGTGGTACAAGTGTCAGGGACGCATCAGAGAAACCACGTGATCAGCTGTAAGAGACTCCTACAACTACACACACAAGGATGACGTGTCTCAAGGGCATGAACTGTTATTCTACATGTATTTTTCTTTCCTCTCCCCTGCTTTCCAATGGTGTTTTGTGGCTTGCTTTGTTCTGGTTTTAATGTTACTTTGAACATGAAAATTATTTATAACATTCTGATGTATTTAAACAAATCTCCACTCCATAAGTCAACATTTTTCAAGTATCATTTATAACCAAATATTTGTGAATAAAACTCAGAACTATTCTTCTCTGATGTTGCCTTTTACTCTTTACATGTAACAAAAATGTATTTCACAAGAAAACTCTATTATATTTAAAACTACTGCAAAACAAAAACTCAAATCTAGCACTTCTTGAAGTAACATTGCTCTTTTGAAAAGCAATTTTCAAGGCAGAAAGGACTACAACAGCATCCATTTGGTTTATTCCCACTTGCAGCAGACAAAATATCCTTTCAGATACAAAGCGTGTCTCTATTGGCAAGCAAGAGGAAGCTCAACTATACTTCATGTAAAGATCCCAGAACTTCCATTAGGAGTTTTCTAAATGCATTTTTTACTTTCAGATCATGAACGTAAAAACTGAAACTTGTCACAAGAATGTGTAAGTGGCCTTACACCCTCCAGAAAATTTTTAAGTAGGAACATGTAAAGAGTCAAGACTATAATTTGATAGTCTGGATGACCTGAGACACATAAAACAGACTGAGTTCCCTTCACACCAACACAAACACAGGACCGGAGCCTTTGCACTGGAAACTGTCATTTGTGTAGCCATATATTTCATAAGTTTGCAAATATTTTGGATTTAGCCTCTAGAAAGATAAAATTTGTTTGAACTACAGCTACTTTCAATATATGATAAAACCACTTTCTACCAATGTTGTTTTCAGAATGACATAGCAGTGTCACACAAGTCCACAGCACCACCAAAGTTCTTTGAGATTGTTTACAGTCAGAACTTGAAAACCTCTTATTTTAGTAGCATTAGTCAACAAGTTCTTTCAGTGTTGTAGCGAAAGATTACCATTGAGTTTAACTTTTCTGATAGAACCACACTCACTAGAATGCAAAATAGTAAGATAATTACTTGTGTTTATTATTGATAAATTATGTTGTCCATTGTCTCTTTACATTGAATGCTGAATGCTTTTTGGTTTGCTTTGGTTTGTTTGGGGTTTTTTTAAACTAAAGTGTAATCTTAATTTAGCAAGCAAAAAATCTAACACAAATCTGAAAAATAGCTGCCTGCACAATTTTTCACCCAGATTAAAAAAAAAGTTCCTTCTCTGAAGAGAGTGAATGCAAAAGTGACATTATGAAACTACATGTTTATTTTCTCTCAGTGCCTCTGGATTAAGCATGGTCATCTTAAAACCACCTGTTTTTATTTCACCCGGCACTCAAGGCTTATCTAAAACCTTCAGATTAAGCCATGCTCTTTTCTGCTGAAACAGTCACAAAAAAATATAATCTAATAAGTACATTTTATTCCTCACGTGAAAATAATTCTGCTGAGATGGGCTCTTTGCAGGTGACAGGAATAGCAAACCTGTATGGCTACCAATGAGGACTTTATTTGCTTGCTCTGCAGAACAGAAATTACTTAGGATGATGCCTTCTAGAAAGGAAGAAAGTTCATAATTCAAAACTGAAGCAAGTTTGCAAAGTAAAGCAACTCCTACTTTGTAAATTAGACACAAAAGTTTAAAACTGTACTGCTGTTTCAACTATCCATGTTTAAACCGAGCTGTTGTAAAGATCAGAAATCTCAGAGTTAAGTTCAGTCGGCAGAGTCCAACAAAAATATACGTATTATTCAAAGTGCTTACAATTTCTCATTTTTATCCAAATATGAAAACCATAAAAACAAGCAGGTCTACACTTTTTAGAATATTGTAAAATTATTCATTTGGTCTTTTAATCAAAATCTATGTGAGAACAAGGTCTCATTATAAGTGATACAGCAAGACCCTTAAAGGTAACACACAGAGCACTGATCTCTGGTCCTCAGAACAGGCTATTTTAATCTGCAGACCTGCACCAAATTAATTACCAATGTAGATGTAACCAGGATGGAGTAAAATTCTGCCCAGCAGAAAGGATTACTAGTAATTTGTAGGAGTTCACATCCCCTGCAAAATACAGGAGCTTTCAGATTGGCCTTACAGGTTTTATCTGAATCAGCAAAGAGTAAATAGAACATGAGCAAACCTGTTTGCAAAAGAATCTGGTCTTAAGAAGAAAGCATCCACACCATACACAACTGAATGGGTGACTACTTCAGACAAGATCTGGTCTGGCCCAGAGACTCAATACCTCCCTAGCAGTCAGATTCCATCTACTGTGTTCTTAAAGCACATCTTTTGGTTTCATTTTATCCCCCATGAGTCAAGTTTGTGTGCTCCGAGAATGCTCCATGGTGTCCATGATCAGTGAGTGGGAGAACTAAAACACTGATGTGGACACATCCACAGATCATCAAAAATGACAGTGATAAAATATACTGGGGAGGGGACTGAAGTTCCAAACAGCACAAGCAAGAACTTTTGAAGGAATTATCAACACATGGTTCTTAAAAACAATTGTAGCCTGTGGTTATGGGATAGAGACTGTGATTCTGTGATTTTGCCAAAGATGGAAGGCTTAGCTTTAGGCATTTTGATCTTAAAATGTTGCCTGCACATAAGTTAGGATGCTCTAAATGTATTAATGTTCCTCAATTATAAACTCCCTAGGTTTGTCACATTTGCACAGCATTCCTTTAAAGCAGTGTGGTTACTCCCAAACAGAAGAGGTAATGACCACACCACCTGCTTCTAGAAGAGTAACTTTCTTTAAATACACCACTGTTATATTCCTGTAAGTTACATATTTTCAGGCAGTTCACACCTTACAGAGTCCCATTATGTGTTCTGCCCTTGGATCCCAGAAGGCACAGGAGTGAGCAGAAAAATGAATTGTGAAAGAACAACTAATTAAACATGATAATTCACAACTCATTCTTTCGGTAAATCGCAACATACAAGTAAAATGAAGGTGTAATAAGTTAAGCAACTGAAAATAACTAGATAATTGACCTTGGAAATTCCCACTTCCATCAAGCTGCTTAGCTCTTCCCAGATTTCTCGGTAGACTTTACCTGTTCCTCACTGCTAGTTCTTACAAGTTCCTGGGAAGTACTTGCTGTCTTTTACAGCAAATGTTCGTACATTTCCAGCATAAAACAATGGCTGGAAAGGACAATCAGCATTCAGAAAAAAATATCTCATTACTGAAGAGACCGAGACATACCTCATCTTTCTGCTACAAATTAAAAAAAACAAAGCAAAACTAAAACAAATTTTAAAACTTATGCTGACAACAGTAAGAGACTTACTCAAAATAATATTTTTATTCTGCAGTCTGGCTAAAAGACTTTAGAATGCAGGTAATTTATAATAACATGAGATTTAAAAAATGATGCTATTTCTTCCCTACAGACTGGACACCTCCTGCTTCTTATCACAATCATCTTTGCTTCCTTCAACTACTCCTTCCTGTAACACAGGAAGTTTTTAAATTAATTTGCTCATAAGGCTCAGGAACAGAACATACTCAGAAGCAATAAAAGCTGATGTGTCTCGTGAAACAAATAATGTTGGCTTCCACGAATCTGCTATTCTCCAGTGCACTGAAGACAAAAAATCTCAAGATTGTACTTAGCTCCAAACCCTCAGGAAGTTACAAATAATTATTTTATCATACATAGTTCAAAAATTTAAAATAATTTTTCTAATTGTTCCTCTGTCCAGCTGTCTGATTTGCTATCATTCCACCAGGACACAGAAACAACATTTTCACCCACGAGCCCCCTGTTCCAAAGCCTTGCCTTACCATGGACTCCATAAAGCACAGAGAACGTACCCAAGGCTTCTTACTTCTTATGTTCTGTGATGTGTTGTACATGACCTCTTCTCGTACAGCAGTGCCACAGGTTTGAATAGACGTCTATTAACAGCCTCATGGGGGGGTTTGGGTTAGATGGGGCTTTTTTCGGTCTTTCACACAATATTGTCATGATGTACAAAGACTGCTAATGAAAGGATCCATTACCTAGACATGACACATAGCAATTCTTGAGAATTTTATGAAGGTGAGAGGCAAGCCCATGCAGGTGACATTGATATTTATTTTACTAACACCGTGTACCAGCAACACACATCCCTAACAGGATTCCTGAGACACAAAGTTGCAGAGAGTTGAGTTCCTTTCACAGGTTGCTCACATTTCAAAGCCCTGACAAACATGCAAAAGAAAGGAAAGACGTGCCTGAGGTGTTAGTGAATCCAGCTCCTGTAGTAGAGTCAGAAAAAAGGAGATAGTGGTCAATAAAGGACACAGCAATAGATAGTACCAGAAAAAGTCTCAAAGAATCAGAGTTAGTATAATTCTTTTACAAATATGTATAACTGAAGGTTCCACTACAGGTGACTAAAACTGTTAGTGCATCTTACAATTCTTAACTGAGGAGTTAACAGTGATCAGTCAAACATGACAGTACCACTTTCTCAAATTTATCATCCAATCTAGCTGCTCTTAGTTTGTGACCGTCACACTGGCAAAAACCTACCATGAATTATTAACCAGACTCTGAAGAGGCAAAAGATTAACAAGTCACCTGTAAGATTTTTGAAGTGATCCATTTCCCGATCCTCTAAATGTCATCAAATTGAAGCAAGGAGCATCAGAGTAACTGTTCTAGTGTGTGGATGTATCATCTGTCAGGAATGGCATAAGATCTTCCACAGCCACATAGAGAAATCAGTTGCATTTTCTCCCTGGATCTGACTATTTGATAATCTGCATTAGAGGTATCATAAGTCTCCTGAAAACCATTTCTGTGCAAAAATTTACCTACTCAATTCCTCAAACAGCAATACAAACTACCTCAAAATAAGCCTGAAAGAATTTTAATATTTACAGATGCAGAGCATTGTCTGGACCAGTAGCAAACCTCATAGAATAACAAATTGTACACAATAAAGAGATTTGAAACCTACTATTAGAACATTCATCTGCAGAGAAGGGATCTGGTCAAATAACCTTACCCAAACAGCTAATGACCTCTCTGTAGTTACAACAGATGTTCAGAAATGTTTCTGATTATTTATGCAGATTCAAGAAAAAAAAGGAGTATTTCCTCCAAGAAAGCTGTAGGTTGAGCTCTCAAGCTGTGCATGTTAACCAGGGGTACTCAACAAAGCAATCCATGCCATGTATTCCCACAGAGTATCTAGAGCACTCACAGAGAACACTAGAAGTACAGTGGACATTTTGTTCAAAACTACTCAGTAACCACAGAGTTAGAGCTAGAGTTTCATTTATACCTGCAGCAGGTGGACAAGAAAGCTGCCCTGTAAGTCCTAGATATGAAATTATCACCTCCAAGACATATAAATTATATGCTTTAGCAGGTTGTACAAGTTCAGCAAACGCTGTATCACACAATAGTAGCAGTAAGTTTACTTTCTCTCAAAAAGCTCAGCTCTGCTTTCACAGTAACACTGCTGGCAAGAGGCTTTTCATGCAAAATAAAGCTCATTGCCCCAAGCTACAACTATCACTCCAGTACCTTCTCTATTTCACCTGACTATCCACAGGCAATAATGGAAAATACCAAAAGACAACAAAAAAGGGGAAAGGAGGAAGGAAAGAAAAAAATCTGTATCTGAAATGGGGAAAAGAGATAAACACAATTGCTAACAAATCATCTTTATTGTCATCTCCCCTTCACTTCCACAATGATTCTGCATAGGAACATGCCAGGACAACTTGCTGCATGTGAGGAACAGTCAGGGTCACAGACTACTACAACTTTTTGAAAGTTAACTCCTCTAAGCATCGCCTGAGGTTTCTAAAACTATTTTGTATAATGTCATTGAAGGATACAGAAAAGTCTCCTACACTCAGCTTTCTAAGTTAATAATGTAGACAAGTACATAATGCATTTTCCATGAGAGAGAAGTTGGGTCTGAGTTCACACCAACAATCTCTCTATACATCTCTTTCCCTTTTCAGAGAACACAAAAAAAGCATGTATATCGTGAACCTTGAATACATTCTACATGAAAGCTGCTTTTAAGCCAGAGGAGTTGAACTGTTTTGAACATGGGATATGGATGAAAAGAGGCACAATTGAGAAGAAACTTAATAAAAAGGAAAGGCAGCACAAGATCTTCCAGCAACACACCTCTACACAAGAACACAATGACTGTCAAGTAACTATACATATATATATATATATATATATAAAAGAGACAGCAACTACTTGCTGTGTATTCTTCTAAGATTTCTAGTGCCATGGTGTGATTTTAGAAACCTGGGCAATCTTATGATTTAATTTATTATTTTATTAATACTTTCCTCTACGAGAGAAAATTCTAGTCTCTAATTAAGCCTGGTAATTTTCTCAAATTGCTGGGATCAAGAAGGGGGGCAGCAGGATAAATATCTTTTTGCCAACTTCTAAATAATTTCAAGAAATGACTTCACAAAGCAAGACTTGCTTCTGCAGCCACATAACCACAGCTCTGTCAGCCTGGGGTTTGCTCCTGTCCCAACACTGATAGGAACCATAAACATCAGGCACACTACGCAGAAGCATTTCCTTCAATCTGAGCATGTACAAAAGCAATACACTACAAACTGGTGTATGGTTTGGATTCTAAAGGGCAAAGAGGGCAGAAATATTTTCTCGTGTTCAAGTAACTATGGACCTACAGGAGAGACGAATAACCTTGTCACTGCTTGTACTTTTGGGGAAAGTTTCAGTGATCTACCTGAACAGCCTACTCTTCCATGATCAAGATGAGGCTAATATGTTGTTCTTGGTGTTCTTAACAAGATCAAAGACACTTATGTTCATATGAAAAAGCATATCCTTTCACCCACCTGAGGGAACGTGAAGATGAAATTGTCATTCTCCTGAAAGCAAGACTGCAGTGGGAACAAGCTGCCAAGCATTTCAGCACACAGATTGCAAGGTCTTGCCAGTGACTGCTGCCTATGCAGAGAATCAAACAGTACCTGCTCATCTAACCCCCATATTTTCCTGTGCTTGGTGTGAGGTTGACTCTCATTAATTACCTTAAAATTTCTTAATACAAAATATATGAAAAGACTATTTATCTTCCTATTATGATGCTATTAAATATAAGATAAACTTTTATTTACGGGATGATGCTTAAATAAGTTCTGAATTCTTCAAAGCTTTATGGAAATTATGGTGCCTTGTTCTTCAAATAACATCACTTGTATGGTCACTTGATTTGATTGCTAAAAGAAAGCGAGAAATCAGAACCCTTCCTTGCATTTGATTAGAGAGCTTTCTGTTACTGTAATATGCAGCCTGTTCTATTTTTTTTTTTCCAACCAGCTAGACTGTTACAAACACTGGCAAATTATTTTCTAAAACACTTGAAAGACTTAACAAATTTTTGCAGCCTTCATTTATATTGACAGGGCATCTGGTGTCAAAAACTGTCAATGCCAAGACTACTCTCTTTTAGGATGTGCATTTCTAATGAGTAAAAACTACAGAATATCACAAACACACAAAAAATAGATTCAGAATTGCTACTTGAACATCTCAGTTATTTACTTCCACCAAGTGAGGGGGATGTAGTGTGAAGGCAGGGAATATCTATGACTGATTTGGCACCAAGTAAAGAGGGAAAGGACAGTTCCATTATTTTTCTCTCATGTCATATAACCCACCTGTAGTTATTTCTTTAATTGCATTTTTCAGAAGCAAGCTAAAGACTGTCAACTCTTCCACAGAAGTATTATTCAGTTGTGAGGGATGATATATCTAGCTTTTGTTAAATTCACTAAATACCTCAAAGGGGTTTTAGGAAAGGATGTGTAATCAACTAACTTGACTTCAAAAAGTTCTTTAGGGCTCACCATACTTCAAAACTGCTCTATTTTTATATTAGTTCTTGAGACTTAGAGATAAGGATAATAGGAGGAAACTAAGTTTATTCTAAAGCTCAAACAGATCATTTATAAGGCAGAATCATTTTTTGAAAAAGCAAACTCTTAGTTTAGGAAATAACGTACACCTGCCTTGTTCTGATAACACAGGAAAATAAAGCCTTCTAGTCAACAGTCTTGCAAAAGCTTCCCTGAGCCTTCTACCATCCTACCACGGGCTGGTATCACAGGTTTGGTGTCCGTGATGAGCAAGCAATGTGTATGAAATCTAACTGGGAAACACACTTTTCTATGAGCTACACTGCACAGAGAGGAGTAGAAGGCATCCACAGTACGAAAGACAGCCTGTCTTAGAGCATAATGGTAACCACCAAAAGTGTCTTTTCACACAGAATAGAGGAAATAATAGAGGCGGGGAAAAAGTTGTGCTTACTGGCATACACAATCAGTTATGTATATTCCTGCTCACTCTGTGAAGATAAACAAAGTCTGCCTAAGATGTGTTGGTTTAGTAGCACATTAATATGTAAGCAACCAGATTTTGAACCTAAAATTCACACCTTATCACAACAAATAGTTGTATCTTGTCTTGCAGATGTTCAAATTCAAAAGAATGACTATTACAATATCAAGAGTACTAGTGCAAACTAATATTTCTTATCAAGACTAGAATAAAATACAACAAAATCAAGAAAAACATTTAAATAATTAATCCAAAACTAGTTTTCTGCTCTGAAGGATTCAGAAAAAATGAGTAACATGCTACATAAGAGCACATTAAATAGTTTGGGGTTTTCTTTAAATTACACCATTTCTGCCACATGCTCAGAACTGAATAAACCAGAATATTTTCTCCCACGGTTCTGGTTTCTAACTAGCACGTTTAAAGTTGAAAACTCTCTGGTCCGTTTAAAGAGCTGAAGAGACATAATTGAAACCAGTAACGCATTAAATTAAATGGAGCAAATCTTCACCAATAACACAGAGTCTGTTACCAGTGCCCTCAGAAACCTCTAATTCTTCATAAATGTCAAGCCCCATTTCACCGCTTATGAGAAAAACTTTCATGAAGCAGTGTTATCCCAATGCGTCCATGTGTGCGCTGTACCCACACACAGATGCAGACACTCATGATCAGCACTAAGTGACACCACCTGAGTCTGAGTATCAACTCTTTTAATTTATGCTAACAGGACACAATGGAAAGTGAACAAAGAAATCGTAAAGAGACCAAGAGGACCCAGATTTGCGTTTAGAACAAACAAGCTTTTCCCTCAGACCAGCAGCCTGCCGTGGGGCTCGCCCCAGCCTCTTCTCAGGGCAGGACTCTCGGGTGCCCCAAGCCCCCAGGCCCTTCCAGCCCTCCCGGCACACTCGCGCTCTCCTCAGCAGAGCTCTTCCATGCCCTGTGTGTACCTTAAATCCCACTCGTGCTGTGCTCGTCTCGTTTTGCCACCTGCAGCACAACACGACTCGCAGCTGAATTTGCAACCGCGCCAGACCCTGGGCGGCGAGCGCAGCTCAAGGTGAGCCCAAGTCAGCGCCCGTGGAACGGGCACCAGCGGCTGAGGCAACACCAGAGGCTCATTTGTCATCCCAACTTTGACCCGACGCTGTTGATAAAACACAATCCCTTATAACGGGGAGGTGGAAGTGCCACAGCACTGCTGCCAGGCTCGGGGACCGGCCGCGGCTCGGGAAGCACCGGAGCCGCGCTGAACACGGCGCAGCTAATCGAGGATCTCACCTGCCCGGCTCACCGCCAGGAGCGCGCCTCGGTCCCCGGCCCCGCTCCTCGGGACCGCCGAGGCCCAAAATCGCCGCCCGCGTCCCACCTGTCGGGGGGCCGCGCATCGCTGAGGCACCGCCGGCGGTCTCGCCCGCCCCCTCCCGCGCCCCCCGACTCACCGAGAAGCCGGCCCAGAAGGGGCAGGAGTGGCGGACGCGGGCCGAGGTGGTGAGCGCCAGGGCGGCGAAGCTGACGGCCACGATGAGGCAGCCGAGCACCATCTGCGTGACCCCCAGGGCCAGCATGGCCCGCGAGCGGGCGCGCTGCTCGCGCAGGCGGGACAGGCTGCGGGACAGCGCGGTGGGGCTGAGGGAGCGCGCCCCGCCGGGGGCCCGCGCCGCCCCG